>JALIRY010000029.1:0-387676 GCA_026401215.1 Trichoderma erinaceum
CAGGGGGCCTTGGGCGCCGTTGCCCGGTCCTACAAACCGCATATGCAGCCTACCCCATATACACCCCTCGCCCATTTTTTTTTTTTTTTTTTTTTTTTTTTTTTTTTTTTTCTCGATAATTCATGTCTTGCATTTTTTTCGTATTACTGGTTTTTCTTTGTTGGTAAATAAGAGAATTAATCACTCCTATTGGTCAGTCTCTATCAGATGGGGGGCTGGTTGATGCTATGGCTATTCATGAGCTACATCGGAATCAACTTACATCTAGCCATTTCCAGGGAGTAGCTTTGTATTACTATATATTCAGGCACTTAGAAAAGCTCTCCCTCGTTCTGATCGGTTCTGCGTACCCAGTGCTCCCTACTTTTTAGTTCTTCCTATGCATCGGTGGTGCTGTTGCTATTGCTTCTAGTCTGGATCTTCATCTTGTGTATCACACCGATCGCAGATATCCGAAGGATATTCGACATGAATGACTTGATCGGTCTGCGTGTACAAAGAAGGTATAGGTTACTAAAACATCAACTTGACTTGAACCTCCCACTACTCCATTATCAGCACATTTCCCGTCCAATCCCCATTCGGTCAACCGTTTTTGTTTCTCTGCAGCAAACGTGATTGACGCGCAGTCCAGCCCAGCCCAGGTCTCAAATTCGATGCAGGTGGAGTGATGGCCGTAGATGGCCGGGTCCAGTTAGGGGGGTTGAACAATGCAGAGCCAGGGTGCATCCCTGGTAGCGCGTTTCACAGTGATTGAAGCTGGTGGGGATGAGGGACCTGGTCTGCAAGCGATCTCCAGGGGTCTGAGAAGCCCCAGCCAGGAACGGATGTCATGCCTCTGCGGTGCTGTGTTGACAGAAGATGGACCAAAGACTCCGTAGTACAATATGATGCCACTGCTTGGCCAAAGGCACCACTGCAATCTCAGCGGCGCAGCATTAGGGCGCTGTGGAGGCGATGGCGATGGCGATGCTCAGTCCGTCGGCAGTCCGGCTTCACCTGAGGCAGAGCTTATGGGCGCGAATTTGGTGTTAGGTGACAGTCAGTGCGATCTTTTGGGAAGGGGGACAGAGGGGTTTTCTTCGTGTGAGGACACATACAGTAAGTAGTTCGTGCTCATCGTGGGCTGTGTTTAGATTGTGGCTCGCGACTTGAGCGAGTTCTTGGCTGATACAGCGCTTGTACCAGTACAGGTGGCATTATACAAGTACTAATACGGGACACCCAAACCATCGTTGCGGACTATTCGAGCGAATGCTACTCTGAGCCAGGGCTGGTAATTACTTCAGGCGCCAGCATTTATCCGTATTCAATGCCCTCCCAAGCACTCGTCTGAGCCGTTGCCGGCATCTACGTCTCTGGTAGAGTGCGGATACGGAGGTGCCAAGATTATCACCAATTTGAGCGCACTGGAAATGTGCATGGCATTTGATGCGAATTATTCGGCTCAAGCGAGGGCTGCCTTGGTGAGATGGAAAAGCCCACAGGTGGGAAAGGGTGCTGCTGTTGATGTCATTGGCGTAAGCTGGTTTGGTTCAGGGTCCATCGAACCGTGTTGGGTACGAGAGGCCCGATGAACGACCACACTGACAGAGAAATCAGAGAGAGAAATAAGAAAATAAAGCTGGTGCTAGCCCGTAAGACGAGCTACTGAAATTGCTTATAATAGCATGGAGGTGCTTATTCTTCCCCTCCTTCACCGAGCCCTCATTCGATGGTGCTTGTCGCATGGGCATGGGATGGAAACGGAAACGCTTCATACAAGTACAAGCACCTGCTAATAGCCGCTATGCTGGTACGAGGAGAGCACAGCACTTGCATAGCACTAGCACTAGGTCGCTACTCGTAGCTCTGCAGGCGCCAAGGCACTTGAAGCCAGCGGCGTGATTGGCGGCTACCCCTTTTTTCACCTAAAAAAAGTTGTCACTTCAGGAACGAATCTTGGCGCAAGGCAGGGGCTTTGCTAGCACGCCCGGGTCCTCTGCAAGTACCCCGGAGCCAAGCAGTACCTGTCATTAATGCCTCGCTCCTCTGCATTGCAGGTACCATGACGTCCGCTGAAACCTGGGGCCTACCCCGGGGCGGCGCCGATGGAACGCCACCTGCGCCCGCTGATTGGACGACGCGAGCATGATGCACCGCAAAACACCAGCGATCCCCCCCCGGCATGGTCTTGTAGCGGTACCTGAGCTCCATCCGCAGCGCCTCCTGCCCATCCTCGTGTCTCAAAGCGGGTTCCGCTGGCCGAAGGCTAGAGCCCAGGAAGGTAGGACGCAGGGAACGACGCTGGAGGACGGGCAGGGGGGAGGCTCGTTCGTCCGCTGCAGCGTGCGACGTGCGCCGACCTGGTACCTGAGCGCCAGCGCCGGCCAGGCACGGGCAGCGAGTACCGGTACCTGCGATGCAGCCAGGGTGGTGTAGCAGCGCAGATTCTGTGCAGCCCGGCTTCTCTCTCTCTCTAATCCTCCTCCTCCGCCTCCTCGTTTTCGCCTCTCTGTCTTCCCTTCACCTGTGGCTTGGTGGCTTTTTTCCCTTTCCTTCCTTTCGTGCTTGCGTTCGTCTTCGCCTTGACCTGCCTTGCAGACGCCGTAGCAGCAGCTTCGCTGGCCGTCGATTTCCTCTTGTTGGCCGAGTTGCAGTTCCTCCCTTGTTGCGTCTTTTGCTTGTGTTTTGTAAAGTCGTCTTTCGCGCTGCTCTTTTTCGCCTTCTCTTCTATTTCCGACTACGAAAAACACCAAGATATTCGTTGCCGATCCTGGAATCTCCGCCGTTGACACGTCTGGAACGAGAGCGTTGAGAAAACGTTAATTTGCCTCTTCACTTGTTGATTCACCTGGTTCATCTTCCCGACACACGGCCTTGCTCTTCTCGCTCAACGAACGGCTGCACGTTTTCGACGACTCGCCACGATTGCGCTTTTAGACCACCAGATCGAAACTGTCACCACTACCACTATTCGCTCTTTTGAAAAACAGAAAAAAAACATCTTCTTTACAGAAACTACTCTCGCACGCCTTGCCTATTAGATACATTCGTTATTGTTTTTACCGTATTATCATACGTTCTTGTCGCTACTTTCGTAACGACTGCCATTCATTTTTAGCTGTTTACCCGCCGATCGACGCTCACTTTTGGATCGCGGGCCCTCTCTATTCATCAACTCTTACACACAACATCCAACAGCAACGACCTGGCAGTGCCCTCGTTGCCAAGCTAACAAACACCTCTCGGAATTAGAGAAGCTCGACGTTCAGACTCAGGATCACCGCAATGCGCTTATAGGAAACGACTTCTACATCACTCTAAAAAGATCTTGATATCGTCCTAAAGCTAACCTTGTAATTCCTCATCGAAGAGCAATGTCTTTACCGAACCCCCCTTCGTCTTTGGACGGCTCGTGCTCTGTCATTTATGACAACACGCTTTATTCATACTCACCCCAAGGATTCTTGTCCTTGGCTTTGGAAAGCGGCGCGGAATGGAAGAAGCTACCTCAGGGAGTGGCAGTGACTGGAGGGGCTTGCGTCGAAACCAGCCCCAATGATGCTGCCAATGCCGCTCTCTTCATTGTTGGAGGTACCGCTGCAGGCGACTATAATGGACTCCAGAAATACACCTTTTCCACAGGCAACTGGACAACCATCACTCCTTCGGTCCCGGTCACGCAGAATCGTTTACACCATGGAGCCACCTATATCCAGGCCGACGATGTCATTTTGGTTTACGCCGGTAGCCAAGACGGCAGCGCTGGCCCCTCCTCACAAACGTTCACCATCCAGGCTTCTGAGCCGTACGCAGCTCGTTCGTTCCAATCTAGCGCCACGCCCGCTATTTCTCCCTTCCTTACGAGCTGGACCAACAGTGATGCTGCCATGATGAGCGGCGACGGCGCCGACGGCAACATCTACTGGTTCAATCCTCAAGCTGGCTGGAGATATTCTGGCGCCGGCTTGTCAAAGCCACTCAACACGGCCTCTGGCTCGGTAACTGCTGCGCTGGTTTCTGGAGATGATGGGTCCAAGAGTCTCTATACTTTTGACTTGTCACAGTCTCCCAACGCCGTCACCCGCACCATTGTACAAGATGCTGCCGGCAACCCCCTCGCTAACTCAGCTCCTATTGCTGCACGGGACATCGAGCAGCGCGGTTTGACCCTGGGCAACTGGCCTGACTACAACTCAACATTGGCCCCCACTACTACTCGAACCAAATTTGCCGTGGCCCAAGCACCCGACGGCACTGTAGTCTTTTCTGGTGGAAACGATCAGGTTCCGCTTGCTATTTTCAATGCCGACAAGAATGGCTGGGTCGATGCGAAGGCTCTGTTGGATGATCAGCAGATATCCATTCAAGATCTCCCTTCATCATCATCAACAACTACGGCGTCGAAAACTAAGACGACTTCTAGCGCGCGACACACGTCGACAACACACTCCACCTCGACCGCGACTACGGATTCTCCTTCGACAACTGGTTCGTTTACCGGTTCGTTTACCGGTTCATTCACCGGTACTGCGACGGGGACTGCAGGCCCTGGTATATCCGACTTGTCGGTCCCTGCCCTCCCCACTGGTAGCGGCAGTGCAAGCGATGACTCTGGTCCTAGCTCCAATGCAATTCTCGGTATCACTCTCGGAACCATTGCTGGATTCCTTGCGCTTCTTGGTCTTATTCTTCTCCTTCTTCGCTGCCGCAGGAGGCAGCAGCTCCACCCTGAAACAGGAAAGCCAAAGACGCCTCCTATCAACGAGAAGAGCAATGCTGGTTTTGCGCAGAGCACGTTTGCGAAAGGCACTCTTCCCCCGCAAGTGGCAAAGCAGTTTAAAGGTCATCAGCACACGGCATCTTCAGAGTCAACCTCTTCAATGGCGATTTTGATGGGCCGCGTGGGCCAACACAAGCCAAGAAAGCTCAGCAACGACTTCAAGAGCCAGATTAGCAAGCCAATTCTCCAACCACAGCAGGCCCCTATTCTTTCCGTCACTGACGAGAAGGGCGATCCTTTTGACGATTCAGCTGCTGAGCTTCGACCTCAAGAAGGACTTGCAGGAGCAGATGATGGCACTCGAAGAAGTTCGGGCTGGAATAAATACTGGTCAGGGGGAAGTGCGCTAAATATTCTCGGATATGGAGCGTCACAGCCATCCGCACAAGCACCTGCACAGGCCGCACCCTCACAAGCATCTGCACAGAGAGCCACGGTTGTATCGGATCGAAGCTCTCACTACTCACAATCTCACTACTCACAAGCACCTACCACACGCAATGTCAGAGCAACGCAAGATTCAGCCACGGTCCCGCCTCTCAACTTTGAAGCCCCTCCTGGCATGAACAGAGTCAATACAGGAAGCCCTGTCGTTTCATCCTACCCGGACATTCCTTGGAAAGAAGGCATGTCAGGAAAGATTGAGCGACCTGTCTCAGCAGTCTCGGCACTGTCAGCAACTTCGTCGGGCTATTCGAGCGGAATCCCCGAGAGCATCCAAGAGTCGTGGGATCCCACGCATGCTGGAAAGTCATGGGGTGCTAACCGGGCCCCGAGCAGTGCATATGCTCCCAGCATAGTATCCAGCGCTCAGCCCCAAGGACTGGGCGTAAGCAAGCAGCCTAAGCTTGCCACGGCGTCGACATCAAATGACATGAGCTGGCTCAACCTTGGTGAGAATTCACGGGTGTGAGTCAAACGACATGATCATGGAGCAAAGTCTTTTGAGCGAAATTAATATTTTTTTTTTTTTTGATGAATTGGTCGGCTTATATCCTCGAATCTATTTTGGGCGCGGTATTCCCAGCGGCATGCCGCTTTAATTTTCTCTCACTCTCACTATCTCAATTTTTGTTTTATATTCATCGCGGCCCGGAGCAGAGCAAACTCGCGTGTTCGTAATAGACATTGTTTTGCCGGAAGCGCTGGTTCCTTTGAAGGAAGCACTACGCATCGCAATCTCGACCTGAGTTAGCCTGGACGCCAAGGTCTGTGTCCGTTATCTTGGCCTCACAGCATGGCTTGGCGTCGATATCTCTGTTTGGACATATTGGACTCATACTCTTGTTTACTTTTCATTTTCTTTTCGATTTTTTTTTCTGTACATTCTAGAAGCAAAGGCCCGGGCTTGGCCGTTTTCCTTGCGTGTCTTGCGACTGATGTTACCATCTCCCTATAAGTAATTCGCTGGATGGAAGTTGGAACAAGTAGATGTTAGATGTTGGTGCGGATGGGGGTAGGTGTGGATAGAGTTGATGATAGGGGTAGGAGGTGGATGGGAAGAAGGGGGGATTTTTGATAGAGCTAGGAGCATGGGTATGGAGATAGAGCTGTGGGCAGCTGTCGAGAGTTGAAAGAAGAGGATCGGTAGAAGAAAATATGACAATCTGTGTTGTTCTTAGTCACTGGCTCGTTTCTTTGCAATGTGAATGATTGTGAGTGACTGAATATGTGAGTTGGTCTAGGTACAGTAGCATACAGCAGAATGGAACCACCGCCGGTCTGCTGCTATGATTTATATGTGATTTTCCACTCTTTGCTTAGGTAGAAATGGCTTGGTGAAGTTGAGTAATCTTTCGGTGCCTATGAAAATCTTTGTGTGGTTCTCAAGTAACAGCTCGAGCTTTAAAACGTGAATGTGAATGATTGAATATATGAGTTATCTACTACCTAGGTAGGTAAATTTAGGCAGATGACATTGAGCGATCTTCCGGCGACATCTCTCCTATCGATAAGGCGATCATCATATCGCATACTGTAGTGCAGAGAGTTCCGAAAGCCTCATGCGCCTATTCAGCCGGAATGCGGCACGTCAAAAGGATGGCTGCAGCCTTTACTGAATTGAATCAAAACGGCCCGGGCCAATAGGGTTTGCGAGACTGGAAATAAGCTTGCAGCTTTCAGCTTGCTTCGAGTTTTGCCAATCAGCTTATCAAGCGAGCGAGCGAGCGGGGCTTTGCCTTGTTGAGCCAAGCTCGGGCAATCCTTTTTGGACGTGGGGGGAGAGTGAAGATGTATATTGATTGGTAAGAGAACTCAATCACATGAAATTTTTGGAACGGGTGGGTTTTTTGACCCCCTTGTTGGACTGTACTGTGGTGACTCGAGTTCTAGTTTCTGTGACTGGGACTCATTTCGGGATCTCGTACGAGATAATATATGGATTCTTATTTGGAATGATCTGTTTGGAGGGAATGCATTACGAGGTCGGAGATGGGCTGCCACTCTGTGGATATTTATTATCTTGGCCTCTTGTTAGTTGTTGATATTTACAAGGAAGAGTAATGCTTCTACTACTAGACAGTGGTTGACATGAAATGGCAATATACGATTCAAAAGGGGAAATATAGAGTAATGCATACTACCCATACAAAGTAGAAGAAGCAAGGAATACTAGAAAAAGAGACAAGTGATAAATGACTGTTATGCAGCAGAAACCAACGTCCGGGCTCTTTTCGTCCATAGCTTTCGTCCCATGGCCACTAGCGCGGGATGCTAGCAGGTGGTATTTAGCACTAACGAGGAAATGGAGACTGCAAGGAACGCTGCTTGTCTGCTCTTCCGCTTCTTCGATTTACCTTTCTGCCGCCTGTCACTTTATTATACTTTTTGCTTTATTCCTAAGGAGAATTCGAGTATTGAGGATAGGTGGGGGTTGACAAGTTGAAGTGCCGAAGTAGAAGGAAAAGAAGGACCATGTAAAGAGTCTAGAAACGTTGGGCAGTTCTCTGGGTATGCGCTAATTTCTTCTCTTTTGACAAGACGCGGCTATTGATGGCCATGGACGTTAGACTTTATCCTTGTACAACAACTTGCTGTCTGGTACCTATTTCCTGTCAATAATTGATACTGGCCTTTCTACCAATCATTATACGATAAATAAACTAGTGCTGAAGCTCTGGCGGGGATAAAAAACCTACAAGTAAGTGCGAGAGCGAGAAGACGCTCCACGGGGAATTACAGCAAGCGCCGAGGGGAAAAAAGATGAGGTTATGGTCCGCTTCCGCGTTTTTTTTTTCTTAAACCCCCCCACTTCTAGCGAGCGACCCTGGATTCAAAGAAGAGGGTCTCGAGTGCCCCCCTCGGCTAAGTTTACCGGCCGCTGGCTCCAAAATCTGGGAGGATGAGGAAGTGGATGTGGATGAGGATTTAATATGCAACCAGACGCATAATAGAGACGGGCGCTCTTCAGTTCGCAACAAGTCGGAAAGTGCGCCGCGTGAGTGGGAGGGTAGATGGAGGGCTGGATGGTGACCATTTTCAGGTTCCTTGCACTGCTCCGTGCATATGAGCGGTATCTGGTGATCGCAGGATAGATTCGAACCAATGGGCGGGCTGGACCCGGCCTGCCGTGTTCGGTGAGTGCTGTGTTGCTCGAGGGCCATGGCGTAGATGCAGGGGAGGGTCAGATTTTCTGTTCGTATTACTTGTAAACAGTCAAAAGCTTTTCACCCTTTGCCGCTACTCTTCTTTCTCGGCATTTTCGCTGTTCTCTCCTGGCAACTACACTAACCGGGTAACGCAGAGGATGGTGCCGAGTAGATAGTAAAAGTGGTGGAATGCAGAATAGGAGAGGCCTTGTCTTGATTCATCCAGCCTATCTAGAATGGATCTGACTCGAGGAGCGACGGCTCCCCACAGGCCTTAAGAGCATACGACGTATAGTCAGACATTAGCAACGTTACCAATTTCGGAGGCCTTCGTGTTCCAGGTCTATTCCCCTTGGGGTTTATTTTTCTCCAGCGCTTACAAGTCAGAACTCGGTCTGTAGGTGTTCTGGAGTTTCCTTGAAGTATAGACGGGCTACAGAGAGCCAAGGAGTCAGGGCTGGGGACCCCGTTTTAGAGCTCAACGCGACTAGAAGCCGAGAAGTCTCCCATGGAAAAGAGGGCAGCTGGAACACAGAACATTGATGGCTTCTCATAGCGCGGTTACAGGCTTCTATATTCTATCTCGGACGCTGCAGGATCACATCCGTAGTCCTCAATAGATGCTGCTGCTGCTGCTGCTGGAATGTTAGTGCTATTAGTGCCCTGTCGGCCAGTTCTGCGTCTGCATTATCGTTCCGGTCCTTTTTGGGCGTGACAGCCGACCTAAACCTGGTAGCATCAGGGTCCAGCAGGTTCGAGACGGCCAGCAGTTTAGGAGCCCTGCAAGGAAAAAAAAGTTGTCGCCTGTCCAGTGAGTGACAGAACCATGCGCCGAGCTTCTTTAGCATCTGGCACCGCTGTGGCCGCTAGTCCTTTTAGCACTGACTACGCGAGATCCGCTGCTGCGATCCCCCACCTGCTGCCACACTGACCACATGCACTGGCACCGCTAGCGAACGGCACTACAAGCACCAACAGACGTGTGCCGCCCGGCCCTGTTACCTCTCGGTGGCCTCTATTTTTTTTCCTCTCCTCAGCCCCGGAGATTGACCTCATCCGGGCTTTTTTCTTCGCTCACTCTCTTGGCTCTTTTCTTCATCCCTCTTTCGCCCTTTTTCTGCCATCGACGCTGTCGTGCTTGCGGCCTTGATTATCGCCAAATGCTGCTTCAGCGACCGGCTTGCCGACGACTTCTCGACTCCCTTACCGTTGCGTCACTATTCGCCAATTGCTGAGCCCTACCTGCGGTACGGCCTCCGTCCGATTTGCTACCGTTACTCCCCGACCGAAGCGCTCTTCGCTACCCCGACATTTCTTCAACCAACGGCGGGATCGTCATTCTCCTTCGGGGTTTTGGTTGCTTTTGCTTTCCTATTTATCTTCTCCACCTGTTCTCCTTTTTGCTTTTTCAAAAGACAAAGTCTCGGGAGAGTGGTGTCCGAGCACCGCTACTCGCACTGTGGGCACACTATTGTGAAGGAAAAAAGGTGTGTCGCAACGACGCCTTGGGCTGGGGCTCGATCGCCGAATATCGTTTGATTTGGGTCTTAATCGCTACGGACGAGGGTGCGGGTTTTTCTTCTTCTTTTCTTTCAGAGAGGTAACCGTTTCGGCGCACCTCAATAGTACAGGGCCATGATGAGCTCTGCAACGTGGAACACGCAGGACCAGGCCATGGCCGCGGCATCAGAGGACGACTTCCAGCAATTTCTCGACATCAGCGGCATGGCCAACATGGGCGACGGAATGCAGTTTGATTTCCAGGGTTTCCAAGATGACGGTTCCCACTCCATCATGGCGCAGCCTCGACAGACCGCCGACGCCATCATGGGCGACACAGATCCCTCCAGCATGATCGCCAGAAGTGACGGCTTGCTACAGAACCACACGCCGGCCATGGCGCCGTTGTCGTCCCACATGATGCCGGCGTCAGCGTCGCACGAGGCTATTTCCAACATCGACGCTCAGATCCAGTACCTCCAGCAGCAGAAGTTCCAGCAGCAGCAGCGGCAACTTCAGGAACAGCAGGCCACTTTCTTCGCGAACCAAGGTCATTCTGTGCCCCCAACGCCGCAGAGCCTGGAGATGACGCCTGGTAGTGGCCAATTTTACTCCCAGGCTGAGCAGATGCCGTCAAGAGGCGCCTATGATAGGGGTTACCATCAACGGTTGGCCGAGCAGGATGTGAGTTTTCCTCTGTTTATCTTCTAATTCTTGTCCTCTGTCTTTCTTGATTTGGTGAGCCGGCACCATTTTTCTAACATGATAATTTTTAGATGGCTTTTACACCTCTTGTCTCGCCTGCTGTCACCCCTCTGGATCCCCATTTCAATATGGACAATGCCTTTACCGTGCCAGGAGCGTACTTTAGTCCGCTCACTTCGCCAGCACTGCATGCTCAGAATGATTCATCGTCAACTTACGACCACAACACTCACTCAAACAACTCTCCGATAGAGATGGATCTCGAGCCCCTCGTTGTCCCTGCCGTCAACTTGGATCTTTCAAAAAAGACAAGAAAGACACAGGCGGCAAAAGCCAGGAGTAAGCCTGGAGTCAAGAGCTCACCGATTTCGAAACCACTGAGGCGAAAGACTGGACCTAGCCCAGCTATGGTATCCCAGGTGCTGAGCGAAGTTGAAGAGAGGAATCTGCAGAGTGAGCACGGGCTACTTCCGTTGCCCGCTGCTTCTACTGATGGGTCAGACGAAAATGCATCCGTCTCGCCAGAGAACCTTTCAGAAATGCCTCCTCCCCCGATTCCCGCCAGGCGCTCAATGAGCAAATCGCCTTATATAAGACCGCAGACGAATTTGCAGCCAAATCACGCAACTGCTCTGCTCGAAGAACAGCACCTCCCTCACCCTGCCACGCCAGCTTCGCTGATGAAGTTGCCTGCTTCCAAGACAAAGAAGCTCGCAACAAGCCATCAAGAGCCTCAGCTATCCGACAATATCGAATCACTTGAACTCCCAGAATCAATATCAAACCCGACTCTGGCTGGTAGTCTCGCGAACGTCCGAATTGCTTCCCAAACCCCTCGACCCGAGCCGAGCAATGCATCCAAGGGAGTCACGTTCCAGTCTATGCCTTCACCGATTGTGAGAGCAACAGGAACATCGTCAGCAACCCAGAGTCCTGTTTTGCTGCCTGGACCAGCTAGCGCTGGCCAGCGAAAGACACCACAGCTCTCCGCCCGTAATAGCCGTAAGCGGTCCACGGGTTCGATCCATGCCTCTCCGGCTTTGCTACCCAAGATATCCCCAAATATCAAGCCCTTACTTCCTGGGACACCTGGAATGTCCGTTGAGGATCATGCGTCGCGATTGCTGATGTCAAAATCGAATTATCAAAATATCTTGGAAGGCAACCAAGTCCCCGGTGTATCTTACCCTAGCGAGTTGTCGACAAATCTCACGTCAAAACGGACATCACACAAAATTGCTGAACAAGGCCGCCGTAACCGAATCAACTCTGCTTTGCAAATCATGGCGAGTCTCCTCCCGGATGGCAAGAACAAGATAGCTTCGGGTGACGACAGCGATAAAAAGGACGGCAAGCAAGGAAATGCGTCAAATAGCAAAGCCAGCGTCGTGGAGAATGCCATTGTCCATATGAAGAGCCTTGAGAAGGAGAATGGGGACTTGAAGCAAGAGCTTCAGGCCTTGAAAGAGCAGCTCGAGAAGCTGACAGGATCAAGTGGCAGCAATGTCGACAAGACCCTGCCAATGATTAATGAGGAGCAATGTGCCGGTGGGGGGCCGGATGCTCAAGGAGACATGAAAATGGCGAACGAGGCAGCAGACGAGCCTCAAAAAGCCAGCTGACGTTGATATTGGCAATCATACATATGTGTGGAGCAGAAGCATTACAAGTTGGAGCGGGAATATGGTGTTATTAATGGGATACGATCATTATACATGATATTGTGTCGTGTGGTGTTTCCGGTTGGCAAGGAGTGGGGGAACGGGGAAGAATTATGACATATTTGGGTGGCCTTTTCACGATTTCTCCAGAGTTCGATTCCCCCCTTTCTTACTTTCTTTGTTCTTGGTATGCATTGATGTCAAATGGAGAGACACGTTTCCTTTTTTGCTCTTGATTTAGCTTTTATTTTGTTTTATTTCTTCATTATCTTATTATATGCATGATAGTGTAATTTAGACTCTATGGAGAGTAAACTCCTGAATATTACTACGCAACTGAAGGCGTATCATCTCTTCATCGTACATTTTCCATGGATTTCTATCGAGAGGTAGTCGATATTGTCGTATCGTTTTAGGTGACCGGTATTGCTTGTACCATCATGGTATGGTATAAGTATATAGCGTTGTTTCACATCGTATTAAGCATGGGACAGCTGTGGGATATATTTTTACGGAGATTTGATTGCTGCCTTGCTCTCTGCCGCCAAAACGTCGACGTCTAATTGCTCCATGACCTCCAAGACCAGCTTGAGGCCTTCCATGAACGAATTGACAGCTACTCGCAGCATGCGATTCGTCGTTGCCTGGTATTCCACCTGCAGCACTTGTGCGCTCTCCTCGGGCTCCGTCGACGAAGTAGAGACGATGGAGAAGTGTCTCTGGACGAGGGGCGACAGCTCGGGATCGACTTGGAGGGCCTTGAGGGCCGTGGAGGCGAGTCGGGGTGTGGGGAAGGGAATTTGCAGATGTCTGAGAAAACAAGAGACTAAGTGTTAGAGATTGCGAAGAACCTATTAGAGAGAGAGGACGTTGGACTAAAAATAATATTGATTGGCAGGGAAACGAGGGGACATTATAACTTGCATGCTGCATGGGAACTTGGGATCGGAACTCATTGTGACGGGACAACCGGCCAGCGGTGGGGGAGTGTTTGACCGAGACAGCGGCGCAGTTTTGTTTCTCTTTGTCTCTTTTCTGGTTTGTGCTCTTGGTTTGATTTGAGAATTTTTTTTTTTTTCCTTTGTCCTGGCGCTTTGGAGATTTTGGTATGACAAAGAATGACCCTGGTGCGCTTTCTCTTATTATTATTGTTTATTCTTCTTCCTCGTGGTTGCGTTCGACAGGGTTTAAGCGATGGCAGCTGAGTGGCTGATGCGCGTCAGGATAACAGACCGGGGGTGGTTGCTGTGGATCTGCAGTCGTCGACGGCGTCTGGTATGCGAGGAATGGGAAAATCGAAGCTTTTGCGCCCTGATGATGTGACGATGTGTAGTGCGCATGGAATGGTTATCAGCCACAATTGGTGTGGCGCGAGCAGGCGTCGAAGCCCAACTGTGGATAGAAACACACAGCGACGGGGGTACGTATCTCCGCAGCAATAGCAGCAGCAGCAAGCTAGCAGAGTGCCAGCAGAGCATTCAGCTTGGACCATGTTGTGATGTTGCCGTAGCGACGCAGCCGCGACCCGCCATAACAGCGCATGCGCTGGCTTTAGGCGTTGCTTGCGCCAGGCGAAACAGGCTTCATAGGGGCTGAAAGCGCCCTGTAAGCATAACATCTGCAGCTAAACACCCCCTGTTACAAAAACACCGTGACGGCCCATACATATCACCAGGTCCAAGCATCACTTTTTCTCTTGATTCCTCTTCTCGCTTCCCCTCTCGCTCACGGGTTCTTCCTTTCCTCCTTCCATCCCTTCCTACCTCTTCCCTCTTCAAACGGAGGCCTGGTCTGTCTACGTCTTCTTCTTGAATTAGTATCTTTGCTTAGAAGCTCTCTGGCTGAATAGCATTGACAGAAGAAGAGACGGGAGTCTGAGCGAGAGAGAGACCGAGAACTGCCAAGGCGTATCCATCGTGCCGTCGCCGCAACCACATACACCCCCCGGAACATCCGCTATCCCGCGACGAATCTATTCTTCCTTTTGCGACGAGACGAAAGACTCATCGACGGTGGAGTAATTGTGGCTTCAATTGATTTTACTCTTGTGGAATTTTCTATTTCTGTGATATCAAAAAATCGCACCAAAGCCAACCCCCCCTTTTAAGCTGTCGATTTTGTTGTTTACATTAACCGATCACACGACCCTTTTTTTGGAGCTTCACCGCAGCTTTTTAATTTCCCTTTTTTTTTTTTTTTTTTGCGCATCTGCACCGCGCAATTTGATATCCCGTTTGCATCTTCAATCAGCATTTTACAATTTGTGGTATATTAGAATTGCTTGTCGGAACAACGATTCGCTACTGCGATCTGCGAAAAGTGAGCCTGGAAATATGGCTCCTGCTACCAGACATTCCCAGAATCTGGGCCATGTAGTTGAATACATACCAGGTAGGACAGTTTCCTTATTTCTTTGAACGAGTTATTGGGCAATTGCACTCTTTCTATGCTGGCGCTGACAATTACCCTCGATTTTCAGACCGACTATATCTCGGCGCCTACGTCCGCACCCCGGATCCAGACACGCCGCTGCCCGGCACCGAATCGCCCCGGAAACGAGCGTCTCGATATGCCGATGGCGCTGCTCCGGCGCCTCTGGTCACCAACAAGAACCCTCCCTGCTACTTCACCGTCGATGACACCCTTCTGTACAACGCGTTCCACCACGACTTTGGCCCTCTGCACATCGGTCACCTGTACCGGTTTGCGATCAAGTTTCACGATATTCTGGGCGCCAAGGAGAACCGGGATCGACCCATTGTGTTTTACAGTCTCGCTGACCCGAGAAGTGAGTCTCTATCGCCCGCATTCCATAATGGCCTAACTAACGGATTGAAATCACGATAGGCCGCGCAAATGCTGCTTGCATGCTGGCTTGTTACATGGTTCTGATCCAAAACTGGCCGCCTCATCTGGCCCTGGCCCCGATTGCTCAGATCGACCCTCCCTTGATGCCCTTCCGAGATGCCGGCTACAGCCAGGCCGACTACGGAATTAGTGTCCAAGATGTAGTGTATGGCGTTTGGAAGGCCAAGGAGGAGAAATGCTGCGATTTGGACAACTTTGACTTGGACCAGTACGAGATGTATGAGCGAGTCGAGCACGGCGACTTCAACTGGATCACCCCCAACTTCCTTGCTTTTGCCTCTCCCCAGCATGCGCCGGTGGCCAAGATTACCGAAGGTTCTGAGCTTTATCCGCTGCTACCTAGAGACGTCGCCGCAGTTGAAGATCACCCGCTTCTTCCCCAACCTTTCAAGAATGTGCTCTCCCACTTCAGCGAACGCAACATCGGCCTTGTCGTTCGCTTGAACTCACATCTCTACTCTCCGTCTTACTTCGAGTCCATGGGCATCCAGCACATTGATATGATTTTCGATGACGGAACCTGCCCGCCTCTTTCCATGGTTCGCAAGTTCATCCGCATGGCCCACGAGACGATAACCGTCAAGAAGAGGGGCGTGGCTGTTCACTGCAAAGCTGGTCTGGGCCGTACTGGCTGCCTCATTGGCGCCTATCTGATATACCGCCATGGTTTCACCGCCAACGAGGTTATTTCTTTCATGCGGTTTATGAGACCCGGCATGGTTGTTGGGCCTCAGCAGCACTGGTTGCATCTGAACCAGGGGACTTTCCGAGAATGGTGGATCGAAGAGCGCATCGAGCGAAAGCTCCGAAGGGAGTTTGCCGCTGCCGCTGCCGCTGGCGGCCACCAAGTGCCAAGCACACCTATGCGAGCTACCAAGTCTTCGCGAAACTTGCAGGCTACGACACCCTCCAACCGAAGCCCATCCAACCGCACACCACTCAGCGAAGTAGACCACGATCGCAGCAGCAATGTCGGAGTTCATGAGGACTATCTACCAGCGCCGACACCTGGCCAGCCACGAAAGGCAGCGCGAGATCGTTACCAACAATATGGTAGATCGGGTTCAGAGGAACAGATGCTGGCACAAGCAGTAGAGGCTGCTGCGGCGCCACCGCCTCAACGTCGGTCTCAGGGGAATACAGAGCCGGAGGAAGAGCAGCTGCACCACTTGCGGATGCGAAAGCAGCGCAAAGCAGCTCAGTCATCCAACCGAAATACTGAAAAGACCTCGACGAGTCAGAACACGAGTTACGTGATAGACAACGACGCTTCCTTCGATGCCGAGAATATAGGCACTGTGAAGCCCAAATCTGCGGAAAGACCCTCCAGCCAGTCTGGTACGCTTGCCAAGGTCCGCGCGAGACGGCAAGCTGCGGATTCACCGTTGCGGTCCAAGGAATCTGCTGGTGTCCGCAAGACGAGTGGCCGCGTGGGGAGCGCCGGGGCAGGCATATCACCAGCGGCATCGTCGACTGCTCGAAGAGTCTCTGGCACGTCTTAGGCGAGCGTGACGAGGCGGCGAGCCGGAGCCGCCATCCACAGGGAAATGGCTGAGCACCTTGTAAACTTTTCATCTTAACGATCATGACTTCACGTTTTATTCTATTACGAGCGATTCATGCGTATGCATATTCACGGGCGTTTTAGTATTCCAAGGCGCGACGGGCGAGAAGCAGGATGATGACTTTTATACCACCATATCACCACCACCACCACCACCACCACCAATACCACTGCTACTACAACGCTGGAAGTTGTTGTCTTGAAGTTGCCAGAAGGAAGCTGACGATGAAGAGGAAGAGGCGGTGAAGAAGAAAGCTAACGTAGGCTCAGAAGAGAGAGAACGAGGAACGAGGATCAAGAAAGCTATGATGGCGACGGCGCATTGGACGGAAAGGCAAAGGATGGAATTGGGGTATTTCTTTTTCTCTTAACGTTTTTTTTTTCTCTAGCATGGTACTGGTTATCCCTTTCTTTTTCTTTTTACGGTTTCATTCAGCTCTTTTCCTGTTATCTCTTCTCTTTCTTCCTCCTCCTCCTCCTCCTCCTCCTCCTCCTCTTCTTCTCTTCTTGCTCTTCAATACCTTTTATCCTCTTTTTTTTAGCTACTACGACTGCCGACTTGGACTACTAAGTGTTGGAACTGTGAGGATTTGGGTAATGCAATATTGCTGATGTTGGTTGCTTGTTTGGCTATGGGAACAAAGGGGGAAGTGGTGACGGGGGTGTTTGTTCATATATCAATTTTATGCATGATATTCAATCAAACTTTTCTAATTAATTGTCAACTGAGTTTCGCAGAAAGGAGTTTTCATGATTTGTGACTGTGTTACTATAGATGAAGTACAACTATTTGTAGAGTTACATCATTAACGTTTCTTTTCTCATACCAGTCCCGACTCTTCTATCTCTTCTATATGCTGTATATGCCTTTGCTATCCCATCATTGCTAATATGCTATGCTGATCATTATCATCATACTCTTTTCGATCATCATCATCATCATCATCGGTCGTTATTAATCGCCATTATACCCGTATGCTCTCCAGCTTGCTCACAACCTCCTCCATCAGCTCCCCAGCCTCAATGCTCGTCATATCCCCATCCACACGCAGACACATTTCCACAACTTCCTTGTATATCTTGCCGACTTTGCTCCCCAACGCCGGAACCAGCACCGCAAGCACGACTTTATCGCGCCAGCGCTCGGCCGAGTAGTGCGCCTTGTAATACGCCTGCAGCACCTTCCAGAGCCCAATTTCGAGAAGCACCAGCCCGAAGCTATATATATCGAAGGACTTGATGTGCGGGCTGCCGCGCAGGGAGCCCGGATGGCGGTGCAGATCCTCGATGGAAGGGTTCTTGGGCGCCACGGACAGCGCAGTATCGAGTTCTGGGCGGGAGGCATCAAAGCCGCTGAGGTACGGGTGTGAAATGTCCGGGACGAGGGCGGCCGAGGCGGTGGGCGAGTTGGCCGAGGTGGAGAAGGCGGAGGGGAAGAAGAGGATGTTGGAGCTGCAGAGGGACTTGTGCAGCCAGTCGAGCGAGTGGAGGGACCAGACAGCCACGACGAGGGTCCGAGCGAGGTGAATGCGCTCGTCCAAGTCTGGGGTCTTGAGATCCGGGCTGGAGATGAGCGTCTTGAGGGTTGAGTGCGATGACGCGGGGGCCTTGTAGACGAGGCCGTAGCGACTATTGGCAGCGTCGTCTGTGTAGCCGAGGCAGTCGATGCTGTGCAGATCCGGATGGCATTCTGACGCCGAGTGCATCATGCGTGCCAGGTCGTCCATTCGACGGACGTGGGCAACGCGCTCCTCGATGGCTTCGCGGTCGTAGTCTACCCACTCAATGAGGACGTCTCCCGCAGTGACGTGGTGGCCCTGACACCGGCGTTGAGTGCTACTGTTGCCCTTTTCAACGACATGGCTGATGTCTAGAGAGGAGAGACCGACTTTCAGGGCAAACGTGGGCTTGAAGGAGGACTGGGGCTTGCTGTCGAGGTTGATGCGGAGTTTCTTGAGGGTGGCTGAGTTGGTGAGCTGTGGATAGATGCCCGAGGAGGCGTTTTCGAGGAGAGAAAGCTCGGCGAGGTCGCGCTGGGCGCGGTCGAGGAGCTGGTGAGTCCAGGCGCGCTGAAAGGAGGGGACCTGAGAGGGGGGGAAGAGGCGCTCGAGGCCGTCGTTGAAGTCTTGGATTGGATATTAGCAGTGCTTCTTCTTGGCAGGTGGGTTTCATAACGCACCTTTGAGGTCTTTTAGCAGATTGCTGAATTTGTCCTTGTCTGTCAGGGGCCACTGTCAGTATATATCATGAGATGATCACTCTCACTCGCATATGAGATTGAAATGTAGGACATGACATGGCACCTTACATACCTCCAATCACCCACTTTGTCCTCAGCCCCAGCTCCTTTCTCCAGCTTCTCTCATTCGTGCCCGTGCTCGTGCTTGTCCTCCTCTTTGAAGCCCCGTTCGTCTTCTTCTTCTCATCATCGCCATTCTTGTCCACCGCCTCTTCGTCCACCAGTCCATAGCGGTCCTGCAGCTTCCTAAAGTCCGTCACCGTGCCATGAAGCTGCTCCAGGATCTGCGTGGCCAGCACCCTCAGCTGCGGGTTGCGCTCGCTCAGATGCGCATCAAACTTGCCCTCGGCGACGCCCCATTCGCGGCCCCAGACCGTCAGGCGCATCTCCTCGATGCGCACCTTGCACAGCATCCGCTGGCTGTCGGCGTCGAGATTGGCTGCCGTGGTGAAGTAACCGTAGGCCTTGACGCAGCCGTCGAAGAGCTGGCCGATGAAGCCAATCACGCCAATGGCGGTGCCGAGTGCCTCCGCCATTGGTATTTATGATTATTGCTGCTGCAACTGTAAATGTGATGGCAGGTTTCAGGTAGTGGGGAGGAGAGGAGAAGCCCAGCTGGTCTCTCGGGAATAGCGATCGCGCCTAATCTACCTAGATGAGAAGCGGGCTTCACTGAAAGGAAAAGACAAGAAGAAGCCCTGACAGGCAGAAAATACAAGCTCGAAAGGCTATTATAGGTGGGAAATAAAACCCAGAAAATGGTCCACCGAGATGCAGGTTTGGACTCAGCCTCAATTGTATTTTTTTTTTTTTGTCTTACCTGTGTTTCTGCTGGTTCTATGCGTTTTATCCACCTGGTTTGACTACCAGCACCCAACTAGGTAGGTATTCTGACCGCTTGCTCATTCTAACTATCTATAGGCCTACTATGTAAGTAATTTTGCTAGGCTTAGCAAATTTTTGAAGATTAGTAACAGACAAGGCATCTAAATTCGTAGATTCCAACTATATAAACATAAGATGCGAGTTACAGCTGGTGATATTGTGGAATAAAAGCCTGTATCAGCTACTTAAGGAGGAATAGAGTATTGTTACTAAAACGGTGTATTGTATGCAATGACAAGATCGCGCCGGGGAAACTCGACATACCGTCTTTGAAGATGATTGGCGTTTTCGTGAACTAAATGTCTTTCATTTAGCTTACTCCGCCCGCTTAAGAAAAGAAGAAAGAAAATGAAGCCTGGGAACGATAACGGCGTCTGACTAGGTGGTAGATGGACAGAGACTGAAAAGAATATACAAATTCCCACTAGGTAGTTCTTATGAGATGCTATCTGACTTTTCTGACCATCAAGCAGCTGACAAAGCCCGGCCGATAGAGGCAATAACAGGTACCTACCCATATTACACATATGTACGCTGTGTAGTAGTAATGCTGATTGCTAGTCCTACTAGTATATCTGTATGGGCAACACATTGCGAGCTGACGTATGCGCGCTGGGCGAGGTACTTTCCATCGTCCAAGAAGAGATGACAACTTGATGATTCGCACGAAGAGTCCCATCCAAATTAGTAGTATACTTGCAATTGAATTATTGAACTATTAACTCTGATACTTCTATTTTTGTTTCTATTTTATCTATTTCAAGCATAACACCGATCTAAATGACATAGATATTTTAACGTTTCTGTATAATGTCGGCATCTCGCTACGCTCTGCGATTAGTCTGGAACCCCTGATTAAACATGGCATCGGATCCTACTAGACGCTAGGTGACATTATTGCCTTTTCTGGCGAATGATGCTTCGCCCAGATCGCGGCATCTTAAAGCCAAACCGTATGTGGCGCCGCCATATTATGCCAACAACAACAGAGTGCCATTTATGCACCGATGCGTCTTCCCCGCCATTCTAATATTAATAAACAGACGCCTGTACAACAAAATTTAACATCTTCGACAAAAGTGAATTTGCTGATGAGAGACACACGAATCACTGATTAATCAGTGCATCATGGATCTGCCGCATATCCATTTACATCCTCAGTGCGGAGCCTGTGGTGATGACTTCAGCTATGGGCAAAAACTCGTTGCGGGTACTGAAACATCTTCACAAACTCATATTCCGGGCCGTTGCTAACACTTCAGCGTAGCCATTCGCAAGAGTCGCTCTATTCAAGTCATCAATGCGTATACTTTCTCAGACTATGGTGTGAGAGAAGAAGCCGCACCAGATAGCGAGTGGTACTTCTGCCACAAGCTCTCATGCTCTCAGTGTAACGATGAAGCTACAGACGCTGCAACAATCCACATCGATTGTTACAACTTATTCCGGCAGCGTTGCAAGACTAGCGATTCGCTATATCGACTGTGGTTGACGGCAGCGTGGAGAAGACCTTGGCACGGTGCTCCGTCCTTTCGATTGGCCCTTGATGCTGATACCAATAGAACGATGCAGCTTGCAGCAGCAGCTTGTTGTCTACCTCAGCTGACGGCTGTCCCAGCAGAGATAATACATATAATAGGGGCATATGCTCAACCGAGCCCTCTTAGCCGCTACTGCACCGTTATTGATCTGGCTGCTTATTGGGACGGCCGGGCCCTGGACTGGCAACCATCACTGCCACTCTCAAATATCGCCTCTTGGGAACGAGATAAGCATGCCGTGGTGAAGAGTGGCCTCCGCCCAATTATCAAGATTACGATTGACTGCTGGGGTTTGAAACGTATTGAGAGGCTGACCGACTATCCTCCATTTGCCGGTAATCGATCGGATACAGAAGTTTATATCATAGAGACGCAGGATCGGTTGAGAGATGTGATGGTACAATTTCAAGTACGTGACAATATAGACTATTGCACTTTAATCACATCTACAAGCTTATTGACCAAATGCAATAGTCGGGCCTGGCTCGTTTACAAGTACCAAAGGAGGTGGCCGGTCTTCAAGTCTGGGATACGCCTGCGCCGCCGCTGTTAGAGAGTCTCCAGAATATGCCAAAAATCACAGGCACCATCCAATTCTCTACAATCGACCTCAAAGAAGCGTATGGTCTTACAATTTTCGTAGCACATGGATCGACTCTCGCCGTACACGGCCATACGTGCAGACGACCACGCCCTGATACGACATTCATTCAACTTTCACGTCAACGTCAACGTCACACTGCTTGGATCTATGTTCCATTCCCTTCAAAAGATCGACTCACTCATTTCGGAATTCGTGCTCCACACAAGTTCACGAATTCTCCATGGGCTGCAGCTGACTATTCTTACTTGGTATGATATTCCGTTTTCTCTTCGACCTGGGTTTTTCCATTTTGACTCGTATGTAGTTCCGCTTCGATTTGGCTGGAGATATCCTAGTCGGGCCCCGTTTTGTAGGACCAACGCAAGATTTCATATGGCCTGTAAATGATCGGCTGCTGCTCATCTTCAATGTGGCAGAACTTGCGGCCATCTCGGCAATGAGTGCTTATCCCAACCAAAGCAGTGAGATAAAACCGTTTGCTCGGTCCAGTAAGCCCCCTTTCCCAGAGGCATGTTTCTCGTCTGCCCCCTTAGAGAGCGTAGCTCTTCTACACATATATTCAGACGTCGAAACTGGTCTTTGCCGGGGAATTCTCGCAGAGTATAATAACGGTTCCCAACGTGCCCTCGGTGAATGCCGGATTGGATTGGATCCAGTATGCACTTATAAGAGCCCTTCATGCCTGTGCTTCAGTCGAGTCACGCATCATCGTCCAGGAACGTCTATTGAGTTGAAAGGAACAAAAGTCTGCACTGCTTACCAATCGAAACATCAGCATGATGAAGAAGGTTGGTCATGTTTTCTGATGCAAGGGAGCCTTCAATTTTGGTTTACGAATGAGCAATCTGTTCTGGATGTGATAGTAGATGAGGCAAGACCGACGCCTTCAAGTGAGCATCCTCTTTAGGGATAGCAATGGAATTAATACTACGAAAGCAACATATAACCAGGGCAATATGATAAAGAGAGTCATGTATCGTTTGAGCGGAAAGACTTCCAAAAGATTTTGAGCCCCTTAAGGGTAGGCTTCTACCATCTTCTATGGGGTAGTCACCTTAATCCCAACCCGAGTCCCATTGGGGCGGCCACTTTGGCATCTGCCTCTATTCATTTGGTCAGCATGCAATAAAAGCTATTCGCCTCTCCACGCAGCTGAAATATACTAGTATGCTAAAAGTGACTTAAAACATACCTTGGATCTCATCACGTCTCGGCATGGAGCACACGCAACCGTACGACAACTCGGGCAACGGAAGGCGAATCGAGGCGTCGTCGTCGAACATCGCTCGCAGACATGCCTCCCCTCTTCTCGATCCCACCAGGACTTGTGAAGGCAGGCTGCTTTGCTCGTCGTTGCTCCGGCTGACTGTTTAGACTCTGCGCTTTCTGACTTGAAATCATTCCTCCTACGCCTCGTGTTGGGCTTTGGTCCCCGGTTTGCATTTGCATTCGCTTGCCTCTCTTTTTCTGCTTTCTTTGATTGAGGCTGGTTTCGAACTTTTTGAGACTCTTGTTCCCTTCGTAACATCTCAGCCATCTCACGCAACGCTCGTTGAAATTGCTCTGCTCTCTCACGCTCCCTCCTTTCGTTTTCTTTCCTCTCAATTTCCTTTCTCTCATTTTCCCTTCTCTCTCTCTCCCTCCTCTCGTTCTCTCTTCTCTCATTTTCCTTCCTCTCCTTCTCTTTCCTCTCTCTCTCTTGCCTCTCTCTTTCTTGCCTCTCCATCTCTCTCCGCGCCGCTTCTCTTTGCCGCATCTCTGCCCACCGAACAGCTTCCTCACGCTCCCTCTCTCGCTGCTGCAATATGTCCTTGTCCGCATTTTTCTGCCGTATCTGCTCATTGAGAGCGTCGATACTTACTTGTTTGCTGGCGATTATGCGTTTGCGCGAGTTCATTTCCGCCTCTCGCACAGTTCGAGCGGCTCTATTGGTCAGCATGCGTCTTTGCCTCTCCTCCTTGTCTGCTTCTGATTGCTGCGCAGAGAAGATGTAGCCAAACCAGCCCTTCCGCCTCGCCTCTTCCTCGGCGTCTTTATCTGCTTCGCTTTGAAGCCTGTCGAATGCTGCTTGGCTGCGATTGTACTCGCGCTTAATCTCGAATAGCTCGCTTTCGAGCTTGTTCCGTTTAATATAGAGTTGCTGCAGCGCCGCGCCCAGAATGTCCATTTGTTCTTTGAATTTTTGGGAATTCTCCGACTTGGGATCACTTGCTTGCTGCGGTGGGTTCCTTTTACTACTGGTATCGGCCGTATTTGCGCGTTGGGCCCGTATGGAAGCATATTGGATATCGTAAATCCGTCGTCGGCCGGGATCAAACAGAGTAGAGTACGCTGATTCAATCTAGAACAAGTTATAATCTCATTGCAAAGATTCTCAACAAGATATTATCAGATGACTTACCAGTTGAAACTGAGCTGTAGCTTTAGGATTATTTGGATTCCTGTCCGGATGATGCAACAGAGCAAGTCGCTTGTAGCTTGCCCGGATGGCATCTTTTCCTGCGGACTGTAGGACGCCGAGAACCTCGTAATAGTCGTCTGTGACTTGGTAGGGAGCCATTATGAGCTCCTAAGCTAGGTTGGCCGTGGTACGAACGCAGCCACAAGCCCGGGATTTCGAACCATTGATGAATTAATAAATCGATCTTGGGGAAATACTGGTTCTATCCAAAGAAACATCGTGACCGTGTCCCGTCCTTACATACACATCCGATGTTTAGTGAGGCTGCGGGAGGCCTACAGCCTGTCTTGGAGCTGCCCCTCGCGTTGCTACCTGATGCTATACCCACACGATCCTCAATTCTAACCAATGACATCTATAAACCTTCATACTTTTGGTTTTCGGGTACACTCGTCTACTACAAGGCAACGAACATTAAGACGGTGGTTTATACCATGATTCACATACTTATAAACGGAGCGCGGCATAAAACATATGCATTGAGTAAACATATTTTTTTTTTCTTATATTCCCGATTCCTTTCTCCCTCCGTGACTCCCAACATTGACAATTCTTTTTGTTTTCTTTCTCTATGTAGTATGTGCATAACTTGCAGCATCCTAAAAGGTCCATACTTCGTCATGTAGACTCATACCAGCAAATCCACTTCCCATTGATCCCATACACCCAAAAAAGGTAGAAAAAAAGATAACTCCAACAAAGAGTTTTTGTGATGCAATTCCAGATCGTAGAAGAGCAGCGTTGCTCACGTGCCATCAAATCCAAACACTGGGGTTTGTCCGTTTTAATTTTGGTTTCATCGGATTTAGTAAACCTTCTTCTTCTCGTCGATGCTGAACTGACCCGGGCCACTGTTGACCAGGAGAAGCAGACCACCAACGATGGACAGAATCTGGAAGAAGTCGTACTTGGCAAAGTCCTTGTGGGGGTGGTGCTCGTGAAGCTGCGGGAAGAATGCTGTTAGCAAAAGAATTGTGATTAAAAAACGCAGCGCAGAAACTTACAGTCCAGAAGTTGTTGACCAGCAGGTTGAAGCCGCTCAGGATAACGACAAGCAGCGTAGCGCTGTACTTGGCCTTGAAGCCCACAACGACCATGACGCAGGCGCCAGCGCCAAGAATGCAGACAAGGACGCGCCAGAAGGACCATTCACCGCTAAAGACGAAGCCAATGAAGAGGAAGATGAGGAGAACACGACCGGCCAGCTGGAAGTACATCTTCTTGTCCTTCTCGTCCAGGGTGGGGAGACCGGCAAAGGCCTTGGTCTTGCGGACCCAAGAGTCAGAGAGGACCATGAGGAGGCCACCAATGACGGACAGGTTTCGCAGGAAGAAGTTGAGATCGAAGATCAAGCCGTAGCCGAAAGCCTGAATGACCACAACGCTCATGAGCCCTCCAACGGCGTAATCGGAGTACTTTCTGGCGATGACGAGAGTGGAGCAGGAGACCATGGCGACAACGTTGAAGAGGAGGAAGAGGTGAGTGATTCCAGAAGGAACTAGTCAGCGCGTTAGCATATGCATTCCAGAATAATGCATACCAATTGGACAATATGCGAATGCGCTGGGGCCAATTCTTACTGTGTCGGTAATCGTGAAGATAGAGCAGCTGATCGCTCCATTGGGTGATGATTCGGAGCGCATCCTCGAGGAAAGTAACGACGATCAGAAATCTTCCAATTGCAGGCAAGTATCTGTAATGCGCCGCCGCGTTAGCTGCCGAATCCCCTTGACGTACACGATCGTGACCACTTACGGCTTGATGGGCTCGCTAGCAGTGTCCAGGATATCCTCGACTTTGCTGGTGTACGGCCGCAGCTGATCCAAGACGCTGCCCCCGTTGGGCTCATCGGAAACTCCAACACTTCCGCCGCCTCCAGGATAGGCGCTGGAGCCGCCAATGCCATAGCCAGAAGGACCACGGTGCGACATTTTGACCAGAGCTGTCCTGTGACCTTTTTCTTCCTATTCCAAGCTCGACCTTATTCCTCGACTGCCTCTCGAGAGTGTTGCCGACAGCTGTGGGCCCTACTCAGCGACTTGGGCAAACTGGAGCTCCTGAAGCAAGTTCAAGAGGAGCTTTTCGGCGCAGCGCGATGCGATGCGATGAGATGCGATCCGATCCGGAGCTACCAAAGCAAAAGGAGCTGGCGAGATCAACAAGCAGCAGCGCGCCCGAGGCAGCTCAGAAGAAGCACCGAGTGGTCGAATTGGGTGGGAGAAGGACAATTGTGCGCCGGAGAAGTAGAAGCGAGATTGCAGCAAGAGGAGGGGCGAAGGGGAGCAGGTTTGGCGATGGCTATGACCTCAAAAACGCTCGGATTATCCTCCTACATACCACTGTGTCCTTTCCAAATCCCGTGATGTTGCAGGTCCCGAGGTGTCCACTTTTTACCAGGTGGTGGAGTCGAATCAGTGTGCGATCCCCCAGCTGTGGCTTTTTCTGTCGTCGCTCACGCAGGTACCTGCCGTGGCCCCTCCAACGACTTGTGCGGCCGGCGCGAGGCTGTGCGCGACGGCATGTAGCTTTGCCGAGGGAGGCTTGTACCGGACGGAATGAATGTCTGCCGGTACCTGTAGCGCTGGCTGCGAGTACTGCTGCTAGCAGGTATAGTAGCGCGCCCAAAACCTCTGACGGCGGCGTGTTGACTTGCCTGAGCTTGACACGTCTCGTAGTCCCCAAGCAGATCCCTAATAGAGCTGCGTCCGGGTCAGCAGCAGCTGGACCTCCCTAATTGGGGCCCCTGTGGCGACGCGCCAATTCAAGGTTTTACAGGCAGGCCGTTTGAATGCTTGCAGCACGCAGTAGCAATACTCGCGTGAGCGCCATTGCGGGCTGCCGGATCTAGTACCTGTACGCACTGCGGCAAGCGGGGTGAGAGGCGCCAAAAATAAACTACTACTAAGATAATAGAAGGTACCACTAGCTATCGCGGCAAAAGTTCTTGGCATCAGGTTATCCTTGACAGTAGGATTGATTATGTTCTCTATTCTGATTCCATGGATAAAGCAGTGATGGGATAATAAGACTTGTTAGCGATGAGAAGCTGCAGAGCATGCATGGTGTTTGAGTTTTTCGTCCGGGAAATTAGGTTCCATAGCAGTTAGTGGGATAGGCAGGTTTGAATTCTATCTGTGCGCTGCTTTCCAGACTGTCTCTTAACCATGTCCAAGACAGTTAGCATGTGACGCACAGCCGCATCATCTATTGAGGATCCCCATTCAACTAAGCTTTACATGGGCACACAGACTTGACCTATAAACCTAGACACTTTTTGCTTTTGCAAATTTGATGTTATGTAGTTATTGTCTATCGTTCCCCATTTTCTTTTGGCACAGTCTGGCCATGTTACTTACCATGTCGATGGTAAGCTACTCTTTGTGTTCTTCAAGAGACACATGCACTCAGACGATGTTGTACAAAAATAATGGATACCGAAGCCTCCTATAAAGATCGATTTGCATTTTCTATTGCGAGACACTGGTAGGTAATCATGTCCAGCTGAATATCTTCTACCTCCATTGCTATAGTAAAATAGAGTACACCTACTTAAAGGTACGAAGCATTCAATACTTCCAAGTGCCCACCTGCCTAAACAATTGCAAGTAGTGGCGCCGACAGGTCCACTAGACCTGATCCACTTGGAGAGATTCCTGCGCTCTTCTCTTCTTGTCAATGACTGGAATAATGTTGCGGATGCGGGAACTTTGGTTGCGGTGCTCTAGACAAAGTAGGTAGGTACCATGCGTACAGGTAGTAAGTAATTCACGGAGCCTTGCCACAGTCCCTTGAAACACATACTCGACAATTGCACTATTGGTAGGTGGTGATGAGACATGTGTCATTTGTTTTGGATTCCCGTAACAGGCAAGCCTAAATCGGATCGGAAGCGGAAGCTCTGTCAACATCGTCTTTTCTGCTCTGGATGATGGATGACGTGAGTTTGTCACTCGTCTGAAAACCAGCGCTTCGCCGTCTACATTTATTCTCCGTCCTTTGACAGCGCTTGACCTATCTACCCTAATATCAACCAAGGCTCATATGTATCCAATTCCAACTTGTGTCTAACATACATCTAGTCTAAGTAATTAAATATCTCATCTCATACCTTCTTTCTCAGAGTACCCTTATATACTTACTGTCAGTTTCTTCCTCGAAATTTTCTCATATCATCTCAATATCATTCCCATCACTCGGCCCGGGCAAGATTCTCAGTGCTCCGGTATCATCATACTCAACCCTCCCTTCATTCACAGCCCTTTGCATCTCCTCCCTCAATACCGTGCGCTCTCCCGTCGCCGGGTCCCATTCCCAGCCCTCGCGCATCCACATCCAGCGCAGACACGCTCGCAGCTCTTTGTCAGCCGGTCTCACTCTCATCCATTCAGGTTGAAATTCGGGTTCCCGGCCTTTGCCGTTCCAGTCCTCGGCTCGACCCAGCAACTCGTCGCGACAAAATATGCGCCAGCTGTCGATGGCATACTTGCCCTGAGTCATGTGCCCGATCTCCCACGTTTCGAGATCCTGGCTGCCGCCATCGGATAGTGGATGCGATCTCTCCGGATCTTCCGAGTCGCCGCTGCTGGCATCTCTCCACAGAGGACTGATGGCACGTTTGTCGTAGTTTCTCACTCTGTGTCGTACACCAGCCTTTGGGGGATCTTCGATAAATGCCTTTGCATATCTTTGAATATACGCTAGCCGTACGTTGGGGAGACCGAGGTGGCGTATCATATCAAGAAGTTCTCCTTTGATGGACGGATCTAATAGCTCAGCCGGCGTAGGAAATCGCTCTCTAACCATTCGAAAGGCAGGTAGAGCTACTTTCCCATTCGTCTTTATCAGAAACGTGATGGCGATGAGTAACCAAAACGGGTCATGAGCCAGCTCCTCTTGAATGATGCCAAATGACGGTGAATCGAGAGGGGGAAACGGGATGCATGAGATGGTGCCTGCTGGCGGCCGCTTCCTTGAGGGACTCTTTTTTGATGACGATTGCTGCTGGAAGTAAGGTGATTTACTAGAGAGCCTACTTCTTGACGGTTTCTTCTCATCCTCTGATTTACATATAGTGCGAGGCTGTCTTGCGTCATTCAAGCGCAGAGAGTCAAGTGATGGCAGGAGATTCGAAGATTGGCCTTCATAATTAACGGCCTGAATGGCAGTGATCGTGCTCGGATGGATGGCTTCCTCGTGTAACCGTGCTTGGCTGCATTGGCGATAGCCGGATCCAGGTACAGAGCGATCCAAATGCGTGCTCTGTTCTGTCTTTATGCTGCCAATTTGGGTCGAAAGTCTGTCAGCCCAGTAATGAGATGTCAGTCCTAGTCGCGGATTGTTGGTGCGCCGTCTTCTTGAAAATACAGTCTCCTGAGCCTGTTGCGAGGCAGCAAGCATAGGTGGTAAAATCTCAACATCTCTCTCCAAGTCTTTGGCGAGCGCAATCAGGCGATCAGTCTCTTCCCAAGGCTCAGCAGCTGATGACCCTCCATTGAGCCCATTCAACATCTCCCAAACAAAAGTAAGAATATCGCCACCGTCAAGGCTCTCGGGATCGTGATCTTGCATGCATCGCATTGACCGTGCACAGTCGATCAGATAATGCCAGTTTTCTGCGCCGCCGGCCAGGCTCTGGTCAAAAAGGAGTTGAAATTCATCGCTTGGCGCGTCCTCGGACTCTAATATTTCAGAAAGAAATGCAAGTGAGTCGTCCCAGACGTCAAACATAGACAAGATGGCATGGCCAAAGGACGTTGACATGGTGCTGAAATTCACGGGTGCAGCTCAGAGTACGTGGTTCTGAAATTCGATGCCCAGGAGGGAAAGATCTATTGGACGTAGAGCAAAATAAATAATTGGCATGGTAGCAATATTCCCAAAAAAATTCATGCAGCTTTATGATATAAGAGGGGGAAAACGCATTTTGAAGGATTTCAGAATCCTGAGGGAACTGTGCTGAGTGAATAATTGAACAGGGTGCGTTTGTTGCTTTGGAAATAGCCGTCGTTAAGGCTTTCACTATAGACTCACCTCCACTAAGAGGATTGCGCAGCGCCATCTTAGGCCTACAGTAGGACATGCTGCTTCTGGACCTCTATTCATTGTTATTTCCCAAAGAACATCCAAACAACCATCCTGATTTGAAGTATCCGTATCTGTTGGATATATTACAGAACCTGCCATTTCTGTTTTTTTGGCTTATGGCTAGGGTAGTGCATTATACTCTCTTTCTAGTTGATGCTCCAGTCATTAGTTGATTCATGTCATTCATGAAAGTACAGGGTTAATTGCCCATATACAGTCACTTGAACGGCCTAGATACTATCAATTGTCAACGCCATTGAAGCAAAAGCAGCTATTTCGTACCTGCTTGCAGTTAATTCCGCATGAGGCTTGAGCTAGTGGCTGAATTGCATCTTTGTGTTCGTATACGGAGGTACATGTCCAAAGATAAGATAAGCTGATACGTGCATCTTGGCTTGGATGGCAGAATACTATATGTGCCCAAGTAGCGTTGGCTGGTAGCACGAGTACAGTACCTAAGGTAGGTAGGCTATCTAGTCTCATGGCAAAAGATCAGACTGTTCCGCAAATGGATTTTTGCTGGTCAACCGGCCGTCAACCGGCCGTCAAAGCCGAGACGTTCGTGGGGTGCATGGCCAGACTGCCCCCTGAATGGCCTGTCGCCTGACTCATCAAAGACCGGTCCCCACCGTGAATCGCTGCAGCATGCTGGCGCGTGATGCAATTCGGCGTGCCTTGTGCGTCGCGGGTGGATTTTGGTTTGACTTGATAGACCGTGTTTCTGTCCTTTTCTGCTGGTTGGGTGACTGCGAGTTGATTTGATGTTGATGGTGTGACTGATTTTACCGGCAGCGGGTATTTGCTTGCAGCGGCGATCAGGCTAAGCGAGCGGTGTTTGCGAGCGTGTACAAGGCAGATAGGACCTGAGGAATAAAGTCGCACTCGTTTCCTCTTCGCCTGTTCCAATAACGTCGTGACAGCTTATCAGATCCATAAAATAGGCGATCCATACTGCTACCGTACTTTTCCTCTCACCGAGGCAGCGCAGATTGCCTGGACGTGTCTTGATAGCCAGCGCTAACCATTCGCACCACCAGAAAATATTAAAAGTGGGACAGCAGCAGCAGCAACAGCGCCGGGTACGTGCCTCAAAATAAGGCGAAAAAACCGAGTCACGTGTACCCGTCCTATCAGGGCCCACCCGCAATCGCCCATTCTCTCTGGTCGTCTTGCGTCTTGTGCCTCCACCCGGGAATCTCTTGTTTCCAATCCATCTTTCGCATTCCCTTTCCGGCGCCACCTCCGACCCTACTCGAGTCTGAAGCATCACCACCACAACCTCAATCATCCAAGAGATGAGTAGTCGCGGCGGGAAACTTGCCCCCGAAGTCAATCGGTGAGTTTTTTCGGCTTTGTTGCACGTCTTGGCCGTGCGGCGAGCCTCGCGGTCCCCGAATCTCCGACCGAAAGGCCGGCACGCCTCGCCTGGACGACCGAGAAGAGAATATAAAAGAGCCTTGGCTGACCAATTTCTTATAGCGCTCTGTTCGTAAAGAACCTGAGGTACGCCTCCATCGATAGCTACATCTCGAATCGAGTCGAGTGCCGCGCAACCCGACGCTAACCTGTCCATAGCTACAACGTTACTCCTGAAGAGCTCTTCGACCTCTTTGGAAAATTTGGGCCTATTCGGTATGTCCAGGAATCCGGTCGATTGCTGCCTTTTCGCTATCGCCATTGTCATCGCTGTCGTTAATATCTTTTGTTTCTATCGAATCACGCCATGCTAACTAAACCAACAGCCAGGTTCGTCAAGGCATTGCCAACAACACCAAGGGTACCGCTTTTGTAGTCTATGAAGATGTCATGGATGCGAAGCAAGCCTGTGACAAACTGAACGGTTTCAACTTTCAGAACCGTTATCTCGTTGGTACGTGACTGCGCGTCTATTGAATATCATTATCCAAATCACGCTAGTAACATCTCTACTCTAACACGTCTGCAGTATTATATCATCAGCCCGATAAGATGGTAAAATCTAAAGAGGACCTCGACGCCCGCCGGGAATCTTTAGCGCAGCTCAAGAAGCAGCACGGCATCGATTGACAATCCGACCGGTCTGTAGGCACCCTGCAGAAGAAGACCAATTCTTCGTCTGCGGGCCGGTCTTCCTCATCATCATCGTCCTCCTCTTCTTCGTCAGAGATCAAGACAATCCTACGAAAGGGCAGGTCGCCAGCCAAGGACACTCCAAGCAGTGGGCACGTCCACAACCGAGCCGTCCGATTTGCAGAAGGACTACGCGCAGCTCTACCGACGTTTGCCTAAACCGAGCTTTCGAAACGTTGCCCATGGAGTGATGCAACTAAACGCACTACCATCTTTTTATTATCTGTTTTTTCCGCCTTGGCTGGCACACAACTTCATTTTTTCCACCTTAATGCCAGTAGTTACCGGATCAATCGCCCCTTAAGAAATAAATAAATCAAATTACGAAATGAGTCTACATTTATGGGAAGGGAAGGAGCGGGTTCAGATTGGGGAGCTGGGAAATTCAAAGGGTGTTTATACGGCAAGTGACGACATGGCAAGTCACATATAAACTGCTTTTTTCGGAATTTGGACGGAGCCTACCTTGCGGCCATGTTTACTAGCGAACATCTCCTGCCTCCCGAGGCCTTAACCAGAGAAATCAACAGCATGTCCCAACTGCGCACGCGTATTGCATCCTTTGACCAAGTTGACAAAAGGAAGGGCTGGAAATTCCTCCTTTACATTTCAGTGAGCCAGTATCAATATTCTTGATTCGCTGCCGCTTTTATTCGCCTGGCAGATAACATAGACCCTTGCCGTTGTGATATACGATGAAAAACGGCCCCAAGTAATTACATGTTTAACCAGAGCTCTATGACCTACGATATGCACGATATAGTATCAATGAAGTTCGCCAATTGTTCGCCAAATGGCTGTCTACTAGTAGTTAACATGACATCATGTTCGGTATTCAAATGTCTGGTAATGACTCAATCCCGTAGACGTTCCTTATCCTGCTTTGGTCAACAGAGATACCTACTTATGCGTACGTCCCTATAACCGCAGTCTGCGACAGCCTGTCTTCATGTTTGCTCTATGAAACATTATTGTCATCAAAGATTTACCTGCTACAGGCAACATGATACACCGTTTCACCCCCAGACGACCTGAAGGAGAACGTGGCTGTCGTTGGCATCTCTCAGCTCGATAGCCGGGCAAAAGAGGAAGAAAAAACGCCTCGCGGGTCGCCGACAGGGCTCGAGACCCTCACAGAATCTACCGCAGAGGTATTTTTGGGAGCAAATCTCAGTCGCATCCAAAACCTCTCAAGCAGGCCGCAGAGATGGCCTCGCCTCGCCGGGCGGTGTTCTAGAAAAGCGTGAATTATGAATGCACTCGATGTTCACTGCCTTTTCAACCAACACCGGGCCGCACAAACGGGCCGGCCAAAGTGGACATTGGAGCGGGCGGTGCAGCCGCTGCGAGAGCACTGTTCGCTTCCTCTGTTTGAGCCCTGGAACGCTGTGCCAGGGGGTTCTGGAGCAGCAGCGTTTTAGCGACAGAGGTGCTGTAACGAGGGCCCTACCTAGGCGACTTCGTGGCGCAGCGCTTTCGGGTCTCTTTTGCGGTCGCCTTTGTGGAGTTGGTCCTTTGGCTGGGTTTCAAAAACTAACGTGTAGACTACACGAGGTCGCAGTTGTAGCGTCCTCCTCTTTCTTCCAGCTCCAGCACCTCTTTAGTATTTTCAAGAGGAGCAGCATCATGGAAAGCCTCAGGCCTCCTGCTGAGGTCGAGGTATCGATATAGCAGCAGAAGGGCTTGGCTGCAGACGCTAGGTCCGTCATCGCGGCCTGGCCATGCTCCAGGAATAGGTTTGGATCTTCCAACAGCTGGCACGCGAGGCTGATATTGACTTGAGAATAGGGCAAAGAAGCCTCGCGATATGCAGTCTAGAGCAGGACAATGGGGTCACGCCGGAACTTGTGCTGGTGATTGCATGGCCCTCTGGTACAGGTGCTAGGGACGATATATCCGGGCATGTGCGATAATAGAGTGGGCTGTTAAGAAGCTGGATGATTCGGAGAGTCCAATAGGAGGCTGGAAACCAGCATCCAGATCCCAGTCTTAATATAATGAACTCTAGTATCACGACGTGTTCACCCCATGGACCTGGCCGAACTGCCAATAGCAACAGCCTCCGGCCGGGTTCCACATCACCGGCTGAAGGCCCCGGCCCAGTCCCGGCATAGCCAAGACCAGTCAGAGGCCGTTCCATTCTGCTGGTACTAGGCTTCTCTGCCTTTGATGTTTTCACAGCCCCTTTCCAAGGTGCATTGATGACATCCCTGGGCATGGGATGGGCCGGATTGGGGGCTTCCAATGAGGCGAGACATGCAGTCTATGGCAGACAGCCTTCCCTATGAGCTCCTGGCCTCTTGTCCAATGACAGGCGAGGAGCACGAGTTTCTCTGTGCCCTTACGAGATATTATTCCTATATGGTGTACTAGCTCTACCTCATCACTGCCTTTACGACAACTATCTAAGGTCAGAGAGGCCCGGTTATATCCCCCTTGCTGTTGGTTTAAATGTTGTTGGTTTGGCAAGTCATACGCCCCCTTTGACATCACCATATCTTCGCACCGTTCTATATAATCGTCAGGTGTTCCCTTCTTCGATTTATCTTCTTAATATAACATAACTATACCTTGGGTAGGGCTGCCGAACAAGTTCGAATTTAAACCTAGCGGCCAATTCAATGCCAATACCAGTCGCTACATTCAGTAGACTGACCCTCCAAGACATGTCTCCCACCAGTCGAACGGGTCTACCTATCACTTCGGAGGCTGATTACGAACAGGAGCTACCTGTCGAAGACTCAAGCTCTGATTACGAATCGTATTCGGACCTCTCTGACGACGATGGTGACGAAGACGATGAGCTGCCCGCCATTGTGCAATCCCCATCTGAGCTCTCCTACGCCATCGACCATCTTCCAGAAGAAGCTCAGGACGCGGTACGAAGGGTTTTTAATGAGCCACCAAAGATTGCCCTGCAGCAATGTCGGCTTATTGACGACACATATGCCTTCCAAATGACTGAGCTCGTCACCCAATCCGTTCGCATTCGCGCTTCCGGCAACGGATCTGCCTCTCAGCTAACATGCTCCTGTGGGCATGGCAGCGAGCTCGAGCCATGCTCACACTTGATATGGCTCTTGGATCGACTTGCAAAGCAGACGATGTACGATTACGATCCTAAAACGCCTCTCACCATGACTCAAGATGGTTTCGCGCAAGAGCTCGGCGATCCCTTCACGGCCATCTCGGAACATCGCCTGGATGTTTTGTCCGATGGCCTCCATTGTCCAGTCGTCGACCCAAAAGCCGGTCCGGGGGATGATGACATGGCATCTTGTCGAGTCCAAGAGTCGCGAGAGCTCTTATCAGCCGTCTATGGCATGTCGCCAGAAGACTTCCGCCCAGACATCTTTGACAGCAGCAGCAGCCCGCTCCGTGGAAAAAAGGTCCTGAAGCGCAATGATCTCGACTATACAATCCTCCGCATGCTGCTCGACAATCACCACTTTTTCAACTACTTCCAGTCCGTATCTCGCTCTAGAGATCCTATCAACGATCCCTTCAGGAAACTTTCCCAGCGAGTCGACCGCGTGCTCCGCGTCTTTGACGCATACGCCTCAGACCCAGCCTCCGCAACAACATCTTCTTCTATGGAAACGCCGCCAGACGTCCCCTGGGCTGCGAAACACATTCTAGGCTGCATAAAACTCATCAAATCGTTCATCTACACGCGAGACCGGCCGCTCCAGCCCTCCGAGGCAACCTCTGCCGCGCGCACGCTCGTCCACATCCTCTCCGCAGTGGTATCCCGCAATCAAGATGTCGACACTGGCAGCGCGACGACGCGAACAGAGCACAACCTGTACCTCTACCTGATCGGCGACAAGGATACGGATTTTGCTATTGCGGAGCTTAATTTGCTTCCTGAGGCGGCAAGCCAACACCTCCATAGCCTGGAGGCCGTATTCGACGGCATTGGGAGATTTGGCGCTCCGGTGTCGTACTTTGAAAAGTTCAAATCGCTACTGGGTAGGCTGAGGACGCCGATTATGGCGTCTAGTCTGAAGAGGCAGGTTGAAGAAGAGGACAGCACTTATCGGCACTTTAAGAGAATGAAGTGAAACACTGTAGATTGCATTTCACTCTTCTGGATTTGGCCACGCTGGTCGTGGTGTATCACTATTACTGTTCTTTTTCTTACCTTTTTTCTTCCTTCTATTATTTAATCTTCTTGCTCTCATTTGATTACAACTGAGAATGGAGCGCATGTACCATTACTGTACCAGCTATGTATAGAGCAGCGTTTATACCAAACCGACCTTTTTTCTTAGACGAGCGCCACAATAAATAAACTAGAGCTCAACTAAAGTCAATACATTGCGAATTGAACTGCAAAAATGTCGTCAATTTGTTCCCTATAAATATCTCTTATGTGCTAATGTCATGCCATCGTATATGTGCTTCTCATAACCTCAAATCACGTTTCCTCCCCCTTTAGCTCAAATCCCCTCCCCCCCTCCCACAATCGCAAGCCCACGGTTCGCACAAAGGACCAGGCGTTGTTACTAGAACATCAGCTGACTTGTTACCTAGCCCAAAGTGTTGTTCTGGCGGAATTTCTCAAGCTCATCGTAAACCTCGCGCAGCGTAGGCCGCTCATAGTAGTTCTCGTTCCAATCGCCCCTCTTCATGCCCTCAGCGCGTTCCTGAAGCCACGCCTCAGAATCTGCAATCTCCCTCGCCCACCAGTCGCGCGCCACGTTCTGGACATCTTGCGCCGTGGATTCTCCCGTGTTTTCAAACTCTCGGAGCACCAGCTTGTCTCTGCGGCGGACAATGAGCCTAGTAAGCCCAGCTTGTCGGCCACGGGTGCAGCGGTCGATGAGATCTCGCATCGCGGGTGGTGTGCGGGTGTAGCCGGGGAATTCTACCAAGGGCTCCCAGCGATAGGAGAGCCAGACGGCAGCTCGCTGGGGAGCGCTGCTGGATTCAAAGATGCACCAGAGGACGCGACCGAGCATGTACACTTCGCAGGCTTCCTGTTCTTTGGGGGTCAGGCAGGCCCATGGCACGTTGTACCCCTTGCACGGCCAGATGTAGTCTTCTCCCTGGCCCATCTCCTCCCATCCGGGAAGCATGCTCGTCAGGATGGCCGCATACTTGTCCTTAATCTCCGAAGGAATCTCGTCGTCGATGGCCAGCAGCCGGACGTACTCGATGGCATTGACCTCTGGTGCTGCAAACTCGCACCATACGCCACGCTGTTCGAAATCAACCATGACAACATCACCAGATCCCGTCAAGACAATGTTGTCAAGCCGGAGGTCCGGATAGAAGACGCCGCACGTCTCACGGAGATGCACCAAGGCGGAGGCGAGTTGGACAGACCATTTAGCCTTATCCGCCAGCGATACCTGATTGTGTACTTGCAAGAAGGGGATCAAGTCACGCAGGCTGCCATGTTCGTGGAGCTCGAGCGTGAATCCGAGCACGGCCGTTTTGCTGCCAAAGGTGCATTTCTTTGTGATGAGGTGAGTTGGCCGTGCCATGACGTTGGGGTGAGATTTAATAGTGAGAAGCTGTCGCAGTTCGTGGTAGAGGTACTTGGTGTAGCTCGTCAAGGCCTTGAAGATCCAAGTTTTGCCCCCATACTTGATCAGACAGACGCTGTCGTGCAACTGTGACAGATACACGACGTCGTGAATGTCGACTGTCTGGGGTAGTTCCACCTCTGGACCCCAGATCTTCTGAAATGATGCCACTGACAGCATTTGACGCTCGAGGTAGTACGTCGGGGCAACGGAGACCTGAGCTTGGCTGACGTCCTTGGGAAGGTTGTTGAAGACGATTCTCGAGCCAAAGGGTATGTTTTGATATATCTGGCGCGGGTCCTCTAGGGTCGACGTCCAATGTTGAAGCAGTCGGAGCAGATGCTGAGTAATTCCAAGCTGTGAGATGCGGGATTCATCTCTCGTGTAGAAAGCCACTCCCATGTCGAGGACATTGCGAAGCTCGGGAGAGAGCGTCGCTGGCTCAGGAATGAAGACATCGATCCGAAAGGGAGGGATCGACTCCATGAAAAGAGGCACGGCATAGAACTGGGTCCCAAATGCAGTGCAGCCATCGATTCGCCACAAGGGCTTCTTGAGAGGCTCAAGGCTGTCGATACGATTCTTGGGATTCAACAGTGATTCTTCCCACGGTATCTCTCTGGCGTCGTGAATGGCGGCCGCCGCCGCAGCTTGCTTCCAGACACTCTCATCGCAGAATGCTGCTGTTGGATGAATTACATCGTGGATTGACTGCTGGCTGAGCTCCATGCTGGCGATTGTGTCTCGATGGAGTTTCGATAGGACTATTGAACTATGATTTGGCACTGCTTGAGCGAGAAAGTTGAGGGGTTCTAGAAAGAAATGCAGAAAGATGGCTCTGGCAGCCTGGAGGATACCTAGGTATCTATTCCACGTATAAGCTCTTCAAGCTTGAGGCATTCGGCCGGAGTGCCCTTGTTTGCGGTTTGTCACAAGGCTAGGCACGGTCGATGCATTGAGCCCCTCATAAGCTAGAGAGATGAGGAACTTCGGCCGTGTCACTTCCAAGGCTACCTATGCTTTGACATGATTTGTGACCAGCTGCCCAGCTCCTGTCATGCATAAAAAGGCTGCATCTGGCTGGATTTGGTAGCTCAGTGCCATCTGCCTATCTGCCCAATCACATGATCTGGCCTTGAGCACCAGAGAACACCTGAACTTCTAGGCTAAAAGTATTTTCAATGCCATAATAGAAGCTGCAGCATGATTTGATTGATTTTCGCCGTGAATGTTGCTTAGGATTCATCCAAGGGAGCATGTTTGCAATGGCGAGCGAAACCCCGACTACAGCGCAATATTGCCGCCACAGCTTGTTCCTAGGCTGTTTGTACGCCTAAGGCCAAGGTTGTGCCGGAGCTCCGCATCCCCCCTAACGGAGCTGTCAGTACTACAATTGCAGCTGTCAGGTCGCTCAAGGCCGTGCACGCGGCAGAAATGATTGCTACAGCAATACAGCACTCTTGCTCCCAGGGGTTGAGATGGGCTGGACGCTCTTTTTTTTTTTTTTTTTTTTTTTTTTTCTTTTTTTTTCTGTTCTTTGCGTTAACTTATTTGCCTGAGTGCTGGTTGGAAGGATTACGATCCTCTGCTTGCTTGAGCATAGGGCCGCAAGGTTTGGCCTGCTCGATGGGCATGCAAAATAGAGATTGCAAACATCAATAGGCCACGTGCAGATGGAAAGTGGATGGTTTTGGATATAGAAGGGAGCTGGACCGGGCTCTATCAGTGTTGCTAGGTACCACTAGTAGCCACGAGCCTGGCAACCTACAGCAAGGGGGCATACAGCTTCGACACCGAGCGTGGAGGCTATTTGCGGCTGATCGTCCCGTCGACCAGCCTCTTCCCCTATTTCTTACTCGTACAATCATGCCCAAATCTGTACAGAGCCAATGGCTTCAATATCAGTTCTGGCGTCATAGCTGGCCGCCACCGGCGCTTCGCATGCAGAGCAAAACTAATAGTACGTTTCAAGCAGGACTCTTGTTTGCTCAAGCTGAGTCGAAGGACGGTAATGAGTGGAGGAAACACTCTTTTGGCCCCCAAAGCCTTGTCTTTCTCTATTTACAAAGTCAATGCAAGTGAATAATGGAATCAATTGCGTCTAGGGTGGAGAAAGAGTGAATTGCGCCGGCACCAATAGTATCTTATGATACTCGGTACGTATGCTCCCTGGCAGGCTGCCATGGCTTCTACATATGGGGCACTTTGTGATATTGGCAAGCCATGACCATGCAACCATCCTCGGCGGCGACAACCTATGGCAACAGTCATGTGATGTCCGTCGGATAAAAGACGCTTTGACGGAACCGACCGCGTGGCCGATGATGCTGTTGATAAGCCAGGACCCTGCTGAGCTGACCAGAGATGATCCGTAAAGACGCAGCAGAAAGCGGAGCGGAGCTCACGACACGCTGCCATGCTGTCACCTGGTAGTATTATATGCACAATTCATGAAGTCTAGCGGCAGGAAGCTCAGAAAGCGGCTTGTTGCTTGTATTCTAACGGCGTAGAGTAACGTAGCTTGGATTGCTGGCACGTCATAATCACACTATTCCTCGCCCACTTACACGTCTGTTGTAAGAACTAGTTATGCTAGTAGTTGAGAAATTGTGACAGGACCCAAGTAGTCGACAGCTTTAGGACGGACGATGCATCTGTATCGTTGACTGGTATTGGTGTCCTTAGCATGCCGCAACACTCACGGCTGTAAGCTACGAATGCGGCATGCTGAGCATAACTGACGTAGGCGTTCGTCGAGATGCATTTTATACGAACACACGCCCCTACATGCCCATATGATAGCAGCCGATCACAGTTCGCTCTCGGAAGTTGATAACTGACCCCTCAACTAGATGCCAGAATAAGACGCAAGTCTCCGAGCTAAACTGAAAGTATCAGCGTCCTCGCCGTGACTTGGCGAGGGGGCCAGCGGTACCTTGCAGCCTGGTCGCAGAGAATTTTATTCATCTGAATAGCATAAGCTGCGAGGAATCCGAGGAATACACTGACACACCGACACACTGACACCATCAAGCTGGATAATTTCCTAGCCCCCGCCAGAGTCTAAGCAGTCTCGCATAGCTAGCGGCCTTGTGGCGCCCCTACCTAAGCTCACCGGTCGACGCAGGTTGCAGGACGCCATTCGGAATGGAAGACAGAAACGACTTGGGGCCGTGGCACTCTTGTACGGTAAAGCAGCCTTTGCATGTAACCGGGTGCATATGAATATCTTGGCGGACAACCTCCGTTGTTGGCTGCGAGTCTCTCACGCCGCACTCCCTTTCTCCCCATGGCCGCTTCGAGTCGTGGCCTGTCCTGTTCATACCGCCACGGCTTGCGGTGGACTATCGCAAGTCGAGTCGGCCTGCATATGCACACTGCACCTGTGGATAGAATTGGTCGGTGCGTATTGCAACAGGTAGATGGCGAAATTATCTGACGTTGTGTAGCCTTGCTCAAGCAGTAGGTATCAGCTGGATGAAGAAATTAGCCTCAGTGTCGCTCACGATAAGAAAAGGAATACGGAGCAGATACTACCGTTGATAGCTCGCTCGCAGTAATACGAGCGATTCTTCTGACAGCCGCATTTTCGTAATATGCGTCTCTCTGAGACATTTGCGTCGACACAGCAGAGTCAAGGGCTTAGAGAAAGAGCATATGTACGGAGCAAGGTTGAGGCACATGCTTGCCATGACGTTGACGCGCAGATGGGGCCCTGAGCAGTTGAACTCCACTTGTCCGAGCAGCCGCAGCCGCAGCAACAGCAGCAGCAGCAGCAGCGGGGGGAAGCTGTGAAGCAACAGAAGGAGCGAGATTCTCCGCAGCTCTTGCTCGTCGGGGCCTCTGCAAGGCCCGTTTAGCCGTCTGATATTATCGCAAGTTGCATCATTCGAGTGGAAGTTGCCGCGAGTGGCGGCAATAAGCTGGGCAAGTGCAGTTGGCTGGGCCTGGTGTTGCAGAAGGCACGGAACGCTTCCTTCCCATCCAAGACAAGGCAGGCAGGTCCGGCCGAAAGTCTCTGGCCACAAGCGGAGAAATATGGAGCATTTTCACTGCTAATCAGACTGCTCCGTAGTGGGCACGGGGATCTGGCCCGCCGCTATATACGCCCTACTTTAAGTCGACAGCTTACTTGTACAACGTTAGCTTAGTACCAAAGGCGAGTAAGGTTAGTACAGGTACAGTATGGGACGTCAACTGGCCAACCCCGTGGGGATGACTACCTACAGCAGCATCGACACCGCATTGTACGACGTCGAATGCACCCTTTTTCGTCAGCATCAGAGAGATGCCGGCTCGAAAGAGGACTGTCTGATTGTTGCGAGCAGCGCCCTAGCTGCATGCTGTGCGATGTGCAATTTGCGCGAGCTGCAGCGACCGCGACACAATTACCGCCGTGGCGTGGGGGAGCGGGAATGTCTCGAGTGACGATCAGCCACGCGAAAACACAATGAACGGCCGCACACACTCGACCTTGACCTCGACTTCGTCCTCGTCCTCGTCCTCGTCCTTCTGGTGCACCACGCCGCAGCCGCACCCAGCATTCATATCCATACGCCCCGTGGCTCGGGCCACTGCGTTTACAACCATGACTGCGCTGCTTCGGCCGCTCTTGATCAAGCTCCTACAACCTTTTAAGGTGCCCCAGCACCCTGGTCGCTGAGCTGCGCTACCGAACCGGATAGATCAAGATCCCTGTGGCTACGAAAGTCTCCATCAAAGTTTTAGCCAGGAATAACAAGCCGGATAGCAGTGCGAGCTGGATTTTCCAAGCAGTGCGCATGCACCTCTTCACCGGTCCCCACTTCAAGCGGTTCGTCCATTGCGAGTTTCTGCGTGTGGTAGCACTGACGCTGGTTCTTTGGTTCGGCGGCTCTCGAGCCTGATACGACTATACTCGTACTAGGAACAGAGCCGGCGGCGGACAAAAGTCTGTCAACTCGCTGATGTGTGATTCGTCTTGCTCTTTATCGATATCCCAGCCTAGGAATTCAAATATACCGTTCGATCACTCAACTCTTCTATATGGGGCGAAGGTCGTTCGATTTGCGTTAGAAAAGCCACAGAACAACCTAGGATCCGCTTGTCCAGGACGGCCATCTGGGGCATGAATTGTTTTCTGCGCTTTTTAAGATGCAGGTTGCAACACATGTGACCCCGCCTGCATGGGAATGAGCGAAATGAGCGAACCGCGTGTAAGCTGCATTCTACAGGTATCTGTGGCACCATAATAGCTTTGAAGATAAGCCAAACCTTATTGGCCTATTTGCAACTGAGCTGGAGACTCAAAGTCCAATCTGCCCCGAATAGTACCTACTTGCCTTTGCTGCATGCTACGATTGTCAGCTCGGTTGGGCACGCAACAGAGGCTTGCCGTCCTGGCCTGAAGGCGGCCGCCATCTCGGATGACCTGAGCTAATTCTCGTGCCGTATATGCCCAATTCTCACATAACGCTGGTCATGTCTGTGATGAAGCCTCTGGTGCAGTGCGGTATGCTCCTTTCGCTCGTCGCCAGAGCTGTGGACTGCGCAAAACAGTTTGGCCCGCAAATACGTGCGATGGGATGTCAGCCCAATAGGGAAGCCCGCCTCCATCTGGTTCTGCTCAATAGAAGCATGAGAAATTAATTGGGCACGCATCCCAAATATTAGACCACACCCTGGCTGTACCCCTCAGTCCCATTCAAATACATACGATTTAGCACCGGCATGGTCTTTGCTTCTTCACCGAGTTCGCTTCTCCTCTTCTCCTGGAACAGCCATCGTCGTCTAGCCCTCAGGGAGCCAGCCACTTGGACTGTGTAGGCGCTGACCTATGTATGCATTTCGGCGACACGCCCCAGATTCTAATCCGCGCTACCCGTATCCCTGCGTTTGACGAGGAGCGAGCCCCGGGCATTGAGGATTGAGCCGGCATAACAGCGGCGGCACCACAGCACAGCACAGCACAGCAACAGCAACAGCACGACCAGCGCCGGCAACACGTTCATCATCGGCTACTAGAGTGGTGGCAAGCACGAGACCATTACGCCTCTTTAGACGGGTCTGATCGGACCTTGCAACTCGCAGATATACACCGTCATTGGACTGGGCCAACCAACACTAGTTTGACTCCTTACTTACATGCCACCTTCGTCTCTGGCCTCTCGCCCTCTAGCCGCCAGCCTACTGCCTTCACCGGTGTTGAACCCTCGTCTTAGAGTTTTGCAGCTTATTGTGTTCCCGCTCCTGCTCGGCCGCCTAGCACTCTGCTCCACCTATCGTTTTACATAGCGAGAAGCCAACGCTCGAGTCGGTGCCACCGGATTTATTCACCCCTCCCTGGCGTCACTCAACTTCATCCGGCGTTTTAGTGCACAACTCTTGTACCTTGTTGATACTGCTTGTCTTTAGAGCACAGCTGATACTTGGGTTTCCACGTGCGAATACATTGGATTCTGTTCCTACTACTACGCTGTATCTGTCTGACACACCCCTCAGTTATCTACAGGCATTATGGTAAGCGACTTTCTTCACCCCATGGCGGCAGCCTGCATGGACATATATTTGGCCCTTTCCCGCCGTCTGCCGTTTGAGATTGTGTCTTTCATAGAGCCTTCTTATTTTATGCTCACTCATCGTCTTCTGAATTATTGTTTATACCCCCTCTTCTCGTACAACATCACTCCGTCTTCTTTGGCATATCCTTTGTTTTCTTTTTCCAGTTTCAGTTGCAACAATACAGTCAAGTTAATCATTGCACAGGTGCCACGTAGGAAGCGAGTTGTGTCCCTGGGGACTTTTGAAGTGGCAGTCCCCTCGCCATCTGGCGTGCCTCCAAACTCAGCTGTTGATACGGGATTTGCAGAACTTCCCTTGAATTTCGATCCCCAGGTCTTGGTGGATCAGTCAACAATAGCTCCTGATTGCTATTCATTTGAAAACGCTGGATATACGTCAGGATATTCACCTGATCATAACCCCGTCTTCTTTTCTGGTCTTGAAGAGAATCCACAGAAACGTCGACGATTGATAGGCTTCAACTCGATGCCTTCAGCAGACGAGTCTTCGTCATCTACACTAGGCAATCAGGAGAAGCTGCCTATAGGGAGTCATGATTCGGCGTCAATTACGCCACGGTGGGCACCCGTCATTTCTGATGTACAATCACTAAGCTCTCCTTTGGCCCGCGTGGCAGAATCTATTACCAACTGCTGTACCTTCGGGTGGCAGCAGCAACCCGCTGGTATGCAAGCTGCCTTACCGCCACTTTGTAGCTCCGTTCTAGCATTACGGTAAATGGCTAATGATTTGAGCGATAGGGTATGAAGCTCTTCCGCCCCCAGTGGCTGTGGTGTGTGAGCCGCCTCAGCAGCCTGTTATGGAAGTATTGACGCCTATGCCGGCCCAAACGACAAACTCCCTGCAGCACACTGTACCCGACAATGGCGAGTCGCCACAACAGACACAACTGTCCAGTGATGAGTTTGGCTTGAGCTCTTTCATTGCACCTAATACTGGCGAGCTATCGCAACAGGCATCCCTTTCAACTGATCTGCTCAGTCTGAATCCACTGCTTGACATAACACCTCAAGCTGGGCAGCTGTTGCAACAAGAGCCGACCTCTGATAATCTGTTGGGCTTAGACTGTTTACAGTTTATTGCGCCTGATAGCGTACAGTCTTTACAGCAATCAGTGCTTTCAAATGAGCTGCTCAATTTCGACCCTTTGGCTCTGCATATGTATCCTGCCTTTGGTGACGACTTGCTGCAGGAGTTACCCCTTTCTGGGTATACTAATCAACTCCCCAGCACAAGTCACGAGCAGCATAACCAACTTGACACCCATCATAGTGGCCCAATTCAATTTGCTTCTTCAGAGCCGTACAAACTGTCCTTGAATCAGGCAATAATTGCTATGCCGCCGGCGGATGAAATTCCAATTGGCGGGACTCAAGGAATTGTAGGCAGTTCACCATTGCGGCATGGTCCGGCTCCTGAGTTGCGCTCTACCCGTCCTGTATTGGTAGACGTTGAAACGGCATCTTCTAATGTGTATAATTATAATGTTCCGTCAGCACCGAACTCAGCTCGACCAACGACTCAGCCAGCAACCTTTGAAGAGGGAGCGAATGCTGTGGCCCAGAAGCAGCACCCCACGGCTGATAACCAGCAGCGAAATGGTAAGAGGGGTCCCTTCAGAGACCAAGCTCTCCGAGAACAGACTGCCCAAACTAGACGCATGGGTTCCTGCCTCAGGTGCAGAATGCAGCGCATACGAGTAAGTAACAAGCTCCTCAAAACATGGTTTTCGTATCTCTCTGTACGACGAGCCCCAATATACTCGAAGTAGGCTGACGCAGCATTATTTGTGCAGTGCGAGTTTGATGTTCCAGGCGGGTGCTGCTTGCCCTGCAAAAAGGTGGAGAATACAAAGGCAGCACGCTTGCCATGTGTCCGATACAAGATCACCGATATGACACTCTATAAAACGGGCCAAGTTCCAGGATATGAGTGGACCCAGAGATGGACCAAAGGCACCTCTGACCCCATCCAGCTATGGGCATCGTCTGAGATTAGAACTGTTTACGTTTCCGTGCGTTATTCAACAGAGCGGCTCCCACTCAAGGTTCGCAGATTTGTTCCACAGGAAGGCGACAAGTTAGAGCGGACATGGGCCTATCGAGGCACCAAGAAGTCGGCTCTTATCCCGCCGTATGCACTTGTAGATATCGAGGCCGGCACATTAGCGTACACCACCTATATCCGATCGTCTATGAAAGACATATTTACAACCATGCTTGGCAAAGAGGACGATCTATTGTACAAGACCTACCTCTTGGCCTACCATATGTGGCAAAAAGAAGAAAGAACGTCAGAGGCATTTGGGCTACTCAATTGGACGCTTCGACTGTGGGTAGCCATCCGCCTATCAACTACATCCGCATTTATTGTCGGAAAAGAAACTTTAGACATGCCAGCAAATATCCTTGACGAGTCAAGCCCCGATCATGGAAAAATTCCACTGCCTCCCGTAATGGGTGCACAGATGGACATGATTCTGATACATCACATCCAAAACAAACTTAGGCACGAGCTTTTGGATAATCTCCAAAAAGTGATGCTCAGGAATAAACCAACTAGTTGGCTAGTGACTTACCTAGTGTCGTTTATACTGCTGCATAATATCGCACTTATCACAAAGCATGATGCTAGCTACGCCATTAAGCATGGCATGAATGTGAGTTTTTGCCTAAAAGAGACCAGCGATATATGCACCCTAGACATTGATTGACATAATTTTTTTTCTCCGCAGCGTCGGTTTGCCCGAGAGGAAAAAGTACGAGAATACCATATGGGTAAGTCTCCTCCCCCGGCATTGCACAGACGCGGTGGCTAACGCCTGAGATCTGGTGACGGCGATATAGGAGCAAACGTCATTCTCGCACACTTTCATTACTGCAACAAGGGGAGAGTCCCCTTTTCCGAGGAATGTGAAGACAAAGATTTGCGAGCATTGGCGCAACTAGATAAGGAAAAGATTCAGTTTGTCCATGCAACTAGAGTACTTGTCCAGCGACACCGTAAGTAACCGATTCCCGGCCTTCATCATACCCTACATCAGAAGTCCAAGTTTCCGAGCCTATGCTAACACTTCATAGAACAAGAGTGGAAGCAAGCTCGCTCTTGTGGAGCATACGAGGACGATTATTTTTTCGTCAGCCAGCTCTTTGACGAGAAATGGCAGCCAAGCACTACTAATGTGTAACTCTGCTCTGGGATTCACTTTTCATTTGTTTGGCACCTTAATACCCTGAAAGGAAATGAGAGCAAGAGGGAAATGAGAGGAAATTTGGCGTTGTCTGTGACATTTGTTCAAGTACCTAGTCAGTGGCACCTGTTGAAGCGGTGAGGTGATGGTGGTACGAGAAAGCCCGGCTGCAGAACATCATGCAGGTCCCCGAAGGCAGTGACGGGGTGCAGTCGATGGTCTGCTGGAATTTCAGCGAATTAATTACGTCTTTGGTAATATACCCCCTGTACGTCAGGAATTAGCGCGAGATGGATCGGTGATCGTGATCTGATGGATCTGATGCGCAGATGGCTTGCAGGCTGCGTTGACTATGGATTATGATTACGAGCAATGTCATTAACTGCATGTTGTGTTTGCTTCTCAAGCAGCTATAGCAGTGTTTCATTGGTAGAGGAACGCAATCTAGCCTAATATCATCGTACTCATCGAGCATTCACTCGCCACTCTTTGCTAATAGATTATTACAAGAATGCTACGGAGTGGTGGCACGGGATGTGACTACCCGAGGAAAGCGGCGGTGAACTTCTTGACTCATATAAAGCATATCTACCTAGATAATTACTTATAAGTAGGGGTTGCCGTCCCGTCACGGCAACAAGCATTTCGGTAATTACCTACTCAGCTCAAGACAAATGCAAACAAGCGAGCCGGCGGTGTGCCAGTTTTTCGTTTCTTTTTACCTTTGAAGCTTGGATAAGTATATGAAGCTGAAGCTACCTGCGTACTAGTAAATGAGACATTGACATGGGCTTGCCTACCTATGGCATGGGCCATTACCTTATTTCTTTCTTTCTTTTTTTTGTTTTCCTTTTTTTTTTTAATAAAACGAAAAGAAAGCTTGTTTCTGACCTAAACCGTCTCTAGAAACGCATGACTAGGGCCTTATGCTCGTTCCCGTCTTTCGCTTTCGCCAGTACGATGCTAGTACGATGCCGTCAGTAGGGAGGATGGTCCCTCACGGATAGCTTCCGTTGGTTTGCTTTTTTTGCGGTGAGAAGTGATTGAAGCTATTGGGAAGGTACGCATTTGTTGCTTGCTTTTCAGAACTTGAGACACAAGTAGCGGTCTATGGCAACAGAGGTAGGTAGGTGGTTCTTCAACTGCTCTTTCCTCAACATAAAAGACAGCAGAATCCCCTCGAGTCTTCTACTTTTTCCCAATCATCTTCCACATCTTGCTTCTTTTCTACCTTTGCATCGCCTTCGTTCAGCAAATCAGATCTGTGACACTTGTACACTCTCATTTTCTCATTCTTTGATATCTATCATCTTGTCACTCCAGTCCAGCATCAAGCCCATCTCCAACAGCCAGAAAACGACACCATCATCCTTCACAATGGCGTACTCCATGGCCGGCCCCATCACCGACTCGAAGCTCCTCGCTTCGCATCAGGACTTTAAGCTGCCTGATCCCCCGGTTGAGATGTCCAGCCTGCCCAATGGCTTTCCCTCTGTCTTGGACTCGCCTTTGGCATGGACTGGTCAGCAATTGGCTCGCCAATCTGACTACATCCACCATTTGAGCGAGAACGAGATTGAGGAGATTGAGGCTGCTCTCAAGCACTTCAAAGGTAAGCCGTCTGCCATTGGCAAGCGCATCCTCCCACCAGCTCTGCTAACAATATACAGCTCTTGAATTGGATGGCGATCTCGTCACTCCTGACACCTTCCCGCTGCCCACTGTTGGCCCCAACGTGCTGAGCCGCATGCGTGATGACCTTCATCAAGGCAAGGGATTTGCCGTTCTTCGAGGACTCGACTCCAAGAAGTACTCTGTCGAAGACCTGACCACTATCTATCTCGGTGTCCAGGCCTACATCGCGAACCGCTGTGGCCGCCAGGACAAGAAGGGTAACATGCTGGGTAAGAAAGTTCTGTTTGCCCCCATGTCATTTCAGTAGACTAACAAGTTTCCAGTTCACATCATTGCCGATAACTCGTCCAAGGAGAAGGCCGAACACCATCGCCACTCAACCTCTCCCATTGTAAGTCATCTGGAATGCATTTCTGGCATCATGTGGACCACTGACTCAAATCTGTAGACTTTCCACAATGAGGAGGCTGGAGACATTGTGAGCTGGCTCACCAGAAATGCCGCCAAGTCTGGAGGCAAGTGCATCATCGCCTCCACCTACACCGTTTACAACGTGCTCTCCGCCACTCGCCCCGATCTGATTCGAACTCTGGCTCGATCTGACTGGCCATTTGCCTTGTAAGTGACTTGAACTCCAAGACGCGACTTCACAAGACAGAGGCTAACTCTTCTACAGCCCCAAATTCCAATGCCGACCTATCGTCTTCTATGAAGATGGCCGACTGATCACCAACTTCGGTCGAGCTCCTCTCATGGGAAGTGCAGCCCACGCCAGGCCTGCTCATCTACCCACCCTTACCGCCACTCAAATTGAGGCTCTGGATGCGATCCAGGACATTGCAGAGGCAACCAAGTTTGAGTTCAGCACCAAAGCAGGTGACATTCACTTCATCAACAACCTGGCTGTCCTCCACCGACGCGCGGGCTTTGTCAACGGAGCAGAGGCTGATCAACGCCGACATCTTGTGCGCATGAGACTCCGCGACGACGAGATGGGATGGAAAATCCCCCTTGACCTTCAGCTCGAGTGGAACAAGGCTTTTGGCCCCGCGGGCACTCAGGTGTGGCACCTTGAGCCCATGCCCACTGGGTACTTTCCTCTGCGATCCCAGCCGAACTAGGCTGGTAAGCCAGCGTCGCCTGATTGAGCAGGCCCTCCGATCCTACAGTGGAGATCTCTTGTGACCTAGGATGACTCGAAAGAGCGGCTGATTCTAGCCGAGAGCGCTACTGATCCGACAAAACCCCCTACATTGGCAAGTGATGTTTTAGATTTTTGACTTTGATGGCGTCTTACGGCAGGCAACCAAAAAACCATAGATGTGTGCATCTGCAAAGATGTATACAAAAGCTCACTGCTTTTTTTGTTTCTTCATTTCTTTTGTTGGCAGCATTATAGACGGGATGGGTAGAGAACACTATCTTCGGAATTAACTGTCCATCCACAACTTTCGCGATTATTATAGATATAGACTAGATAGATTGACCAGAATGCACATTTTGACATTTAATAACTTCCCCTAGAGGGTGCTAGTTACTGCCAACGTTGATATGAGTTTGCATCTTTACCATAAGCTTTAATCAGCTTTAATCAGCGACAGCAAGATGAAACAAAAGGCAGCAGTTTATATTCTACACTAATTCTTGTTTGTCAGGGCATTAACCATTTCAGTACTCATAATGGAGGTGATGGCAAGCACTTATTTGGTGTCATGGATGTAGTCGAAAGTGGAGCCCAATGATCCAGTGGAGATCCAAGCCATTGGATAAACCCTGTCAGAAACAATGTTTGGATCACGAGACTAGTGACAGGCACAAACAGCATCTGTTATTGGCAGCTATCACTGCGTGTCTTGGGCGGCTGCTACGTGTAGAAACATGAGTGCTTGGTTACACGGCGGTAAGGAGATTAAACGCGGCAGTGGCCTCAACGGTGCCAAGTAAGTAAGGGGAGCCAAAAAGCAAAGGAAGCTGCAGACACCTATGAACATGGCATTGCCAATAAGACTAGCCGCTTAAGGCGTTTTCTTGTCTTAGGAAGCGTTGACATGGGTATGTCAGTGGACTGGGGGCTTAGCTGAGACCAGCAGAGTGGGCATTGTACAGGGTGTAATAATTTGGGGGACAAAAGAAAAGAAAGAGAACGAAAAAAAGGAAAAAAAAAAAAAAAAAAAAAAAAAAAAAGAGTAGAGAAACTAGTGAAATGGTATGACAAGAAATTTGCATAGGATATGTATTTTTAGGTATACCTTGTTAGTAGGTTGGGAAGAGATATTTGCGTCATGACGAGGGCCTTCAAAGTCATGGGTAAGTATACCTACTAGTAGTAGGCAACAATCCGCGCTCAGCGCCTGATTTCTCTTTTCTCCTTGCTTTTCTCCTTTCTCCTTGACACGCATTTATTGTTTTTGCTTTTTTTTTTTTTTTTTCTCCTGTTGTCTCTCTCTCTCTCTCTCTTTTTTTTTCTTTTTTTTTTTTTCCCCTTGCAGCGGGTTGAATACATTAGTACTGCCACTATTGCTATCGGATAAAAGGAGTGCAGTGCTTTTGATGGCGGCACTGCCATCTAACACATCCCGTGTTTTGTGACAGGTCACAGATTTGAATGCCACACAAAGATCGCCTAAAGCACGATTTTGACAGGTTCCCGAATGTGAGGATCGCCGAACGGGACGAGACATGCATAATTCCCATCAAGATAGATAAGGAGGGGAGATCAGATGAACGGCCGGTGATCCGATGACGGCTAGATAGATGGACTCTGGAGATCGGATGTGATATTGAGTGCCGGAAGTATGTGGAATTTTGTCTAAGTGGTATAAACACGACATTATTTCATATGGGACGTGAGATCGACGAGTATACGAGCAGCTACGCATGTAAGAGAGTAAATTGAAGGCTGGGAAATAATGCAGAGTCCCTGGCATGAATGAGTATCTAGCCATGGGTCATCGTGATCCTTCCTGAGCGTTTACGAAAAAGCAAAGGCAAAAAAAAAAAAAAAAAAAAAAAAAGCAAAGAAAATGCTATTAATTTCAAAAAGACGGACCGACCCATGGTGGATTTGAAAAGAGCGTCAATGTTTCGACTGATGCATTCGTCCCATAACCAACAGCATTTCATTACCTACTAAGGCGAGTAAACCGTGCGGCCCTGCAGCCCCAAAACGGCGGATGCCTTCCCCGTGACTTTAGCGGCTCAAGCCACTGTTAATCGGGCCTTGATAGCCTTGCCGGCCATCAGCTACAGGCGCTAGCAGTCACGGGGGACAGCCGGAATTACAGCGCTACTGTAGGGCGTTGGTGATAGCAGTCGCAGCAAGTCATTGAAAGGCCACCCCGTTTTCGAAACTTGGCTTCTGTCTCCTTGCCGTGAGTGGGGCGCGCATGTCTTCAGCTGTGGCAGCTTCATCCTTACATTGCAGCTTCATCTCGCTGCGGTCCAATCTCTTTCCTCCTCATTCATTCGACGTCGTTGGGGTCTTCCTTTCCTTTCTTTTTTTGCTTCTCCCCCCCCCTCTCCTCTCTCCTCCCTCGCATAAAGCAGGACCAGGCTCGGCCCATGAATCGGAGCCGGTAGCCAAGGGTGTTGCTTGCTCGCTTATGCCAAAAGGGGTTGCCGCCATCGTCGACCGAGTTTGCCCAATCGAATTGTGTCTGTCGCATCGAATCGAATCGAAATCGCATCGTGCGCATCGTTACCGCGCCGTCGGACTGGGACGCGCATACGCGAGATAATCGCTACGTAATTGAGCTGGCATTGAGACAAGGGAGGGAGGGCGTGACCCGAGACAAAAAGGACGGATACTACATAGCAGAAAGAGAGTTTTCTGTGGGCGTGCTGAGTATCAGCTTATCAGCCGCACTCTAGGAGCTGAAGTCCCGGCTTACCGCGTCTGGCGATCCTTTCATCTTGTTTTCTTCTTTCTTTTGCGTTGGCTTTGGCTCTATCGCCGAAGCTTCTCTTGAGTGGTTGGTTTTACGAGGCCTTGTCTTGGGAGTGACTCGGCTTCACTCTTGTTTGCCCACCGAGACCAGGGTAGGCATCGCCGAAGTCGATCGATCGAGCAAGCAAGCACACAAGCAAGCAAATCAAGCAATCAAGCCATCGTCATGGCGAAGCCGGCAGTGTCACAGGCCAAGCCGCCAACCGGCAAGCCCCGGGCGGGCAGCTCGTCGGGCTACCAGCCCATCCACCAGGACGAGTCGCAAGAAGCCATCGAGGAAGAGGCTGGCTCGTCCGCGACATACCTCCCGCCGCGCCGGTCACGCGCTGATCGCCGCTACCGCACGACCATCATCGCCCTCGTCGTGGCTCTAGTCGTGCTCCTAGCTTCTAATCTATATCTGTCGCTGCCGTACCTCTTCCCCGGCCGCGGATCCGATTCGTGCTCGTGCCGCCCGAGCAAAGTGCCCCAGTATTTCCAGACGTCACCGAATCTGTGGCCCGGGCCAACGGCCACCGGCAACGCCGCATTCCTGGCCCAGACAAGGACCTTTGATCCTACGGCGACCTTTGTGCCCAATGAGCCGCTGCAGACGGCCATTCCCGTCAAGGGCATGAAGCCCGGCAACGACACCATCTTCAAGATGATGGGTTATTTGTCTCCGTACTTTCCTTCTCCGGGCTTTGGCGTCGACGAGTACCCGCTGCCCGCAGGAGCTGAGATTGTCCAGGTCCAGATGCTGTCCCGTCACGGAGCACGCTACCCTACTTCTGGTGTCGGCGTTGTCGACTTCGCCAAGCGCATTGCCAATGCCTCTGACAAGTTCAACCCGAAAGGGCCTTTGGGCTTCCTCAAGGGATGGGAGTATCATCTTGGGTCTGAGATTCTGGTGCCAAAAGGCCGTGAAGAGCTATACAACTCGGGTAAGTATCGATATTTTACTCGGATATCATTGCGTATTCCAATTCGGAACCTGACCATTCATCTATATAGGAGTCCTTCATAGCTATATGTATGGCAGTCTGTATAATCCGAACAGCAAGATCATTGTCCGCACAACGGTAAGCTTTTGACCATTTGATATCTGTCAAATAGCAACTTGGCACCACCATATACTAAGTGGGCATATTATAGACCCAGGATCGTATGCTCAAGTCAGCGGAAAACTGGATGGCTGGATTCTTTGGACTGGAATGGTGAGAGCGTTACTCCAACTCCTCTGTCTCAATGATTATGACTTACAATGGGCAGGACGAACAACGCAACTATTGAAGTCATCATCGAGGCCAGCGGCTTCAATAACTCCCTTGCGGGTGCTCTCAACTGTTCTAATGCTTTCCACAAGACGGCAGCCAACGAAGCTAGGCAAAAGTGGATTAATGTCTATCTCCAAGATGGTAGGACTTCATTATATCTTTTCTCATTCTGAACTCAAAAACAACACGGCTGCTGACACTGAGTAGCTCTAAAACGCTTCCAGGGGATGACAGAGGGATTTGAATGGACTATAGATGACGTATACAATGCTCAGACCATGTGTCCTTACGAGACGGTCGCATACGGCTTCAGCACATTTTGCGATCTGTTCACCTACGAAGAGTGGCAAGGCTTTGGCTATTCAATCGACGTGTGGTTCTCAGCTGGCAACGCCTTCCACAGTCCTGTCGGGGTACGTACAGGAATCAGCGAATCTTAAATTCGTCTATAACATATCAGTATACTAACTCAACATCCTATTCTACAGCGAGCAATTGGTATTGGCTACCAGCAAGAAGTCCTCGCTCGTCTGCAAAACCACACTCTTGGTTATTCAGGTTCACAAATCAACATCACCCTGGACAACAACACCGAGACTTTCCCACTAAACCAAAGTCTCTACTTTGACTTCTCCCATGATACAAACATTGTCTCTATCCTCACTGCATTTGGCCTCCGTCAATTCGCAGATGAACTCCCAGCCGATCGCTATCCGGGACCTCACAACTTCACCGTTGCCCACATCACCCCCTTCGGCGCCCGTCTCGACATTGAAATCATCAAGACACCTAAGCCCGTCTCGCCAAACCGCGACGGCTATCTGCGCGGCGAAGAGCAGAAATATGTCCACTTTGTGCTAAACCAGCGAACCATTCCTCTGGGCCTGAGCTTCCCTGAGTGTGACGCCAGTCGTAAGGACGGATGGTGCGAATTTGACACTTTCATCAAGATTCAGGAGGAAATGACGGCAAAGGCCAATTTCGACCATGCCTGCTATGGAAATTACCTCAAGGAGCCGTATGGGAAGATTGCTGACGGTGCTCCCATCTCTTAGAGGAAATGTCCTTGATTTATGAGGATTTGAGAGGAGTTGAAGCGATTTAACCTTGAGGTACGGTGCATGAATTTGTAATACAACATTGATAGATATCTATCACCAGGGCGGAACATACGGCGCTAGGGCATTTCTTACGGACGGATTTAGCTTTGATTGGATGTTTTTGAAGAATAAATGAAATGAAAATCTATGTAATATAGAAACAGTGTCAACATGTGGACAATCAATATGGGTCATTATCTCCATTTTTTACGCATTCACTTATACAACTATGCAAACATCTGGATATTAGAACTTGGCCTTTTATTCATCTGTTTCTACGCATTTGCTTTTACAATAGTATAAACAGCTAATGATCATCATTGTTGAAGGATTCTCGTTATGATCAAGACACTAACTCGAAACGTTGGCCGATTACAGAGATATCAACATGTTGCAATCTACATTTTCGACAACTCAAACATAGTTTGATAACTCAAATAGATGCCAACACACCCATCTAGATAGTAGACTCTACATTCTGATCCAAGGAAGTGTATAGTCCAAGTCAAACAAGAGCAGCTGATCACAACGATAATAAGGGTAGGTGTAGTATATTATAAGATGTATCCATTCATAGTCATCCGCACGAAGTAACTGATACCATATTTGGCCTATTATGCATCTAATTCTACGGATTTGCTTATATAATTGTATGAACAATTGATCACGATTAATGTAGAGGAACTCTTTTGCTATTCATGAGACTATATCAAAACATCAGTCAAGTACAGAAATGTTAACTCACATCTCATCATTCTAAAGACTTTAAACATAATCTGGAAGCTCAAATACATAATAACATATTCATCTGAATACTAGACTATGCAATTTCGTCCAAGTAGGAGATGCCTAGTTAAACAAGAGTAGCTCATCACATTGAGATAAATGAGAGTTTAGTGTAATAGTATGTGATATTTATTCATTCATAGTCATCCCCGCACGAATGGTATCTCCAAAATTGCTCGCGCTCTATATAATCCATTCCAACCCGTCTATCCTACGGGTTAACGCCCCAAAACGCCCGCTGATTCATAATACCCAAAACAATCGATATAAAATCCGAAAAATACAGTGTCGCCATGTGGATTAAATTTGCCGACGCGAATAATATTACAAGAAACAAGGAATGGCTTTTGTATAACCCCCCAATATATAAAAAGAAATAATAGAGAAAAGCACAGAAAAGCGCAATTTTAGTCACGCTTCTCGTTATTTTGGCTGCCTTCGGTGTCCTCGGTGCTATCTGGACGGTCTCTTCCAGCATCGGACAAAGATACGGCCTTTGGCTCTTCCATATGAGTCTCGGCCAGGCTAGCAGAGCGAGCCATATTCGCGTGCTCCTGAATGCCGTGCGTAGGCTCAATCAAAATTGTGCTCTCGTGGGCAGGCTCGTCGCGATGGGGGCTCCAGGCCAAAAAGTCACGTCGAACTTCGACATAGTCGTATGAGAACTCGCCGTGCTGGTCGTCGTCCATGCCGAGAAGTTCGGCTTCCTCAGAGGCGCGCAGCTTGAGACCAGGAACGAGATCGATGATTTTGGCGATGACGGCGGACATGACAAAGGCATAGGCGGAAGCGGCAACGATAGCAGCGATCTGCCATCCAATGAGCTTGTAGTTGTGGTCGAGAAAGCCACCAATGGCGCCACTGTTGACTCCGTCGAGACCGATGATGCTACCGCTGGCGAAAAAAGCGTTGAAGATGAGGCCAACCATGCCACCGATACCGTGCTCAGCGAAAACGTCGAGAGAGTCGTCGATGCGGATGAGAAACTTGACTGCGAAACTATGTTAGCATTTCTGACTTCTCCATGATCACGCCGAAATCGACTCACTCTTGGTGCTGAAGTTGCAGCAGATACCAGCAACAACACCCAGGATGATGCTAGCCCAGGGAGTAATGAAGCCAGATGCAGGAGTAGCAGCAACAAGACCAGAGATGGTTCCGGAACACCAGCCGACCATGGACCACTTCTTGGCGAGACGGAAATCAAGGAGACACCAAGTCATGGCTGCGAACATGGCCGTGAGGCATGAGTTCCAGCAAGCCATGACGGCTCGAAGGTTGGCTCCAAAGGCAGATCCGCCGTTGAATCCCAGCCATCCAAACCATAGAAGGACGGTGCCCAGAGTGATGAGAGAGATGTTGTGGGGTCGGAAGTTCATCATCATCTTTTCGTTTCGGCGGCCAAGGACCCAGGAATAAGCGAGAGCCGAGACACCGGAGCCGATCTCGACAGGAACACCGCCAGCATAATCGAGGACTCCATTCTTGAACGCCCAGCCGTTGGGGTTCCATACCCAGTAAGCCATGGGGCAGTAGACTAAAGTAGCCCAGAAGAAGCAGAACACCATGCTCGGGACAACGCGGCCACGCTCGGCGACGGCTCCAACTGTCAGGCAGGCAGTAACGGCGCAGAACATCATCTGGTAAAAGGAGTAGAGGAGAGCGGGGACGAGAGGAGAACCAATAGAGGGTGTGGCCAGGACTCTCTGAAGCCCAAAGTGGTTGAGGTTACCAATGTATCCATTGTTGGAGGTCGCGCTGAAGGCCAAAGAGTAACCCCAAAAGTACCATTGAAAGACAATGACACTAAAGGACATCATCGTGACCCAGAGCATAGAGAGGGCAGATTTTCTGCGAGCGAGACCCGAATAGAGAAAGGAAACGCCAGGCACCATGATAAGCACCATACAGGCGGCCACCAGAATGAAGGCCTGGTCTCCGGATTGATACCATTGGTTCAGATTTTCGGTCCCTGAAGCAAGGGCTTGTCAGTCATGTCTGGTCATCCGTGGACGGCCTCAATATGACTTGCATATCGGGATAAGGAGCATGTGCTACATGAGAACGGGGTCGAGGTAAGGGCTACGGTTGTTACATACTGGGATCGCCTCCATTAGAGCCTGTCCCGTTAAACACGGTCGGTGCCCCGAGATGGGCGTAGGACATGATGGGCTAAGCGAAATCCGGGGTTTTGTCGAATCGAAGTTGGAGAAGACAGCCACGGGGACCAGGCTGATGGAAGCTGAGACGCGGAGATGAGATGGTTCGACGAGAAGCTTGAGGAAAGGTCAGATGCCGGCACAAGCAAGGCGACGTCCAGCGAGCCCAACAGGTCGGCGGGTGTTTTGATAAGGTTGCAGAAGTAAGATGCCCTTGAGGGTAACGTCTGGCTCGACTGGAGAGATAAGGCGTGCAGGAGAGAGGAAGAAAGATGAGAAGGAGGAAAGGATAGCCGAGCAGACGCAGATAGGAGGAAAGACGGAGGAGAGGAGGCTTGGAGATAACGAACAGGCTAAGTTGTGTTGTATATACTCGCATCACCGTCAATCTCGCAGGGAGCAGCGGATTCTGTCCCCGATTTCGACAGCCCGGCGACAGGCCGCGTGCAAAACCGCCGGGCCCATGTCCAGGACCGCCACGCCTCTTCCCATTTTGCCCTCAGCAGCGCAGCCCCGGCGCCCATACTGGAGCCAGTTACCCCAGACAGGTCCCGTTGAGGCCAGAGATAAGACACCAGGGGTGCGTCGCCCGCGTAGAGACTCAGAGAGACCCAAGCAGTTGATTTGGGGGCGTGCGCTCATCGGAGGGGGGTGGGTTCGTAGATATCCTCTCACGGTTGTTATCTTGGGGCGAAGGCTGTGGATTGCTGGGGCTAAGGGCTTAGTTCGAAGCGCGGCGCAAATCTGCAACTCTGAGGCATGGAGCAAAAAGGCAAAAGATAAGACAGCCGAGAGGCAGAAATGATGTTGACGATGATGGCTTGTCTTAGCAGGCAACGATCTATTTCTTTTTCTGTCTGTTCTTCTCCTTCCCTGTTCTTCCTTGTTAATCAGATATGTTCCCACCTTCCTTCTCTTAATTTGAGCTTCCATTACATCACCCATCTTGAGGGAAAGGGCAATTGGGCGAGACCCTGGGAACAGTAACAAATGAATCGGGCAAGAGCGCAGCGCCACGAACGCGGATTCTCAGCACCGAAGCAGACTTCGATACAAGGTACCTGGAGATAAGGCCCAGCCAGAGTGGGCGCGCTTTAGTGCTGTAATCGAGATACGTACGACAAAAGGAAGATACGGTCATTGAAATCGCCGGTACGTACCTTTTTCGCATGTGGAAGTGGGTTTCAAGATAGCGCTATCCCGTATTAGTACTAGACCAGCAACAACAATAGAACATACAAGTGCACCGCATCTTGCTGTGCGAGCCAAGTATCAGCTGAGTATCGGTGAGGCCGCACGCAGAACGCAGGGGGCGTATCGATTTTTGTTTCTAAACAACTCTTTTTTTTTTTTCTTACTTTCCGCTGGGATAGAACGGGGCCTGATAAGCAGCAAATTTCCAACCCTGATCTTTTTCGTACGACTTTTTTTTCCCTCGTCTCTCTCAATGATCCTTCCATTTCCCACGCTTGATAAGAACTGATAAATTGACCGAATATACCCGGCCTTATTATCCAGAGGGAGAAGCCATATTACGAGTCGCTCTTCTTTTGATGTGCGTGTCTCTCTGCCCTCGCCAAAAGACCATTTCTCGGCTTGGCCAGCCCGAGACAGACTCAACTCGTGTCCTCTTCGAGAAACAATTGAGCCGACAACCCGAGAAATATGAGACATTTCTTCTTCTCTTGTCCTTAATGCAAGAAGCAAGGAGTGCATTGCATTCGTTGTGTCAACCTATCATGTGAAGCTTACTAAGACGCTGTCCTCGTACAGCATGCTTGCCTTGCAGTATTGCTCGCGTGCATCAAGTTCGAGGGCCCAGCTCTGTTCAGCTGTGGCGGCAAACAAAGACGATAGCCCTGTTTGTTGTCACTTCATCATGTAAGGCCTGATAAGCCCACTCTTCGGAGCGGGAGCGCCGCCGGCCTGGTTGGGGCTTTGTAGTGGGGGAGCAGCGCCCTTTAACCTTGCCCTTTACATAGATCAGGTAAGACAAGCCTCGCCAGATACATACATACACTGGACAGATAGGCATCTGAGCTTCTTACGGCATTCTCGTCTGTCAAGAAGGGCGTCCGCGTCCCGGCCGATTCGGAGGCCCGCCGTTGACACTAATAGCGACTAGTGGCCAGTAGCAGTGGCTTCTCGTAAAGTGGCGTCAGGAATAGCAATTGTCAAAGTGCGGGTGCGATGAGCCGTGGGATTGTTCGGTGCCTTGGCTGGCCTATTCTCGGACAAGGGCATCTGAAGTCAAGTTAGAGTGCTTGTTGCACCGTCATCGTAAAGAATTCGTGGTATCACGGGCGCTGCTGAGAAGATGTTAGGATGGCGCCAGTATCCCGGGATCAGCTAGACAGAGTCATTGACTCAAACCCTCAAACAAAAAAAGGGAAACGAACATAAGACATCGCCTGCCGACCTTCCGGAGAGGCAAAACCCTATACTCTGAGTCGATGGCAGCAAAGTAATACCTCACGTGCACATGCCGATTGGAAGAACGACTGCAAGATTGACATACCCGGGAAAATCTCGTGGCATGGAGCAAGTTCCATGACTTCCCCAGCTCCGATCCTTCAGCCCCCGCCTCTCCGGTCGGAGCCAGTAGCATCCAATGCTGTTTGTTCCAATTAAAGATCCTCGGCTTTGCTGAGCGTTGGCACATTTTACTAGGTACGGAGCACCAAAAAGGTTGCACATGAATATCTCGGGTATTCGCTGTACCGTCCGTTATCAGAAGCCAGCCAGCCAATCACGGCTCGGCTTGCTCATTACGTTCGAAAACCCCAATCAGGCGATTTGCGGAGCTGCCAGCCGCCGTGCCGCTGTTCTGGATATGTACAAGCTCGAAGCTTGGTATTGCCTTGTGCTGTCTTGTTATAGGTGCAAGTATGGATTATCGGCGTTTGCAGATCTCACTTGCAATGGATAATGGATGATGGCACTATCCCACTTCTTGGCGTTTCCCCGTGGAGGCTTGATTTCTTGTTCCTTTCTTATTTAAGCTGTTACAATTGCAATTATATAATAGCAGCCAATGCGTACGGCAAGGCCAGGTGTCTCGCTGTCGGCCAACTTCTACTCTTGACATGTAATATTAATAGCGTTGATATGGTGTACTTACAATTTGAGGCCACGACTATTGAAAATCATGCGCAACATTGAGATCATGTTGTAAGCAGCATTGGAAAGTTATACAAGACGAGTCTCATACCTACTTTAGTAGCTTGTTCCGTTCGGGTCTTCTTCAATAATATGCAGTCAATTACTATCGCCAATCTGCCAATCTGCCTAGTAATACGTCAAAACAAGTGCAAGGAGAAGAAGCGAAACCGCCTCTTGTTGGTAGACTGTTAGAATAACTATAGGCTTATACGAATATTGGTGTCTACAACCTTAACCAGCCTTGGTATATTCGACAATGGCCGAAACCATGAGACCTTGCAATTAGAATCATAATTGAATATAGAAGCCGCTGAGAAGCTGCTGAAACGGGATATAGACGCTAGCATTGAAACACAATTTTGTCGACAATAATGTCTAAAGGCCAAGTTGATGAAGGGTCGCTTCAATCAAAGAATACCTAGTTGGGAAGCAAGAAAAGAAAGACATGCATAAAATTACCGGAAACAACGCTTCCAACAAAACTATTGATCACTGAGCTAGTTCTAGGGATATGTATTGCTATGCTTCTATTGAATAGTAGTGAGCTTTGCGTGGCATTCAAAAGTAAAAGTGAATACGTCTCATTTTCTCTTCTTTTAAACCTCAAAGTTTGTTTATAGAAATGTCTACTTTTCATCTCCACTAGGCCACAAATCTACTTGATAGTGCAGATAGAAGAACAAAGAATAGACTTTGTGGAAAAGAAATTCGCGCCAAAGTAGAAAGCTTCCGAAGAAAGTATGCAGATAAGAGTCCACAGGGGTCGAGAGCAGTATTACGATAGGCACAGTTTAATTCCTAACAGCACCGGCCACTCCAAAAACTTTTCAGCCCAGCGCTACACTTAATTTCTAATTTTCTCTTTTCACATTTAGAGTTTTACGTGAACGAATAATCGATTTGCGCGGCTACATGCTTTTACGTTTGCTGCATCATCTCGCGGGATGGTCAGCCATTACGCTATAGCAGTCGTGTCAAGCCGTACCATCAAAATTAATACCCAGGCGCTATCATATCTTTACTCTTACCGCTCTTGTACTTGAAACGCATCGTGGTATTGGATAATAACCAAGTACCTCAAATATGCTAATTTTCCATTATGCTTGCTGCTGCCCTTGGCATTCTATGCGGCATTTCCAGCTTTATAATCATGCAGTCTCAACATTCACATCTCGCTAGAACAACACTCCTTTGATTTCACAGCTCATTTTCATCCTTCAAAGAGCGTCTGCGTACCGACACAGCTACCGACCCAATTTATCTACAGTTGTTTCCATCCGTCATAGGTTGAGAGGAGATTCGGGCCGAAAAAGGCGCCTTTCGCATATGGCGATGCAAAGCCAATTTCGCGCCGAACTTATGACTAGAATTGGATATGAAAAGGACCGAAATGCCTACTATGATTGCTTCATCCTCACAAGGCTAAAAGTGCACTTGTATCAGCTACAAAGCGATATAGCGAGAGTAATAGGACCATCCGCTTGAATTCATCATTCTGGCTATGAAGTTCAATGATATTAGGCAATACCAGTCACATTATATACACACACGATATATACAGAGATATAGATACAGATACATAGGTAGATGCAAAAATATATAGACCCACACCAACCAACAAGAGGTTAAATCCCTGAAATATTATTACGGATAATGCGAGGATTGATTGTATATTATTGAAGGTTAATAAAGGTACTCAACCCAAATTCTTTCCAATCATATCCATACCAGTATTGCGATCTTATGCTAAACTATTACTCATTACAGTTGTACCATCGTATCAACCTATTGAGAAGTTGAAGCGCATCCGTAGCCGTTTGCAAGTCGCGTTGCGAGCTCTAGTATGCTACTTGGACTAACTGCGTTCTAATGCAGGTCATGACAAGGCTCATAACTGGTGCTCGAAGCAGATGCGTAACTCTTCATTGCCCACCACTTGACACAATAGTAGACATTATAAGCTGCCTAATCAGGTTCTCATTCTTACCAGTCCACTCATGGATAAGGTCAGTATATTATCACACTCCATATTCACGTCAATCTTCATAGGCATACAAGGATCTCACTTTATCGGTAAAGATGAAGCAAACGAATTTTCGAGCTGCTGCCCATATACCGGATATCGGCACTTTAAGAAGCACTGATCTATATACATTGTGAAGCGCCAGCGGCTCAGTCTTGCGGGTAGCAAGAGCCTTGCTGAAATCGAATGCCAGTAAAATGCAAAAATGAGTGTTAGAAGAGGGAAATAAATTACAGGCTATTCTAGAGTTTGGATATTTTGTGAAACAAACGCCGGGTATTCCATACACGAAACGAGGGCCTCTCAAATGATGCAAAGTCGTCCCGTACGATGCTCTCTCGTCAGTTCATATGTCAAGATATCGTGATTTCGATAATGCAGCATCAATCTAAATCGCCTTGGCGTCGTCGTGCCGTTCGTCATGTTACCACCCCTATTCTCGTTGCTCTGCAATGGTCCCACAGCCAGCCCGTGCAGCGGTCTCAATACCGGTCGAAACTTTTCTTCATCCGATTGTCGTGGCAAAACGTATTCAACTCGAAGCCCATGATGCCAGCACCTCCACGGCGTTTTCGATGTAACCGGCGATCCAAGCTTGGTTGGCGTTACGAGCAGAACTCGCCCAATAGGCGACCCTACGACGACTAGAGAGAGCTCCGGGATGTGTACGATGAAACTCAAGCGACTGGTTGCGCGAAAATAGGGTCGGAGGCTCCGCTGGTGAAAATTGCCAAACGTGACTGCGTTCGGGCACATGACGCCAATTTCTTGCCAGCCTGCCTCGTTCCCTCGCAGGCTTCTTAGCTCTAGGTCTTTTTCATACGTTCGGATGAAGTGATATCGTCTGGTCGAGTCCTTTCTCCGATGCACCACCGGCATTTCTGGATTTTTGTTGTACTCCAAAGGCCTATTCAAAAACGCAAGAAGCTGAGCTGGGGTTCTGGGGATAGGCTGGATCTGTCCGCTGTGTGGGAAAAATGCCATATCAAGTGGAAAAGGTGGTGTGTTGAGCTGGCCATACTGGTGTTGTCCCGAATACACAGAATCAAAACCCTTGCCCTTTCCGTGCTTTGGTGTTGTCTTGTCTTGGTCTTGGAGTATCGGTCCAGGAGAGACCGGAGGTGGAAAAACGTCTTGATACTCCTGCACAGCATAAGAAAGCTGTCCTATTGCTTCATCTATGTCTTGTAGTGCTTGTTGAAAGTTTTCTCCTGGGGTTGTGGCTCCAAGCGACAGATCCTCATCTAGTTCGACCATCTGTGGAGTCTCCGAAGCAGCAACGATATCTTCAATGACGGCTTCTCCTCCTTCTTCTTCTTCCAGAGGTGCGCCTCCATAAAACGGCCCGCTCATGTCTGGATCGATTATTTGCGAAGCAAAGATGGCATCTTCAATAACGGCCCCTCCTTCTTCCTCATCTTCATCATCCTCCTCTTCATCATAATCGTCATCCTCCTCATCAGTATCCTCACTCTCATCTTCGTCGAATATATTCATGTTGTTGCTTTGCATCTCCACTGCTTCAGGCTCGGGCTCACTTTCGTCGGTCTCGTCATCCGTAAAAGCAGCTAGATGATTCGCATTACCTGCTATCAAATGTAAAAATTCGTCATGCAACATGACTGGAACATAATGATAGAACTGACCAGACCTAGCCCCGGTCGCAGGAGGGCATGGGTTGTCCGGTATTGCCGCGAGACATTCTGTGATATCGGTCATCGGTTGTTGGTATTCTGACATAGCATTAAAGATTCTCAAAGCCTTTTCCGGTAGTCCAAACATCTCCTCTACGCTTTTAACTGGCAAAAAATTGCCGTCAGCAAGAGGCAATACGCCCCACCCCCTAGAGCAAGAGGTCAGAAAATCAACATTGCATCCTCATATATTCATCGACCCACGAGACGCTGAGCACAATACTTACCTCGACGGAGCAGGCCAAAACTCCTCGCTTCGGAGTGCATCATGCTCTGAGGGGTTAACTTTGGTTACCGGTTGGTACATTCTCCAGATATCCGCTATCCACAATGCGCCTTTAATGTCCACGGCGCAGACTTTATCGGCCTGGCCGTCTACGTCGTCCAAAAAGCAGACGTTAGGAATGTTAGATGCGTCTTCCCGAAGAGCTATCACTATTCTCCAGTTTCGCGCCCTCCTGGGAATTCCCGACTCAGTGCTGTCGCAGCTCAGGCAGCAGTCGCAGAATCCTTTGGTTTTCCGTGACTTAGTCCGGCAGCTGGCTAGAGCAAAAGCAAAAACCGTCACCTCGGCACGGTTTGAGCTTACAGCTATGAGACGGGACTTGCGGTGAATAGCCAATCCCCAAGCTGATTGGCCAACGTTCTCATGAAAAAGCAGCCTTGGTGAGCGCCTAGTGTAAGTCTTCCTTGAGCTTCTCTGCGCTTTGGATTGGCTGCGGTTGTTCTCAATCAAGTCTGCTATGTCTTTCACATAGTACGCAACAACATCCCCATCATCACAACAAGCCAACACGATTTCTTCTTCTCCGAGGTAGCCAGTAATGATATGGTTGATGGTGTGTGGTGTAATAATATCGACAGTTCCTCCAATGCCGTGAGCCTCTTTACTCGGCTGGGGGTATATCCGAAAGTCTGGATCTTGAGGAATCCTTTGTCTGGGAACGCTTCGAGGAACATAGACGAAAATGTGACCTTGGTATGCGACAAAATAGAGGTTGTGGCCTTGCGATAGAGCAGCCAGGTTATTTCGGTAGCTTTGGATGCTTGGGACTAGCCCATATATAGATTTATTGGCACGAGGTGTATCTTCGGTGTCGGCATTCGGCCAAGTAAAGGGCTCTTCGAGGCCCTCCAAGGGCATTCCCACCGCAGCCCGTTCTCGGTCCCGGATCGCGCTCTTGGCTTCGTCGCCAAACTATTGTAGTGGTCACGTAGATCAGTATACGGTGCTCATGCGCATCGCTTGCATCATCATCGCAGGCAAAACCGACTAACCCTATCCGTCGCTGTTTGAACATGACATTTCCCCACTGAGACAGCGGGAAAGCTAGGGGTTGACAGCTTCCCCGAAGGACGATCCATGGCCGTCGAGCACAGAGGAGCCTCGCCGATGCGGGCTGGCTGCGCGGTCTCGGGACATATAGTGCACGTAAGGGGCAAACGAGTGTGTAAGTAATGATGATATATTATGCTGGGGCGTCTGCGTGGAAAGATTGAAATACGTGTTGATTGTTGGAAAAGGGAAACTTTCTGCAGGAGACGTTGAAGGTTTCAAGGACCGGGGAATGATGCAGCGGCAGGGACCCCACGTCAAGGTTATCGGTGCTTTATCGATAAAGCAAGGGCGACAGAGCTCGGTCCCGTGATGGCGTCATGCGGCTGATGATAGGTAAGGCTTACGAGGTTGGTAGGTAGACATCGAGATCAAACGCTATTTATCTTCTAGCATAGCAATGTGTCATAATAGATATATCAGATTATCAAAGTAGTGTATGAGAATGCGTAGCATCGCCTAAGAAAAAAAAAAATCCCCACTGCGATTAGCCCTTGCGTGGGATTAGCATCCATGCTCGTCCAAACGCCTCAAATGCACATTATGCGTATACTCGTCAAACTGGGTATGTAACCAAATAACGCCTCGTCCATGATAAATCAGTTAGAGAAAAAAACCCCAAAAAATACCCTTGTCTTTCTTCTCCTCAAATCCAAATAATTCCCCAAATCACTGCCTCATCAGTTCCAGCAAATCCTTCATTCTATAATCCAGCACCGGCGTGATCCAGTCATCGTGCATCAACGAGTAAGACTCTCTCGCGTTGTCCTTCGGTTTGCGCGGATTCAAAGCCCAATAGCCAAAATCCGCGTCGATGGACTTGAGATACTTTAGCAAATTCTTCCAGTAATGCACATCTCCAACAGAAGGATCGTTTGGTGCCCCTAATTCGCCAAACCAGACAGGTGCAATGTCGCCCTCGAGGAGATACGCCCAGTTGTGGCGCATCGTTTTGACAAACGACTTGTAGCTTCGCTGAGCGAATCGGCCTTCCCAGCTTCCCCAGCCTGACCACTTGTAGCCATGGGCAGAGTATACGAGGCGGTTATCCACGTCCAGCTGGACCGGCCGTTCTCTAGCGCCCGAAACATCATTGGCTGACTCGGTGCCTTCGACGACGATGAGCCAGTCCGATTTCATCTTCAACAGCCGGTTGCCGCATTTCTCTGCTGCAGCCGCCCATTTGGACCATGGCATTGTTCCCCAGAGGCCCCGGACCTCGTTGCGGAGGTCCGCCCCAATGACCAGCGGGTTGTGCACGAACCGCTCCATGACCGACTCCCAATGCTGCATCCATTCCTCTTCCGTCTGCTTGACCCGGCACAGCGGCCCCAGGTGATCGTTGGACCAGCCAGCATCGCAAGGGTCCGCCCCACAGCACCACGTAGCGCGTGTGATATGGTTGTTGATAATGACGGCAAGGCCAGCATCCGTCAGGGCGGTAGTCACTGCCTCGAACACATCCATGGCGTGGAGACCCTCCAGATCCGGGTTTGCAAGCACCAGACGGGGTTCAATGATGGGGTTTTTCATGACCAGCTCATCCGCATAGGGAAGTCTCACACTGTTGAAGCCCAGCTTCTTGATCGTCTCGGCAATAGCGCTTCGGTGCTGAACGTCAAGGCCGCCGGGAACGAAGAGCTCGTCGCTGGCGCCGTACCAATTGATCGAAGACAGTTTGAATCGACGGCCCTCGGCGTCGACAATATTCCGCCCCTGCGTTCGTAGAGGCAGCTTGTAGCTCGATATCCATGTCTTCTCCAGGGGAGCAGGCAGGGGCTTCCGGCCGAACAAAAGCGAGTCGCGATCTGGCCTCCACTTGGCATCTAGGTCTTGCTCTTTGATCCATAGAATCGACAGGTAGAAGAAAATAGGGATCAACATGAATAGCATCGCCATCGTACATCGTGGTCGCAGCCGATGCGAGCGACGCCAAAGCTTCCGAGATTGCGATCTCCGAGTAATCTGCTTATTCATCCATCTCCGGCCAGCACCGTCGAGGCTTCCCATCGACTCAAGCTCGGAAAACAGCGGCAGATGCTCATCTATGTCTGAAGGGTACTGATACTCGTCCACGGATTGGCTCCAGTGCACATGTCGCTCAGATTTGGCAGTCCGTGAGCCGCTGTTGCTGTCGCTGCTGTTGCTGCCGGAGAGGGCAGATGCGAGAATCCGTCCGATAGCCATGTCTGCGGTCCTAGCGGGCGTAAGGCCAAACCGTGGCTTACGCAGCAAATGCCGATCGTCCGACGGCTCCGTAGAGTGAAGCAAAAGGCAGAATTACGTTGCCCTCTACTTGTTATCTTCGATACAATTCTCTTTGCTTTTTTCTGTTCGGGGGGGTTTCTTATTCTTCTTTTCACATCCGCATGGAGCTGTTGGTGAGGTTCATCGATCAAGCGTAGCTGCTCCAAGATGTCGCGTGCTCACATCCACATCCAAGTCCAAAATAGGCGTCTGGACACGTTGGACTCGGTCGCTTTCTCTTCGGCGATCACAGCAGATGAATCTCACACAATCAGTCAATGGCCTTCTGTTGTCAAGACAAGAAGCAGAGAGCTCCTCTAGATTGCACTGTTGAGAAGGCTTGGTGCGTCGAGAAAGCGAGAGAAAGGCTGCAGCTGCGGCAGGCCACATAGAGAAGGAAGATGGAACAAGAGTCAAGAAAGACCAAAGTTGTCCGGCCCAGCTCACACCGAGGGAGATATAAACACGTCCTGCGCCTTTACAAACAGCGACGGCACGCTTAATTCCGGTAATATCACGTCACCGGCCAATCGCACCTGCGGCCAGGCACAAGGGCCGTTCCGGAGCACCCGGAGAATTGCTGCTATGGCCTTGCAAAAAAAGCAAAAACAGCAAAAAGAAGTTGAGGTCGGCCAGGGGACTACCCGGCGCTGCATCCGCTAGAACGAGAAGTAATCATGCTAGTGCAGGTACTTGTCAACATATGGTCGACTCTGCATTATACGCGTATATGTTGTCGTAGAGGTACTTTGCAAGGTCGCGATTCATGGACGTCGGATCGGGAACTTGCGCTCCAGTACCACCCTAAAAACACGACCTTCCTAAGGCATGTAAGATACATCTCGCCATGCATCTCCCGGAAATTATAAATCTACGATCAAAGGGCCATGAAAACTTGCTGGGATGGGCTTGATTCTCGTCAATTAGGCCTATCTAGTTATATATGTTCAGACATGGTGGTTTTTAAGTAGATAAGGTATGTACATGAAGATGCTGTGTAGCAGTAATGAATATGCCCCACATGGAGCTAGCATATTCCTTTCTTTTTCTTGTCCCTTCTCAGCCATCCGCCGCTTCCGGGCTGTAGCTTTTAGTTCCCGCATTCCGCATCTCATAATCTCCTTCCTGAGCTAATCATGATGTTTTTGTACAAAGGGTTACCTGTGAGCCCAGAAGGCGTAGCCAAAGCTGTGCCGTGCGCAGGTCCTCCAGGGATTTCCGCTTCCTAGCCTCCAGCTATCGTGGAGGCTGTCTCCGATGCATGAGACTAACCTGTCTCGTCATAATGCCCTCCCCCGTTTTGATGAATTTATAAAAAGAAAAAGAATGAGGAAGAGAAAAGGGGAAAGGAACGGAAGTATAATTCATATGAATACAAAACAAAAGTACGACCGTGGCGCCACGCTGTCCTGCGTTTGAGTAAGGAGGCCATCCGACTGCGAATAGAGATGTAGCATCTCTTCGAGATTAATGGCTAAGGAGTGGGTAGAATTAAATGTCGACATGTAGAGAGTGTTATCGACGCAATATCATGCCGCATCGTGCAGATGCTGGGCATGTGGCGTTACCACCAGGGTATAAGTGCTGTTCCATGGCTAGCCATGGCTTGGGTATATAAGCAGGAGTTTTGGCAAGTCGAAGCCATCGGTTGAGAGAAGTCAGATCCATTTCTTTCTTTCCACCTCTAAAATTAGAGGAGAAAGCAAATTCGGTCTCTTCATCTTTCTTTTATATCTTTACTTCGCGTTCGCGGATCGCTTGTACTTGGTTCTCTTTTGGCCTAAGGCCCAGCGTCTTATATGCGGTTCATGGCCAATGGGTTCATCGGCTCGCGGGATTGCGGCGGTGCGTAAGTTTGCTGCGCATTCCATTCTGGCATAGAGCCTTGCGGTGGTCGCGGGTTCGAGTAGGATCGTGCCGGTGCGTTATACCTAGCAGTTTCGCCGAAATAGTCGGGGGCGCTAGGGGTCGCTGAGGATTTCACTGGAGAAAGTGGTGTTACCACGGCGCTCGTATCTCTGGAGAGCATCTCGTACGAACGTATATCATTTTTGCCATCATAACGGGCATCCACCGATACGAATTCCTTCTTTCCACTGTTGAAAGGAGACTTTACCAAATCAATCCAGCCGGTGACCATGGTCCATCGACCAAGCAAAAACAGAATCCATATTCCATTCAACTAAATGGCAGTCAGATCAACCATCAACAACTCCACAAGGATTCCAGGATTCTTTTCAAGCACTTACAGCAAGTAGCACAAGCACGGCAGAGACCGTCGCTTCGCTGACGACTAAAGAACCAGCTTGATTGAGACATTTTGTCTTGTCACCCTGTGCTCCGATAAGGCACACGATCCAATTCTGGGCCACATGGGGATCATTGGCAATAGATTGAACAATGTTATCCTGGAAGACGAAGACGACGGAGAAAAAGATGACATCGGCAATAATGATGAGGACAATCGCGATGCCTCGCCATTGAAGCGCAATGACTCTCTTGACACGGCGATAGGCCTGGCGCGGAGACATAGTGACAACACTGTTTGAGTAAGCCGGAAGGCTCGATCCTTCGGTCGAGGCGGCGTTGTCGTTGAGAGAGGCCAGGTAAACCTTGATGCAGTAGCCAAAGGTGGTGAAGGTGGTGACAACCGTGATACTGGCAAAGATGAGAAGCGGGATCCAAAAGTCTGCCAAGCTGTTTTTGTGGTTAATATGGCATGTTGCGCCGAAACGGAAGGACACGCCACTGAAAACCAAGGCGAGAACGAGGCCGATGATGGGGATGCCCCATCCAGCGGCTTGGGCAAAAACCATAAAGTTGCGGCCCACGAGAACTTGCCAGCAGATCTGCAGGTGAAGAGATAAAGAGCGAAGGAATGCCCACATGACAGCACACCAGCCTCCAAACATCAGCATAGCGCCCGACGCTCCACAGACGCTCAAGGTGTGCATGTCATTAGGGGTGATGGTATCAAAGCATTGGTCCGGCTCAGCTGCGAGCGGAATGACGAAGCCCATCTGAGTCAACAGTCAGCTATCAAACTCTCTGTGTAACTGCAGCCGTGCCACCTACATTCATGATCAATATACCCAGTGTGAAACAGATGCTCAGGTAATGGCGATTGGTCTTGTCCACAGGCAACACTGCCCATGATAGCAGCAGGAAAACACAGCAGATGACGCTGACGGTTGCGATCCAGTTGGCCACGGTTCCTATGGTGGAGAAGCTGTCTGGATATACCCAATCCGTCATGGGGCATGGCAGACAGCAGTCAATCGAGCCTGAAATCGCCTGGCATAATCGGCCATCGACGTCTAGATCTCCGATTAACGGGTTAATTCGACACTACGGCATATATTTACACTTACAGCCTCCAGTGCCAAAAAGGCTCGCATCGATGAATGGCGCCGGGCAAAGATTGATCCCTGTAATGTTGGTCATGATGAAAGGTAGTGCTCGAAAGCAATGAGAACGGCGTCGATATGTATTCTTTCCCAGGTAATCTCGTTCTTCGTTTTCCTAGGTGCGCGTTTGAAGTAATTCCCCCCCCTTTCCTTGGGTAAGAGAAAAAGGATATCAATTTGTAGAAGCTTAAAGAGAATAGTTGTCCGTCGAGGAATAAAATCAAAGAAAAAGAGGCGTCAATAAGAGATTGTGTTGCTGAGAGTATCGTGATGCCGCGTGCACTCAAACAGAGGTGTGGTCATATGACTCAAGTGATCAAGTAGTTCGAACCATCTAAAGGTAGTACAAGACAGCCGTTTGATGTGGCAAGTCCTTGGGCCAGTCGACAGAAGAGTATCGATAAATAGCTGTGGCTGTGGCGGAGTATCACAGCATGGCGAGGCCAAAAAAGATTCGAGATGTGTTGAAAGGGAAGTTGGGGGCTAGTGTAACCCAGGACAGTGATAGAGAGCGGTAGTATCAAAAGACAAAATCCAACGAGACACGAAGACAAGAATATAGAAAGAACCAGAGCTGGCCCCGAACCAAGACGATAACAGACACGGCAGCATTCAAGCATGAATGCGAGGGCATGCGGGTCATAAAGTACTACTGCCTGCCCGAGAGAGCAGCCAGATGCACTTTGCATGAGTGAGCTGCCAGGCCAGGAACTAGCCTCGAAGCACAACGTCCAAGAGGCGGGCTGACCCCTGTAGGTGCAGATTGCCGGGGTCTCTCATATTCCTAGTAGGGTCGTGGGTTTGTGGAGCTGCACTGGCTTGGTAGCCGGACAGGGGCTGGAGAGCAAATCTTTCATCCTCCGCACTGAAGGCCGACTGAGCCATTCAGCCCTTGAGGCAAGGGTACAGGGTGATGAGATATCACAGGGGCTAACAAAAAGGCTTGTTCGGATTGCTGAGGTCTGATCCAGTGAGAAGCTCCAATGGGTTCTCTCCACTTGCCTCTGGGATGTTTCTTTGGCGAGATCCAAGCATCTCACAGGCCAGCGTGCTGCGGCTTAGAGAGACTGCTGCTCGCTATTGGGGGATGCTTGGCGGGGTCTCTCTTCTTGGCTACGACTTGTAGTCACAAAATTCTTTAGTGGCAATTAGCATACCTAATTATGTAGTGGCAGTGTTGGTCAATCACCAGGGGTGTGCGAATTTGTCGGGAAAAGAGGCGAACCAAGCAGCGCGGGCGCGTGGTGACTCCCGATGGTGGTTGCGCAATCTTAAAGGGACCGGCCATGTACGGAGTAATACCTATTCAGCTGAAAATGCAGTGCGTAGACAGAACAGAGTGACACCGACATAGGTAGTGAACCAGCAGATAAACCCTGTGCTCTGGCAGGCCATACTTGCCCATAGTCAGTCAAGGCTGAAGGAGAGCAGCCACTGAGCCTCCCAAACAATCGACAATCGTGAGATGTGACCCCTGAAAAGCGTTCCTGGCAAGTCTGCGCGTGGCGGTGGGGCGTTCCCGCGGGAGAAGCTTGAACTCGCCGAATGCTTCGTACTATGTATGCTGCCAGTAATAGCAGGACTAGCAGCAGTACAGTATAGCACATGTAGGCACGGAACATTAGCATACAAAGCTGCTGGGTCAAACACTTAGGGGCTCTGTCGGGCAGTCGTCCAGGGGCTTTTCGTCACTCGATCCCACACAGTCTCCTCCGTCCTGAAGGCGAGCGGGGAGTCGTGCCTTAGCTTGGATAGCCTTCTGATTCAGGATGGTTAAGGGCGAAGGTGGAGTGGGGGACAGCCAAAGTCGCGGCACAAATCCCAAAATAGGCTATTAGACCCGTGCTGAAGAAGACGATCTCATTAAGCCATTTCTGGGCCATAAGATGCTAGGACTCAACAGCCATCCGCTGTCACAGACATGACTATAACCTGTGGCGCTCAACTAGCAAGCACAAGCTGGCACTTTTGGATGGAAATGGACAAAGATCGCATGCGAAATCCCCTCTATTAGAGGCTATCTGCACCACAGTTAGCATATTTCTGAGAATAGTTGTGCGTTTCTGCGCTGCATCTTACGCCTGTCTAAAGGAGTCCTTCTTGACAACCATTAGCTGACTGACGATCTCTGACACCGGAGCAAGTAGCATCCGCAAGAAACAAATCTCCATCAAGAAGGTCCCGGCGTTCCAAAGTTGCCCAAGAGACAGACAAAGTTTCCTGGTTGCAAACGTAGTTGCCATTGTCATTCCTGTGCGTGGCCGTGTTTGCCAGAGTGACATACCTGTACAGCCCCAGCTCTGGCATACGGTGAGCAATACCGCTGGTATTCACTGTATGGCCGTGTAATCACCTTCTCCACTACACATGTTGCTAGTGTATGCTTCACAGAGTATCTGCCAGGAGTACGAAGTGTGCTGGAGGCGGAACCAATTAGGCGAACCGAGCAACGCGCAATCCGGGCGGCACCCACCGAAGCGTACATTGCAGCTCGTAATGGGCTTTATTTCAGGTGGCGCCTTGATTGCTCTCTGCTCTTTGTGTTACTAGTTCATAAACGTGGGCCGGTGCCAGCAGCAGTCATCGACGTGTTCATCACTCGGTATGAGTCGTAGGTAATCACTGGAAAGATTCAACGCCAACGCCTCTCCAAGTATATAGTATGCTCAGCATCCCACCACACCTTTGTTTGGAGGCACTAACACAGGACGCATCTCGGATTCTTACGGTGCCTATCCTAATCTCATACGCCGTGAACTGCTAACTGCTTATTATGTGCCCACAATCTAAAACATCAGGCGTGTTACTTCCTGTAGCACACAGCCCGTCCAGTAAGCGCACCAACCTTCACTCGTTGCCTACAGTATGAGGCAAGAAATCCCTTGACAAATCGGGTTGGATGAAAGGACGGTTGATCCGATTTCATAAGGATTTTTGCTTTTGTGCATATACGAAGTAGTTTCGTGGTCTAGATTCTCTATTTGCAGCTCGCCAATGGCCTTTTGTTCAGCTCTGTCAGGGTATGCTTGCTGGAGAGAAGGCCGGTCCAGAGATGCAGCGGATGCTTCTCAACAGTACATGTAGTCGTATACCTCTTCTACTGGTACAGTTTTAGCACGTTTCCTCTCACGGTAGTGGGGGCGTGTAACTCAGGCGGCTTCCTTTGCTCCCGTCCCTCCATGAGTTAGGGCTGGGCAGCATGCAGAAGCATCAATAAACTGTATCAGCAGCAGTCCAGGTAGCGTGGGTTTTCGACAGCATCCGCACCAGTATGTGATTGTGGCCATGAGAGATGCCAGTGGAACTCAAGGCCTAGATTCTGCCGCGACAAGAGAGTGGCGTTCTCGTTTACCCAAGGATGCGCTGCTCCATAACCAATGATACGTCGCAACCAACCATATCCGAATGGGTGCAGGATGCTGCTTCACGCTGTTGAGAAGCACGCAAGAGCAAGATGCTTGTTGATGGCGGCTCATTTGCCATGCATATTCTCCACCCAGGAACATACTGCACTGTACTTTTTGCAGATGGTGTCTTCAAAAATCCCGTCGATGGTGTGGGAAGCTTGCCGCTATCTCGGGTCCTAGCAGCGGCACGACGAGGAGCGGTGCCAATATGCCTATGCCTAGCACCAGCACTACCAGGAATAGCCCGTCATGTGAGAGTATGATTCTCCAGCTGGGAACGCTCGCCTGGGCCAACGACGAGCATCGTTCGCAGAATCAACCAGTAGACACAGAGAAGAGATGAGCTGGAAAGCGTTGGAAGCGCCGCATGAAAAAGCACCTGGCAGTGGCACCTGGGCTGGCATGGGGAAGCGGCGCGAGAGCGCCAAAATCCGCCTATGAGAGGCTGAGAAACCGGTGCTTCCTTCTGAGTGGTTGTTAAGCCGCCCTGCTCCTTCCACCCAGGTCCTTGTCCTGGAGAGGGGTACATGGAAAAAAGGAACATTAACTTGGAAAGAAAAAGGACTAAACGCCGCAAAAATGCCCCAAATGACAATCTGGCCTCAGTTGCTCAAAATCGAATGATCCAATCCAACTCTCACTCAATCACTGTCATCCCTTGAACCAACGCTCTCTTCCTTTTCTTGCCAAGCCTGGATAAGAGCCATGCGGGCGCGTCCCGGGCAAGCGAATAGGCTCCTAACACTGCTTTTCAGCCTATAACCCAGCTGCCCAGCAAGGGCTCTGCCTAAACTTTCCTAGCGGCTGCAGGGAGCTGCAAGGATACCGCACACCAAGGATGCGTCTATCGGTCTCTCACCAGCGATCAACGCGAGCGTTTTCTGCAAAGGCGACGATTGCAATTCCAGGCACCCCTGCCCATAGCGGGGTGCAGCTTCCATCGTGGAGAGAACCTCCCAAGCCTCCATCCTGCGAGCGCGAGCGTGCAAGTTGGCACCGGCATCAGAGCATCCTGCTCATAGTAGGTATTACTGCTGCTACCAACACTTGTATGGTATGGTTAGGTATTTGTCTAAGTAAAGACAGCATTTGACTACCATAGTATAGTGTCGTGTAAGTTGCTTTAGGATCTTTGAGAGAGGAGTTTAGCTAACCCACAGCAAGAAGCGTCCCATCCTCAGATTTGAGCCCGACGATCAGCAAGATCTCAAAAGAGTATCGGAGTCAAAGCTTTCTACAACTGTGGGGAAGATCAAGAATGGGCCATCTAGAAGCAACCACTACTATAATAACGATATGTCAAAATATGCAAGCTTGTACGAGCTATCGACGCCATTGACGACATCAGATACAACTAGAGGCGAAAAGAACAGTTCCTCCAGCCATATATGGGGGCATCTGTGGAGGCTGATGCGTATATAAGCGGAAGGCACATGCTGCCCCTCAGGAGGCTTGAGATGGAGCCTCGGTTCGTCGTTGAAATGAAGGTCTCATACTCAGTACATGTGTCTCCTTGCCCATATCGAATTCATTCCAGGTGCTGCTGCTCACCACAATCTTTAGGTTGGAGGAAGCGCACATCTACGAACTGTCGCTGAGATCTACAGTCCCAGGGTCCAGACAGTCAGCGTGCAGGGTTGCATTCCATACCCAGCGCAGCAAAGTCTGCCTCTACGAGTGTAAAGAGAGCCCATTTCAAATTTCGCTTACAGCACTTCATTTCCTCGGCCGACTGCCTGTTAATCGTCCTGAGCGCCCAGTACTATAGGCGGTCTGTTTGATGGGGCTAGTATTCGAGAACAAGCTTTGAACTAAAGACGACATCCGAAAGCTATAGCATATCTAAAATTGTTCGCCGGCGTTCGGAGGGGATATGGAGCGGGTGCCACAAGGTGGTATCCCGCCTCGTAGATACCCCGCGATTTACTGGCACTGAGACATGGTGCAAATATCAGCATCTCCTGGCGCTACTGATGATAACCATCACAAGCACGCCTTCTATAGCCTCATTTGGACCGTAGCGGGCTTTTTGGATGATCTCGAGTTCATTAAATCCATTCACCCTCTCGTACAGATAGCGGGCAAGAGCCGTGTTTCCAGGCTGAAAAGCTACCGAAAAGCTGCTGAAAAGCTGCTGAAAACGCATATTAACGCCAGTGGTCGAGCCCGCTGCAGAAAGTGGTTCATACTTGTAAAAGCCAGCGAGGAGGAAATGCAGAGCTAGAGTTTCCATTTCCATGAGAAGACCACCGGTCCACTCTCCGAAACTCTTCGTCTCAAACACAGCGCTGTCGATCTCAACGTGGATTTTCGTTTAGCCTCTGATCTGATTCGTCCGCAAATTTCTAGTCTACTAATGATTCTGCGCTACGGGTTCCAGACCCCAGAGTCGGCGAACAGGTCAAGCACAGAGGACTCGTATAGAAGAAATTAGAAATGTCACGACGGAAAGGGAATCACGGCAGCGGCACTTACACGATGATCAACCCCAATTAGGGTATAGATGGTAATTTATCTTTTTGATATGAGAGATGATCATTCCCAGCGGCTCACCGAGGCTGCTTCTAAAGCCCCTAACTGGGTATTCTGCGATCGCTGAGTGTAGCTGCATTTGCTGCTCGGCCCTAGTTTGCGGCCGACTACGCTGTACCACTCTCTATCATCCGAAGAGAACAATATCCAGTGTATCTCAGAATTTCCGGTGATGACGGCACCCTCTCATGGCTTATGAAAGTTTGGACACTAAAATTAGCGGCTTACAACGAATATCAAACGGTTTACATAGCCTATGCTGAAGACTCGCAGAGTCGGGTGGGATTCAGGCTCGTAAACTCCTTTGATCCGGACCCATGGTAAATTGGTCTTCATGGGGCCCTTGAATCGTCAATGGCAAAACCTTGCTCTCACATGGCGACGCATGGCCAGCTCTACCCACCTCCAGTGTAACACTGGCCAGGAAAATTCAAAGGAATCGCACGATTACCCTTGGCGAACCGGAGATCGATCACTGCTGTTCCATTGCTTTGCGCTTTATCACCGAAGCGATGAACTGCAAGCGCTGGTAGGGATGTTACGTGTATACAAGTGCATGCGCATATGAGTGCCCTCTTGCACAGCGAGATATCACCTGTGTGGATTTGAACACTCCAATGAGAGTCTTACAAGCATGGCCGGAATTCTGCGCTGCAACCTGATTGCTGGATGCTACTGTGACCGGCGGTGTGGGCTGGGTACGAAGGGAATTTCAGGACATCGCATTAGATGTGCTTGGCTATCTGCATCTATTCAGTGCACTGGTGCATCAACACTAACGGGGATTGAACAATGCCGTTATCCGTCGCCCTATGCAAGCTCGATGAGCGAACCAGCGGAATATCAACTGAAGCAGGCTACCAAACTCCAGGCTTATAGCAAGCAGGTGGATTCTTTACCTTCAAGCCAGCCTCTTGCAACATTGCGGGTCAGGTTTGAGCGTATCGCGGTCACTTGTACAAATCGGGCAATATCGTTTCGATGCAAGTATTCGGCTGTGATGCCGTTTCCAAGGTCCTGAAACTAACCAACGTTTCCGGCCTTTCTCTCGGCCGGAAAACACTTCTCGGCCTCGTTGGTACTGTAGTACGAATTGTGCTAATGGGTTTTGCAGACCAAACTTGGCAACAACACTTGAGCCCCCATATACTAGTACTAGTACTAATACTGCTACTACTAGTAGCATATGTTAACTGATCATAACAAAGAGCGCCCACTTTTCGTTCTGCGACGAAATCCCCGGCAGGCGAAAGGGAGAGTCGCCCGTGGACTTTGAAGCCCTGTCCGCGGTTGTCCGGAAGCTAGCATGGTGTCGGCAGAGCTTACATGGGCTTCCCCGAAGGACCCAAAACTCCAGGGCAGATTATACCTGCAATACCTACTTCCAAATTCTACGGTCAGGGCAGGGGCTGGAGCTGGAGCTGAAGCTCACTGACCTAGGTACCGTACGCTATCACAGATAATATTGGACCTGGTACGAGATGCAGAGTACGCAATACGGGATTTCACCTGCTTCTCCATGTTTGGTAGAGTAGGGAGGATTAACACGCGTCGCTATACTCATATTTAAAAGCTTTGTAGAAGAGGAGGAGTGAAACAGTGCCCTACGGTCGTGGTTTAGGAAGCGCGCTGTCAAAATACACACAAGGAAACAATGGCTGAGAACACTCAAGAAGACGTCAAAAGCGAATTTGCCCACGGAATCTCTCCCCAGTGTACAAAGTACGTTGTGCACTTTAAACTTACACAAAACAGATTACTGTCTGGGCCTGACACAATACTTCGCATAGAACATTCCAGGCACGCCATCTCAGCTAACCGCTAGTTTCGACAACAGCTCTTCAAACATTTGACGACTGAGATAAATGTGGCTCGGCCAGCTCCTTGAGAGCACAGAGAATCACTCGTAAGTCTCACCAGATCAGAGGATGATGACAAGGCTATGGATCTATGGGTCAAATACAGGGCTCCAACACTGACGCATCTATGGTGGGAAGTAGTACTGTGCATGTACCAGCGCAAGCGAATGCCGATCCCTGCTCATAAACCATCCAACTAGAACTTCAAGAAGTACCTAGCAGTACTACGTTACTGTTACTATACAAATAGTACTTGCAATGGGATTTCATGTGTATCATTGTATCCGCGAAGATTCTCTAGCTTGCTTACACGGCTGAGTTGCTGACAGGCCTTCAAAATATATGGCGCCCATTCCCTAGCGAGAAAAGAAGCCGGATCAAAAGCGCATATTCGAACCTGCACGACTAGTACCAAAGAGACAAAAACCACATAGTGATAAACGGCACCAACTGATGTGACGAGTCATGAGGAATGCATGAGCGACGCATTTTCACCGGACGTTCTCCAGGAGTAGTGCCACTGCTACAAAAAAAAAATGTGTATTACTTACTTACTTTGTCGAGGGTGCCAAGAAGAGTTTTGGCACCCAATACAACCTGGAAAGACTCACAAGCGACGGCTACATGAAGGACCCCTGACGTACCCCGGCGTCCGGAATACACCCGCAGGTGGTGACGGGCTGTTGGTAGAGCTAAACATGGAACTAAACGTAGACCTAGTGTATTTCATTTCCTGCTTGGGCTGAGTCTTGCGGGAGGCGTTCCTTGGTCTGTTCACCGTTAGCGGCAGCTCCCACGCTTTTGTGTTTCTCGAACACTGCTTAGGCTCGGGTTAGAACTACTGGTCTTATTGAGATTTGCGCCGATGTTACCACGATGGATGGATTTAAGCCATGTTTCCTTAATGCGTTTCTTCTCTCCAAAAGCTTGGGGACTCAGCGAGAACAACGTGGCACTGAGTCAGTGGAAGCACTCACAGATATGATGCCTGGTTTCACACACTTCCGCTGGCTATGAGGATGCTGGAAGCCAACTGTGATTGGCCAAGAGACACGGGATAAATCCCCATTAAGTCAGCAGTGAGTGCTCCACAAATGCAGGTACGAACCGCAAAATATGTACGTATGTGTGTGGGCGAGCGAGGCACTGCCGCGTCGAATGCGAATAAGATGAGTCGATCCAAGGCACCAAGGCATAAAAGCTTGGCTGGGTCCATTACGCGCAAACGTAAGGCATTGCGGAGCTTCTATGGAGTACAGGTGCCTATTTCTGCGTAAGAAGAGGAGCACAAGAGACGGGCATGCTCATATGAGCCGCTGCGACGTGGGGAGCGGGATTTGAAAAGAACGCCGTTTTTTTGCTCCCCGAACAATGCAGATAGCTAAAACCAACAGAGACCGGTGCTAACTTGATTTAAGCGAGAAGCGTCTCGTAGAAGCAAACCGGCTGAGTGGCTTCGAAGATCTGCAGCAATGGATACCAAACTCACCCGGTCCCTGTCTCTCTATGGAGTTCTTTATTACCCGTTCACACAAGCACCAAATCACCAACAGGAAACAATTCTTATACGGAGCAACCCGCCCCTAACGCCATACGGCGGTATACGAAGTACGAACAACTTGGAGCGTTTCCCCCAGCAACACTGCATCTACATGAGACGGCAGCAAGGGTCTTGCGAGAGAAGCGAGAGAAGCAGAGATTTCAACCAACATGTCCGGATGCAAAGCTGAGTGCGCACGGCGCCGGGAAGCGGTGCTTGTCTTCGGCAGCATCGCCAACTTGGTCTTAGCCTCCCCTGATGCTGCTACGGCGGAGAAAAAAAAATAAAGCATACGGCGTGGCGTTCCTCGTTGTGGCGTCTGATCCTTGAACGATGATATCCACTCGGGGAGACTGGGAGCGGAGGGCAAAGGCGGCCCAGTAACGCCGATGCAACGCAACATATCATTATGGGTGGGAATGGGCGGTTTATGCCGATCTTGGAGCTACGAGATAGCGCTGCTCGAGGAGCCTTCCTAGAACTGATTCTTCCTCTCTTTCTTTCTAGCGTTTTTCGTTCTTTGGCACAAGTGGTGCTGAGAGATGACTACACGTACTACTGACAGCACTACTGGACTCGCCGAAATATGACTTAGAATTAGGCGCGCGCTGGTGCGGCATGACACTGGGCAAGGGGGAAGAGCACATTTACTAGCACTTCTGCTAGATACGGGAATGACTTCTAGAAGATTTCTAGGCCATCGGGCATGAAGCAGCCTAATGTGAATGAAATGAATTAATCACGTCGCAAATAGGAAGCCTCCGCCTTGGCAGGATGCAAAATTCCGGCCACGGTGCTAGTAAGGGGCGAAGCGATTTCGGTGTTGCATCGCAGTTGGGCAGCTGCAGCGACTTCTCGATACGATGCAATCGTCCGGGCAGGCTGGCCCATGGGTGTTGGGTCATGGAAATGAGAGCTGATATCAGCCACTCGCCTAACGAACAAGGCAACACGGTATGTGTAGTACAAGTAAGTGGTACTCGTGCAAGCATGCAATCGAGGTCAAGGTATGGATACGCTCAGCCCTACCTGGCGAACCACCCTGGACAAAGGAAAAAACATCATGGATATCTGTGGTAGTATTGATTATCAAGCATCGACTTCTCCTGTGGGTTCAGGGTTATCCAACAACACCTCCATCACGATGCTACTGTTCGTTATGTGTTGGAGGCTTTTTCCTTGGTTTGTTTACTAATTCATTATTATATCCCGCCAAGCACTTCGGATGAAATGACACTCAACTGCACACACGCGGCATCCGCGAGGACAACGGCAATTGGCTTCTCCAGTGCAATCTTGATTGGCCATCCCTTTCTGTTCATCGATCCGGCTTGAGATGAGTGCAGGTAGCTGGCAAGCCGGAAAGCTAGAGTGTTGGCCAACGCCTCGAGTGTCTCAAACGATGATGAGCTCATGACCTATCACATTAAGTGTTCAGTATCCAGGGCTGCTCACTGCAACATCAAGTTGGCTGTGGTTCATGTAATATTCACTCACCTCGACAGTCTCGGCTTCAATCATTGTGAAAACATCCTCGTCAATATTAAATTTGTCAATTTCGATAGTCGCCACAACGACCTGCTTCGCCTTCCTCTCGTTGCCGTTGACGCCGATGAGAGTAGGAACCCTGAGGTCATGGATCTTGAGACTCATGCCCCTTGGCTGAGGTCTTGATTCCCCATCACGTCCAAAGAGGGCTATTCTGGTGAGACTCACTCCGCCTCCCAGAAGCGAGGCTTTGGGGAGGTGGGCAGTGAGTTCGAAACATCGAATTGTTGAGACTTTTAGGAACGACTTCACTTGTTGCTCTTCTGCTTCATCATCATCATCGGTAACCTTGGATTGTCCATTGGCATCTTGGTTAGTAAGATCTTCCCAGATTGTATTCACAACGTCTCGTAAACTTGAAAATCGATTTGTGCTAGCCGCATCGCCAGATTTCTCCTTTTTGGTCAGATGCTGTGGTCCCTTGCCCTCCAACGAGGCCAGTATCGCTTTGCTGAGCAGTCCATAATGCACTGTATCATCCGCCACCTTGTCGGCAGATGACGATGTGTCAAATGCCTCCTTGAGCATGACAGAGGCGGATACAGAGATAGGCTGCTGCTTTCCCTTCCTATTCCAGGCATCGGATGGGCCTTCGATGGACGTCTGTAGGTTTCGCACCCGGACCTTTGCGGGAGGCTGGCCGGCTAGAAAGCGGACTCGCCAGTTGGGCTCTAGATCTGCCATTTTTTGTTTGTGTTTGTCCTTCGTCCCCTCCCCCCTATTTTCTCCCTTCAATTAAAAAGTGAAAAGTGTGAGCCTTATAACGGCACAATTGGCGGAGGACGTCAAACCCGTCAAACAAGGCGCTTGTGATTTTTAGGTCGTCGTCGCAGCCTTGCTTAGTGAGAAAATCAGAGTTTGGTTGGGCGGCTGGAGTTCTATTCGTCTTCCCTTTTTCTTAACAGGCGCCGCCGCCGATGTTGGAAAAAATCTCACTTTTTCTCTTTTCTCCACCCCTCGTATCCCAGGATAAAAGGCGTTTTCCGGCTGTTGGCTCTTTTCGTATTCTCTTTCAGTTTTGTTCTCTGCTTGGAGGCCTCAAAGTTCGTAATCAAGCGGTCTGTTTCAATGAAGAAAACGGTGAGGGAAAGAGGGAAAATGGCCCAAACCGAAGGCGGGGTTATTATTAGGAGGGTAAACCAAAAAAAAAAAAAAAAAAATTATGGCTGTGCAACCTATATGGCGGATGCAAGGGAGAATGCCAGCGCAAAACTCCCAATGAGTTTTAAAATTGCAGTGAGACAATTGTTGTCCTATCGACACTTTATTTTCTCTTTTTGCGTGGCTATTGTAGTTTCTGAAGAAATTTCAATCGTCGGTCTTTGATACCCTGAGCAATTTTCCAGCCCGGGTTTTTATCTTAGGAATCTGCAGCTTTGGGCTCCGCAGTTATGCATTCGTTTCCCGTTTGCTTTGCGGGTTGAGACTTACCCTATAACATAGCAGTGGCTTTTGATGGTTTGATACACAATGTTCACGCATGAAGTATATACAGGGAAAGGAAAATACACGGTGAATACACATATATACACAATTACGTATAAAGCTTCTAGAATTGATCTAATGAATCTATGCTGGTGAAATGGTATACAGTTCCGCTGTGCGCCAAAATCTATAATCTATAACCTCGATGTTGTTCATCAACTGTCTATTTTGTACAAGTCCGTAAAACCTCTATCCTTTATGAAAACGAAGGACATGAAAAGAAAACTCCAAAGTCTAAAAGTAACTCGACTCCTCTAGAAATCTAAATCCAAAAAAAAAAAAAAAAATACAAAACCAAATTGTCGAATAATGAGCAAAATCAAGGAAAGAAAAGAAAGTCGTAAAATCATCATCACATCATCATCCGACGGCGCGTCTCGTCTAGATGTCGGCCTTTTCACACTGAGGCACATCGCCGTTTGTGACTTCTTTGATGAAGTCGGGGTCTGGGTTGAAGAGCATGACGTGGAAGTGCTCTACGGCATGGATTGACTTGAGAGCAGCCCAGTTTTTGAACCACATGACCTGGTTCGAGTCAGTATTAGAACGTCTTCGGGAAGGGACAGCCAACTCAAGCCGATAGTTACCAGCAAGAACTGATTCAAAGTCATCACTCACCTGGTTTGAGGGTACTCGAGATCGGAATGTCTTGGTCACAAAGTCGTCAATCTCCCTTCTCGCCTTGTCTGTCAGGTCGCCGGTGGCAGAGACCGCCTTGAGCTCAAACTTGGTCCAGACCACCAAGTGCACGATTCTGGGATCAAGACCATAGGGCCAGTCGTTGTGAAGGATCTTGTAATCATCTTCGTACTGGAATGGAGCGCCGCGAGGCACAACGGGCAGTTCCCAGCGCAGACGTTGGCTTAGAACAAAGTTGGCGATGCTGCCATGGAGCTTGCCCAGGCGGTAGGTGAAAGCCTTGTAGCGTCGCAGGTTGGAAGGGATACGCTGGAAACGCTCCAGGTTGTTTGTCCGGATGAAGTAGCAGACTTCCTCCCATGTCTGGGTGCGGTACTCTGAGTCTGGTGTTGATACGGTCCGGAGATCTTTCGGGTTGAGGCCGACGAGGAAGGGAGGGCAGTGAGGCGTCCGCTCCGTTTCGGGAACGTTGATTTGCCAGAATGGGAGGCTGATGGTGACACTCAAAGAGCCCATTGTGTTTGTGTTTATGTTTGTACGGAGGGGATTTTTTTTTTTTTTTTTTTTCTTTGTTTGGCCTGGGGATTATCTCAAAGTTTTTGAAAAATGGCAGCGAGATAACCTATAAAAGGATCGTTGGGCGGACGACGCCGAGAGTGGATTCCGGAACCGGACAGCGAAACCAAAGCGTTGCCACCTGCTGGCCACTAAAAAGGGACGAACGAGAACTTTAGTCTGGGGATTTATGGTTACAGACAAAGTCTCAGTGGCGTATCTTGGCTGCAGCGAGTGTCGTGGCCTGCGGCGCTGTGAGGTTTTCTGAAACAACTTCGAAAGGACTTCGTGGGTACATGGTGGAATATAAAAGCATCTCAGGCTCTGGACCCGGAGTCTGATAATGGCCAGAAGATTCCCTCATCACTCTCAGTCACTGCAACAACAGGCAAAAGAGACTCCACTATAATGCGTTTGCTGGAAGCTCCGGATGTGTCATCGTGGAACTCGAAAGATACTGATTAAGGAAGAGAAAAAAAAAAGGCAAAAAAGTTGCATTAGACGCCCTGCCGGCGCTATCTAAGACCACAAAAGCTGCGACTCGGCGATGACGCTGCTTCTTTTTTTCTTCCTACTTTCTACTTTCTATAACGGCACGAGCCCCAGATGCAACGTTGTCGTGGGAATATCGGGATGCACGGACCATTCAAGAGCCGGCGTGCTGCCACGGGTCTTGTGACTGGCTGGCTGGGCGTCATGTTTGGGGCGATTCAGTGGTCGTTGCAAGGCGCTGATAGCGATTCTAGACCCGCTGGAAGGTTTCCATGGCGGTTTCTGATTACCCTATCTGAGGCACTTCATGTTGCGTTTCTCTATCGGATAGCAGCAGTGGCTTGAGTGGATCACGTAAGCCGATGATGGCAGTGGCAGATGCCGGCAATGGAGACTCCGTTGGTTGGTAGTGGTAGAGCGGAAAGTCCCTATGCGCGTCATTGTCTTTCGTGAAGGGGGGAGAGAGGACGGTCGATTTTATGTAAGTATAGGCAGATTGGTTTTGGAAGTCGACCAAAGTTATTTAAAGATCTTTGCTCTCCCGTCCGTGCTAACAGCAGAGCCCGTCGCTTTTCTTGCCTTTGCCCCGGTCAGGAGAATGAATCTTTGTGGAGATGGAGAGCTGGACGGCCGCTTTGATGCTATCCAGAGGCGGAGCAGGCCACGGGAAATTATCGTCATTTCTTGCAGTGGACCAAAGAGTTTATTAGCGAAACGGTAGCAACATCTGCCAATGCCGTGACCTATTTTTGCCTTTGGATATCTTGGTTTTGTTTTTTTTTTCTTTCACGAGACCAATATTTGCAGTGTCTGGCTTCCGAGCAATGTCTGTGTTCCGTTTACCCCACGTGTTTGGGCCAATATAAGCCTGGGCCGTCTATAGGAGATACGGAGTAACGGAGGCGGTAGGTGGTATTGGTGAGTCTATACAGGCAATGTGTCGATGCCCAACCCAAGATGCCATTGATAACACGAGAAATTTTCAATTCCCTCAACAGCTGCGAGGTGTTTTTTTTTTGTTCATGCAACTGGTAGGTACTCGCTTTGCGGCCGCCAGAATATGAGATGTGCTTGTTGCTGGGCCACCTATTAGTTTGACAGTTGACCAGAGATACCTCATCGTGGCGCTCTCAAGCGTGAGACCACTCGGATGACTTCTACCGACCAGAGCCGGCACTACTGCCGGCTAGTAGAACTTTAGTTCTCTTGTAGGCAATATGGCCATGTTTGGCAAAGGGATATGTCAAAACTCGTTATTGACGGAATCCAAGCGGATGAGCATCACCTCCCGACTTCCCCTAGCGATTTGACGCTGCACATGCGCTCAGCAGGAAGTAAACTGGTTCGAGGCCTGGTTCGAGGCATTTTTCTTCTTTTCTTCCTGCTTGAGGGATTACAGGCCTATCGGCACGCAGCCCAACGACGGTTTCTTTGGGCAGCCAGATGCAACCATCTCGAATTTCGCCGCAGAACTTGTATCGCCTCTGGGCGCCGATGCATATTGCCATGCATATATACAAGTTTGCAACCCACCACACTGCATGTGAAAATTTCTTTTCTGCTGTGCAACCTATTCATAGTATTGAGTAGGAGAAGAGAGATTTTTTTTCTTCACTTCTTCCCACAGTCTGTCACACGCTCTTAGTTTATCTCTCATCTGTTTTAAAGCCAAAAGCGTGCCGTCTTGTTGGGAAAGGATTGGCATGCACTGGTACCTGGGTACTTACTTTGGCTTGTAGCAGCACAAATTGGCCGCAGTTTTTTTGGCTTTTTGGACAATAAGCTTGGGCCGTCAAGCAGGCAGAAAAAAAAAGGTGGCGGGGTTCGTTGCTGAACTGCGGATCCCCCTCCCAGTTTGCTTCCATTGTGCAAAGTGGATGAACGGGCGTGGTTTTGGCCCCTCAGAACAGGCTTTTCCACCTGGAACGTGTTTCTCTCGTGGACAATGGCCGCGTGGAAGCCAAACAAAAGAAAGGACAAGATACTTGAGCCGCAATTAGTGTAGAAGAAGCAAGGAGAGAGCTGTTGGAGCTCCCCATAGCCAACGACAGAGTTCCGGTGACGGTAGCCCCCCGGCTGAACCTTGGGCTCCTTTTCCCATTTCGGCCGGGATAACTCGCGCCTCTCGTCGATGCGAAATGCTAGTGGGGAGCGTCGTGATTTGATTGTTCAGGGGAATCGACACAGGCGATTGGGATCCAGAAAAAGGAGCGGCAGCAGCAGCGGCGGCCATTGAGCTAATGATAAAGGGGCTGCCCCCGTTTTGTGATAAAACCAGAGCTCTCTGGCGTTGAAGAAGCTTCGTTCCCATTCCTCACCTTCTCCAGTGAAGCTTCAAGCTCCTGAGTCTGCTGCTGTATCTCTCTTATCGTACGTATCATCACCATCATCATCACTTATTTCGCCCCCCGATTTGCGCTGCTGCTGCTGCTGTAAGCCTGCTTGCTGCACGTCCCGTCGTCCCATTGACGTCAACACTGCAAAATCGCACATGCAACAAGACGCAACACGCAACACGCAACGGCACAGTGCTCCGTCCAAGTGCTATTTATTAACTGGGCCGCTGCTAGGTTCTTGGAACTAAATATCCTGCTTGGGGGAAAGCTCAATCCACCCCGCCAGAGCCATCTTCGCACCCCACCTTAAGACCTGATACTCTCCCCCTTCTTCGAGATCATCGACATTCCTCTTCTTCCCAACTTCTCCTTCGTTTTTTCGCTGCGATCCGCCGGAAATCGAAGCTCGCCAAGCGTACGAGGCGTCTCACAAACAATCCACAACCGAGCAAACACACATCACCAGACACAATGCAGGCAATCAAGAGTGCTTTGCCAACGCACCTCAAGCCGAATCCAGAGGACAATGGATTCGAGCAGCGTCACCACGGCAAGACTCGCAGTCACATGGTGAGTACTTGATCAATTCATTTCTGTGAATCATTATCTGGGCATCTTTCCCAGAACTCCTTGTTCTTTTTTTGCTCTTTCCTTTCTTGAAATTGGCCTACCGACCGCGAATTCAAAGCTCCGGGTGAGGGGCATGAAGCTGCGCGGGGCATAGCTGTCATCGAGAGTTGCCAAGTCGCAAAAGGCTACATACCCCTCATAGCTGTGCTTTGGTCGTGTTAATGCGCGCACTGCGCTCGCTGGTTGCTGCGACTTTGGCATGATAAGCAAAAACGGCAAAAAAATTCAAGGTCTTTGGGAAAAACTAATGGCCGCGGGAGTGGCTTGACGCCTTGTGCACAATGCCATCATTGCCATCAGGTGATGGGCGGCCGTGATCGCTGCGCGCCATCGCAGACGTTTCATCAATTCACAGCCGTCTAGCCATACCCATAACTGAAGCATTTGCCCTTTACCCTTTTTCTTTTCACTTCAGTCCATTTACTCGACGCCCTGATGCTGCATGCTATGCTGCTGCGGTCGTTGAAAGCCTCAAAATGTCGCGAAATGAAGATTCCAAGGAGCGCGAGCTAATCGATCACAACCAGGCCTTCGAGAACACCTCGACCAATGTCGCTGCCGCTCAGATGCGAAATGCCCTGACCAACCTCGCCGAGACCGTCGAGGATCCCAAGGAGAAGAAGGTTAGTTTGACAAGAATACAAGCAAACAAGATGGGCGACATGGTGGTTGCTAATGCAAATCGCTTGTTTAGCTGTTCGAGACCGAGATGGACAACTTCTTTGCTCTCTTCCGACGATACCTCAATGACAAGGCCAAGGGAAATGCGGTGTATGTTGCTTCCCCCCCTTTTCCTCTACGAATCTAATAAGATGGATTTTGCTAACCAGGCCACAGCGACTGGGACCGTATTGCTCCTCCCGCCCAGGGCCAGGTCGTTGACTACGAGGACCTCGCCAACACTGAGTCTGTTCAATTCTTGAGCAAGCTCGCCGTCCTCAAGCTCAACGGAGGTCTTGGTACCTCCATGGGCTGCGTTGGACCCAAGTCCGTCATTGAGGTCCGTGACGGCATGTCCTTCCTCGACCTGTCTGTCCGCCAGATTGAGTACCTCAACCGCACATACAACGTCAACGTTCCTTTCCTCCTGATGAACTCTTTCAACACCAACGATGATACCGCTGCCATCATCAAGAAGTACGAGGGCCACAACGTGGACATTCTCACCTTCAACCAGTCCCGATACCCCAGAATCTACAAGGACTCGCTGCTGCCTGTCCCCAAGTCCTTCAACTCGTCCATCACCGAGTGGTACCCTCCCGGACACGGTGACGTTTTCGAGTCGCTGTACAACTCTGGCATCCTCGACAAGCTGCTGGAGCGTGGCATTGAGATCATCTTCCTGTCCAACGTCGACAACCTGGGCGCCGTTGTGGATCTCCGCATCCTCCAACACATGGTTGAGACCAAGGCCGAGTACATCATGGAGTTGACCAACAAGACCAAGGCCGACGTCAAGGGTGGTACCATTATTGATTACGAGGGATCTGTCCGCCTGCTGGAAATCGCCCAGGTGCCCAAGGAGCACGTCAACGAGTTCAAGTCCATCAAGAAGTTCAAGTACTTCAACACCAACAACATTTGGCTGAACCTCAACGCCATCAAGCGCGTGGTGGAGAACAACGAGTTGGCTATGGAGATTATCCCCAACGGCAAGACCATTCCCGGTGACAAGAAGGGCGAGTCAGACATTTCCATTCTCCAGCTCGAGACTGCCGTCGGTGCTGCCATCCGCCACTTCAACAACGCCCACGGTGTCAACGTTCCCCGTCGCCGATTCTTGCCCGTCAAGACCTGTTCCGACCTGATGTTGGTCAAGTCTGACCTGTACACGCTCAAGCACGGCCAGCTCCAGATGAGCGCTGCCCGTTTCGGCGATGCTCCTCTGATCAAGCTGGGTGGCGACTTCAAGAAGGTTTCAGACTTCCAGAAGCGCATCCCCTCCATCCCCAAGGTGCTGGAGCTTGACCACCTCACCATTACCGGTGCCGTCAACCTGGGCCGTGGCGTGACGCTCAAGGGCACAGTCATTATTGTTGCGACCGAGGGAAGCACCATTGACATTCCTCCCGGGTCGATCCTTGAGAACGTTGTCGTGCAGGGTAGCTTGCGTCTGTTGGAGCACTAAAATGCGTCATCCATTTTCTTTCTCACTTCTTTACAACCCCCCAAAACAAAATACCCAGTGCTCCAGGCTTGGAATTTATCGTCGTATCTACTATTAGTATTTTCCCATTTTTATGTGCTGGCATATCGGCAAAGTTTGGGGAACTAGCCGAATAATGAACAATCAGTTGGAAGATGGCGGTCGATCAAGCGAACAAACAAGCGAACAAATCAAGCAAAAGAAGAAAAAAAAATGTTAGTCATGGAGGAACAGACGGATGGAATGATGGAATGTGTAGGACATTTATGATTGTCCCGATGACAGCGTCGGCATTTTGTAAATACAGCCATTAGGGCCTTGGTAATTGATACAATGAGTTGGTATCCATTCGGCGATGAGCAGACAGCTCTATTTCTCGGTGACTGAACTATGCATGAGGGTGTTTGATAAGAGCACGATCTCGATGATGTCGACGATGAAGCGAGATTGCATATCCAAACAATAGATACCGTAGGTATGCAGCAAATTCTGGGGCTAATATACCGTAGATAAAAAGAGCACGATAAGTATAGAAGAGGAGATGGTTCGAGTTTGTCAGTCTGAACGCTTCTGTAGATCTCGCGTTGTTTCTTTAACTATTAGACCCCTCCACCATAGCTCTGCCAATCTGGATAGAGCAGGTCATCTGGACTATGAGATTTGGGAGCTGTTTTGGCGATCATGATGCTTTGGCCGAGGTTATCTGGTTGGGTAGATATTATGGAGCCGTACAATGCTCTGGAGAGAGACAGACATGGACGCGTTGACTTTGTCTAATTTGATTTTGAAAACGGGCAGATTGCTCCGCGAGACCAAGAGAGAATGGAGTTAACTTTTAGCGGCGAATGGGTAACGGGTTCTGCTACACAACTACATCTACGAGCATCTACCTAGACAAGTGCTAATTTCCTTGTTATCTAGGTATCTATCTAGCATTGCATGTACATGTCATTTCCCCCAGATACGCCTCGCGAAGCGCCTCAAAGCCGCAATTTGACATGCAGGCGCCGTGGCGGAAAATCAACAGCAGCAAAGCTGGTGTGGAGCCCCTTCGTTAGGGATAGGAGAGATTGCCTATCGATTGCTTACTCCACACGAAACGTGAGACAAAACAGACCTGTGCAGGGGGAGCGCCAATAATAAGGCGGTAATTTTGGGCTTGGCTTTTGGCTGATGGCTCTTTTGGAGATTGCGGGGATGGGATGGTGCTTGGAACAGGGTAAGAAGCAAGACAGGGGGAGAGTAATTGGATTGGATTGAGGCGAAGGGGGGCTACTGTATCGCGTCGGGGAAGTGTAGCAGGCTCAAGAGAGGAAGATTGAGAGCGAGAGCAAGTGAGTGGGAGAGAGCAGGATGACGAGAGATGCAGGACATGAGGTAATAAGGGGGGGCCTGGGGTTGGAGCTGGGGAATGAGGCTCTTGGCCGGGTTTGCTATGGTTTTGCTGCTGTTTGGTGTCCTTGCCTAGTTGATTGATGATATGATGCCTGAGGAATGGACGAGCACAGCCTCGATGCTTTGGTTGGGAAGAGAGGGGAAAATGGACAAAATGAGCGAATGCGGAATGCGCCGAAGCTCTTTTGAAGTTGTCGTTGCACTTTTGAAGCCAAAAGTGCATGTAGGTCGCCTACGTGCATGATGGGGAAGTTGGGAAAGTGGAAGCATGATGATGTGATGCAGATGATGATGTAGGTCAGTTACGTGTTCGCGGGGTGGGAGGGCAGCCTGCAGATCGGGAGTTCGTGTTTTATTTTGGCCCAATTCAGAGTTTTGGCTATGTGACTCTGCAGTCAGGATCATGCCTGTAGCTCGCTCATTCGTCGGGATATATGAGAAAGAGAGAGAGAGATAGGTTGATGACAGCTTCGTCTCTGCTTTTAACCTCTCGACCTAAGCAAGCTGCAGAATGGCTGTGTGGAGAGGGAACGGGCTGTGCAACAGACAATGCATGCGGGCTGATCCTAAAAAACTTTAGGCAGTGATGGGAGATTCAAGCATAACCGGCCCTCATTCTCTGCGAGTGTGTGTGTCGAATGGGCTGCCGAGCTGATCGCGAAGGCGGACGGTATAAAGGCGTGTTGGCCATGGAGATTGCCCGTTTGGGCATGAGCCGAGAGAGCCAGGGGCGACTGATTGGACTTTGCGCTGTGGGGAGCCACTTTTTGCAGAGGGGAGGAAAACCGGCTGTTGTTTTAGGAGAGAGGCTAATGCTACTGGCGCTGTGATGAAGTGTTGAATAGTCTGGGACGAAAGCGCATTTTCATTATGGAGACAAATGCAGGTTGGGTGCTGCTGTCTGGTGTTCTAGGCCGGGGAGGGCGGTTCGGAGTGGGAACAGGAACAAGCTTGAGTGAAGGGGAAAAAAAACGTGAAAGACACAAGCTGTGTGGTTAGAAGCGGGTTTTTCCCAGTATGCATGTTTCTTTTTAATTGCAGTGGAGACAGGATTTTTGTCTGTTGTGGTGTAACGAACGCGCGCGGTTCGGGGGGAACTGCTTGTCCTGCTTGGTGCGGTAAGAAGATGAAAGATCCAAATACCACGTATACAAGAAACAGAAAGTGAGAATAGTATAGAAAAGAAGCTTTCTGCTGGTGACGATACTGGTGCCCGCTGCGCAAACTCAATGGCGATTAGAATCCCGTATTTGAGCCATTGTGGCGATCGCGCTATTGGGTGCAGTGGCCACGGCTGGGGTGGTGCTGGGCTCGCCACGGCTATTGGACAGTAGCTCTGCATAAGGTGATCATTTTGTTTCCTAGATTTTCTCTGTGGTGTTTGGTTGGCTTTATTACTCGTAGGAGCTCCAGTCTAGCGAGTAGCTTTGCTGTGCCTGTAAGCGAGGCGTACGTAGGATTGCGGGAAAAGGACGCCTCTTTTTTTCTTTCTGCGCGCGTGGTTGATGGATGGATGCGTGTGCATATGCAAATGCAAATGCATTCATGTATGTTGTTTTGTTGCGTCGCTTCATTCTGTGCAGCTGCGTCAGGCAGATTTCATTCTCTTCTCTCTCTAGTATTGCCACGGCTTCTCTCAGTCTTCATCCAAACGTCTATTTCCCCTCGCTTGCCGTTGCGGCCGTTGGCATTGACCCCAGCGGGAATTGGAATGACAGGCACAAAACAGTGTCGGCGGGTGGGCCAAATTTGCTTTGCGTGTCATGCTATGCCCAGTTGAAGCCATTTCCCGGGGGTTGGACAGAAAACATGAAGCTTGGCCTCAGGGCGAGTGCCTGGCTCGACCTGATTAGTCGCGGGGCCCTGGCTAATAGCGCTTGGGAGCTATTTGGCCTAGCGCTGGCGGGCTGAAGCTCGTCCGCTGGGCCAGGGGCCGCGGCCGCTGATTGGGTGGCGCCGGAGCTTGTGCCAGGCCCTAGCGCGCAGTGCCTCACCCCATGCAGACCTCCAGCTTCTGCACTGACATGTACGCTGAAAAGCTTGGCCACAGAGGCAGAGAGACACACCCCGGGAAATCACCCGGCCGGCGTGCATGCGATCGCTAAACAGGGCCCAGAGCGGTTGAGAACCTGGCACTGGGACTGGACTCAACTCTCTCTGTGCTCGGCCGCCCCTCTAATTCCACCGGCCGGGCCCCCCTGTTGCTGGGAATGGAGCTAGGCTATCAATTCCAACGCCCGCTCCACTCCTGACCGATGCTCCTCTTGGCTCTCTCCAAGTGCTTTAATTACCCTTTGCCGTCCTGCCTCTGCGGCTCTTGTTTTTCTTTTTGATTCTTGCTTCTGTTATCCCGCGCCTGATCACTCGCTTTGTAGGCCCAGTTTCATTCGTGCAAGTAAGTTTCCAGTTTTGTTTGCGTTGACAATTCGTGTTACTGCCTTTTGCCTTTTGCCGTGTTGCCAAGCCCCCCCGTCTAAGCGGCATCTGATCCATTTACACGGATCGTCTGTCTGCGCTCAGCTATACCCACCCCTGGCCTATCTCGTTCTCTCTGTTTCTACGTGTCTCTCGAGCAAAAATCACACTCCGCCATTTGGGAAGAAGGAAATATGATGCCCCTATTTCTTGGGCCTTTCGCTTCGAGGCCCCCTTGCGGCGGTTGATGTGGCACGGCAACATGCGGGAGACGACAGTGGAGAGGCAATCGATAGTGCCAACGATGGTGGAAAGCACGGTTGTCCTGCGTCTGTCAGCCAGCTGGACGCGTGCCTGGCAGCTGTAACGGCTCAACTATTTTTGCGAGCTTCTGTTATCCTTGTTTTGTTGATGTTTTCTTCTTCCTTCGTTTCACATTCCTCTCCGAGCAACCGATCTGCTGCAAGAATTGATCTCTTTCCTCCACTATAAACATACCAGTCACACTTCTTGTTTTTGCGTGATCGACGAACCGAGACAGCCCGACTAACCAGTCTACCTGCTAGTTAAAACGATTCGTTTCGTCTCTCGTTCAGACTCTGTTCTTTAACCGTCCCTTTTTACGCTTTCAAGATGAAGTACTCTGTCGCTGCCGTCTCGGCCTTTGCCGCCGTTGCTCTTGCCAAGCCCTCTTTCACCAACGTCTCTTTCGAGGTTGAGGTTGGCAAGCCCTTCACCCTCACCTTCGCTGGCTGCTCTTCCAGCACTACCTGCACCATCGAGCTGCAGACTGGTGCCAGCAAGGACCTGAAGGATGTCAAGACCCTCGCCTGTGAGTTGATTCTATGGTTATGAACGTGCCTTACATGGAATACTGACGATGGTGATAGCTGGTGTTAGCGGTACTTCTGCCACCGTGACTCTGGACAAGATCCCCTCCGGCACCTACAACTTCAAGATCACCGACTCCAACGGCGACAGCAACTACAGCGCCCAGTTCCCTGTCCAGGGCGACGTTGCTGCCAGTGCCAGCGCTTCCAGCGCCTCATCCGAGACCAGCGCCAAGGAGACCAACACGGCCACCGCCGCTCCCACTTCTACCGAGGCTTCTACCTCTGCTGAGAAGTCCACCACCCTGGTCAAGTCCACCACCGCTCACACCACCGCGGCCTCAAACAGCACCACTGCTGCTCCCACCAGCCACTCTGCTACTGCCAAGCACAACTCTACCAGCTCTGCTCTGACAACTGGACCTGCTTCCACCACCACTGGTATGTATTCTATATCCTCGACGAAACCGTGTTTGCCTCGCACAAGCTTCACTTCAGATTTCGCTAACTAGTTTTGTCTTGCTATAGCCGCTCAAACCACCGCTGCCAAGACCTCCTCAAAACCCGCCATCACCACTGTCCCTCCCGGAAGCGCTGCTGGCCGTCTGGCTTCTCCCATCGCTCTCGTGGCCGGCGTTGCCCTGGCCATTGCCTTCCTCTCTTAATTTTGTGGATAGCAAAGTCGCTGGGGGAGCGGAAAGAGTCCCTCCCTAATGTTTTTATTTTGCGCATTGAGGCTTTCTTCTTTGGTACCCGGTTAAATTTAATATCTTGAGGCAAGATTCTATATGTTGTTTTTTCTTCATACAGCAGGGCAGCTTGTTAAGGAAAACGGAGGGTTGGTGGCTGAGAGATGTAGAAGTCCCGGCCTTTTTGTCAACTTCTTTTTTTCCCCAATATCTAATGACGATTGTACGGAAAATTACCTAAACTTCTTTTTTTTGACGATAATGTCAGCCCCTGCATGTACTCTAGTGGTAACTAATGCATTATATCCCCCTTTCTTCTTCTTCTATTTACTTGATCTACAATGAAATTTTCTTTACGATGAATGCGAATTCTTTTCCTGTGGTGCATTTGAATGTACCGTGATATGTCGTAGAATATTGTCAATTCACACTGAAATCTACAAAAGACGCAAGACTAGATGCAGCGCTTGCTTCCTTGTCTTCCTTGGCGGTGAGATGAAACTGAGCTACACGGGATGACGGCGGCTCGATGCAGGAACTGCAACCCGTTTGATAAGCTGACACAAGGGGGGGCCGAATTTTATTTTTCTTTTTTTCATTTATCTTCGGATCGTAAGCCGAGAAACAAGGCTAAAAAGCTAGCAAACTGGTTCCCTCGTGTTTTAAAGCTCGTGTTCGATCCGATTGAGTTTTTTGGGGATACGAGGCGCGCGCGCGATCGATTGCGTGGGACTCTTCTCTAAAAAGGGGAGGAGGAGAAGGAAAATCGGTATTCTTCGGAGGTTTTTTTTTTCTGTGCCGGGCCTAGATTATGGGATTGGGGCCTTGCTTGTGTCGTATCCCTGCAAGGGGTGGATTGGTCTTCGTCACATACAGGTCTGGGGTCGGAAGAGAATATGTCGGATGAGTTTTTTTTGGGCTGATGTGAGGAAATTGGGCGTCAATCGGTTTAAGGACAATAAGATAGATAGATAGATAGATGCCTGATTGTTTTTTGTCTTCAAGTGATTGAAGTGGTGGGTTTCACAGGCTGTGTTGTGTAACACGAGGAAGGATGACGGCCTTGGGCGGACCTTGGGCGGAAAGCATGGAGAGCAGCTCACAATGGATGATAGGGTCAAGGATATTGGATTCAAGTATGTAGGTAGGTATTGATACTGCTATGTTGTGTGATGTGATGTGATGTGATGTGATCTACCTATCTCAGTGTCTAAGCTAATGTTCAATCTATAGAAATACATGTGTGTGGTCTAGGGTAAAAAGGGCCTCTCTTGCGCCATAATCTTGTTCGTGGGAATCGCGTTTTTCTTTATTTTATCAATTGATATCCTCCGGGGTTGAGCAATACAAAACAAAGCTGAAAAGAAACAAAAGGGCCATGACTCAAGTCGGACGATGGCCGATAATCGTTGACTTAGCTAAGCACAAGGCGAGAAAGGAAACAGCGTTCTAGAAAAAAAAAAAAATACAGGGGAAAGAAGCAGAGAGAGGAAAGACCGGTGTGCAAATTGCATATTGCAAATCGCCGACCGGCATTCTCATCACCGCTTCTTTATTCTTGTCTCTTGTCTTCGTTCTCATTCTTATTCTCATTCGTGTGCTCTTCTTCTTCTTCTTGTTTTTGTTTTTGGTTCTGTTTTTCGTTTTGTTTCGACTTTTCTCTGGAAGGCACTTTGTCAAAGTCTCTCCAAGGTTTATATCGATGAGACTGTTTCAAGCATGTCTGTGCCGCTAGAGTCGGTATAGCTTCGGCTAGAGGTTGATATATATTGGGTGACATATTTGTACGTTTGCTCGTCTCATCGTCCGATTCGACTCTTTTCGAATCGGTTATTCTTGGTTTTCATCTTACTGATCCTTGGCCCAGGATCCTATATGGGAGAAAGCGTCGCTGGAATTGCTGCTAGGGCCTCCTGTATCTTTGTTGTCTGGCTGCTGGCTTGAAGCTGCCGTATCGGCGGTGCTCGTCACGTCTACGTTGACATACGAGGTTGGGAAGCCGCTTGCCTCGTGGGCATTCGAGACTGAGTCACTGCCCAATGCGTTGAGGGCCTCGACGTTTGTTTTGAAGAGTGCACTCTGGGCGTGGTTGGCAGCGTTGTTGCACGCAGCTGCATCAACAATAGAACCAGTGGTCTGACTGCCAATAGTCTCGGGCCCGGCTTTGTTTTCACATGGGATGCATTCCCAGTCACTTCCCGGAAGATAGGGATCCTCGAGAGCACTCATCACCGTCCTGGACGGATCACGGATGGATCTAGCCATCTTCTGAGTATTGGGAGTTTGTGGGCTTCGAGAGGCATTGGATGCCTGGGGCAGATCGAAAGACTGTGGGTAGGAAGCCATCGCGGTAATGAGAGTATGGTGGGCGCTTGGAAGTTAATGAAATACGTTGGTGTGGGTTGAAGGAACGGCGAGTGCGCGGGTTGCAAGAAAGGAGCGTGTACTGTCTGCGGTGAAGAGGTTAGGACGGTCAGCAAGAAGGAGGGGGGAAGCGGTGGGAATTTATACCTGAGTTCTCACGCGACAACCGCGAACGGGCCTGAAGCATGAAGCAACTGGCGTCATGATCGACTCGATCTAGCGCGAAAGGAAGAAAATTCTGAAGTGGCATGCAATAATTGGTCGTGTTGATGGCGGCCGCCTTGAAAAGAGCTTGCGACTACCCCTGTGGATTGAGAGGCCCGGGGTGGGATGGGTTGGGACGGATACATATCCCAAGTACCGATGACTTGGCCAGCTGGGGCCACTAGATGTACCTTGAGGACGACTCTTCCAAAGGTGCTTTGGCCAGCGGACGTTGAGAAGTGACCGGGGTAGCTGGCCGGACCAAGAATGCGAGACTGAAGACTTGCAGACTTCCGAGCTTTGCGCCAAGAGTCAGGCAAAGGGTTGATAGATTTGGACAACACAGCAACGTTCAAGGGTGGTGGGCAAGAGGCAGTGCACCTGTATAGAGACGGCTTACTCTCTTACGACCAACACAATAGCCCTGCTCAGTCAGGCGTTCTGCCAGCGAACACATCTCCAGAAGCGTCGGCTCGGGAGCGTCTCCAACGGACCCTCGCAGAGAGTGTGCGCATGACTGCAAATCTTTGCAGCTATCCTTGTCAAGAGAGGGAATGCCGGTGAAGCTAGCCGCTCTCTTGGTAGCGGCAAAGGCTTGACTCTCTCGCGGCCAATCTGATGCTGGTTTTCGAGAGTATTAGGCCTATTATTGGCCTTCCATTGCTCTTTGGGCGTTGAATATACCCCATTTGGCTTTACCATTAGCAGGACGAGGCTTTACACCTACAGTTTCTAGATCAATGCTGCCTCGGCGTTCTATGTCGGCCCTTGCGGAAACCGATAGCCTGCTCTGTCGCTAGGCAGCTACGGCGTCTATTTCGGTTCCCACTCGACAAGCTGAGGAGATGTTCGAAGTGCCCTTGCGTGGCAGAAAGAAAGAAAGAAAGAATGAGCGAATTAGTTTTCTCCGCCCCAAGCTGCTCGGCCAGAGCCGCGCTACTCAGCCTGTTTCTGCAAATATGCAGCTACAGTGAGTGTGCATGCGTTAAAGAGAGTGAGAGAATGCAGCCTCATCTGAAAAGGTACCTCGCTGCAGGGGGGCATGAGGGGAAGAACGGGTGAAGGCCAGCACTATTCTCTTCACCAGAGCAGTGTACCATCCAAAGGAGCCGGGCTTCAATAATCGGCGATGAACGTGGTAGGATTGCATTCAGCTGGTCAGGGCTCACCGCAGTTTTGGAGGTCGTTGCCGCCGTCGAATTTGCAGTGTGTAACCTCGAGTAAAAAGTCGGATTCCCTTGTTATGCACAACGCCTTGCTTGAGCCTCGCTGATGCAGTCGTCGCTTGTGTTTCTATCCTTAGTATCCAATTGGAATTTACACCCGCGATTTGCATTTCCCTTTAGCATACTGTTTCAATTTGTCATAGTCAAGCTCTTAGACTTCGTTTTGGAGCGAGCAGAGATACATGCAAGCAAGCGCTTGCTCGTTCCAGCTGATGGGCAGACACCCTTGCAAAGATGGCCAAGATCAAAAATGACAGCTCAGTGTCAACCACTAGCATCACACCCAGTTCATTGGACCACAGCTGCTCTTCTCTCTTGCTTTTCTCTCATGCATCAGACCCGGATGGCGCACTTTCCGCCAGTCGGCACAGTGGCCGAGGCAACTTCGCGGGCATAATCTCGTTCCTGGTTTACTCTTCCGCGGGTCTCGAGCGATCCAGCCCTTCATTCTAGATACTTCCTAGATCCTGGCGGCCACTATAATTGAATGGATGAGCTGGCAAACGCTAGTTTATTGGTAGGCGTATTCGAATCCGCAACAGCTGGGGCTGTTGAGCGCCATTTCTTTAACATTCGAGGATTTCAGGGCGATGTGAGAGATTACTTCCATGTCCAATGCCTGCATGATGTTTGAAGGAACAGACGAATGGTCGTACGCGGCCCAGTGACCACCTATCACGGCAGAGCGTCAACGCCCAGCGATTGTAGTACAGGCCAATAACCTGGCGTATGATCGCCCGCCTACTTTTGGCAGGTCGAATAAGGCAGGGATTGAGGCCGCCGGCCAACCATGCCAATTCTTCGAGAAAGATTCATTTCCTTCTAGCGCGCCGCGAAGCAACCTTGTTCACTGCCTGGGCGAATAGAGGACGGCTTATTACAGAGGCATCCCTAGTTCAATCGCGAACAGGCCGGTTAAGACTCTCTCTTTCAGACCACTCGCCTGTCCGGAGCAGATCGCCCATGGTGGAAGGCTTTCCTAACGTTCGATCTAAATTTTTTTGTACGTGAAGGGACTATATCCGAGCCATGACTTGGTAGCATTGCTTCGGCTTGCCTGAGAGCGAAAGATGTACATATGAGTGCTTTTTTCTTGTTTTCTCTTCTTTGGCCTCTATCTGCTGCGCGTTCTCCTTTTCGGCTAGCCACTGGGCTGGAACCAATCATGTGTTACTAATCTAGTACGCCCTGCAGCTTGTTTTTGTGTTCCTATTCGCACGTCTGTACATGAGTACGCGTGTGCCTGTCTCTTACTTGAATTGACTTGAATGGTATCCGGGTGTTCATGACTCGTTGTCCAAAGCGGCCAGAGCTTGGTCCAACGTCTTGCCCGTTAGTCTATTGTTTTGTTAATTGGTGGTCAGCATTTGGCTTCATCCTACCACGTAGGTGGGTGAGTTATGATAGAAGCTGCACGGGAGTGGGACCTACTTCTCGAACACGTCCTGGTACTTAGCCGCAGTCTCTTTGACGACGGCTTCGGGAAGCTCGACCTAGGACGAGGAGCACCAGCAGATTAGTCATATATCGGTACAACGAGGGGGGAAGAAGCGCGAGTCAAGACATGGAGTTTTCGGTTCGGGATTGCCATCGGGCTGTTTCACTCAATGCGGGGAGTGGTAGGGCTTTGGTGAACTAGGTGACCTTGGAGGGGGCGTGTGCGACTTACATCAGGCTTGCCCTTGAGGCCGTTGCTGGTGAGATAGTCCCGAACATACTGCTTGTCGTACGATGGGGCTTCGACGCCGGCTTTCCACTCGGCGGCATTCCAGAACCTTGAGCTGTCACTGTTGAGGAGAATTAGCATGCGTCTAGGACTCTTTGATAATTACGATAGGGCTTGGCGCAGCCGGTGGGAGGATTCTTTGACTGGGACTGACGTACGGAGTCAGGACTTCGTCGACCTGTGAAACGTTAGTCCTATGTCCATGACTATTTTTTGTGAGATAACAGGAGTGGCCGCTCCTAAAAGTGGGGGAGGCGCCTCACCAAAACAACTTCATCGGTTGCTTCGTCCAGGGCGAACTCGCTAAGGATTCATTGTTAGCGTATAAGGACGAACACCGAGATGCGATTTAGCACGTGAGGGACACTGCATCTCCGGGGATTGCGAGCCATGTAGCAGCACTACTTGCTAGGGCTGCCGCAATGGGTATCCGTGCGTGCATGTAAGAGATAGAGAGAGGCTAGGAAGTGACAAGTTACAACTCACAACTTGGTATCGGCCACAATGATGCCGCGTTCACGGGCATAAGCGGCGGCGGCGCTGTACACCGACAGACTCAGCTCTGCGATTCGAGCGGCGTACTTCTCGCCGACAATCTTGACGGCCTGCTCGGGGGAGATGTTCTCATCCTTCTCTCCGGCAGGGGCCTTGGTGGAGGGAGTGTACTGCTTGGGTATTAGCCTGTGGCTTGTTTCCCCTGCCTCGTATAGACGTGAAGCGCCCTTGTTGCGGCGTTGGCGTCGAGTTGTGTGGCAGGGCATAATAGAGAGGAAGCCATGTGATTTGTGATACTCATAGATTGGGAGCAACAGGGGCATGGGGACATGAATTTGGATTTGGGTGTGGTTGCACGGAAACTTACGATAGGCCCGTTCGGGAACGCGCCGCATTTCTCTAGACCAGCCGGCTGGGGGATGCCATGGACGGTGCCGTGGGCGACGCTGGAAGCCGGGGTTTGTCAGCTCGTCTGTTCTTCTTTTTCTGGTCGAGTCACATCGGGAGATGGCTGGTTGCCGAAATTTGCGATGCCGGCACAAGATGCCAAGTTGAGAGGGGGGCGAAGGCTGGGTGCGGGATGGGCCGTCAACTTACTACTCGCTCCATGCGCTGCCGGTGATGTAGCCTCTCACAATAGCTTCCTAATGGAGCGAATATCAGAATCTATCTATTTCTTTGCACAGTTTGTAGAGCAGAACAGGGGGAAATCCTAGAAGCAACTCGGCTTTTTGACTTACAATGGGAAACACCTTGAGCTTGCGGCAGGTCATGGTTCGTCCGCGCAGCAGGCTGCGTTCCTCGGGCGTCAAGGGAGCTGAGGCCGGGGCCGACAGGGATAGCAGGTGGTGTTTCAGGCCGGGCACCTTCTGCTCGAGCACGGAGAACCAATGAGCCGAGATCTGGGTAAGGATGAGACCCTTTTGGGGCACGCCATTGGCGAGGACGACGTCGTAGGCTGAGATGCGGTCGGTGGCCGTGAAGAGAAGGGTGCTGGCGTCGAGGTCGAAGAGGTCGCGGACCTTGCCCTTGGAGAGCTTGGGGAGGGAGTGGAGGGAGATGGAGGTGATTGCTTGGGGGGACGACATGGTGGGTTGGCTGTTGTCTGCCTTTGACTTCGTCTCTGGATTATTTAATTATGTTATAGAGTACTGTATATTTCGGAGGGAAGTGAGGTAGTTGATGAGTGAGTGGATAAGTGAGCTGAGGTTGAGTGACTAAGAGTGTAAGTGGTGATAAATTTTGCGATGTGGGGACTTTGGGCGATCAGCTAGTCGCCGATTGTGGCGCCTGAACCAGAGCTCATCTACCCGTGCGATAGCCGAATGATAAGAGGTAGCTCTCTTTAATAGCTGTTTTCTGCTCTTGGTAGCTTGAGCTTGATGACTTTCAATAAGCAAAATACAGGAACCGTGCGTTGAACATTATGTCCTATTGATCTGAGACAACTAGCAAAAGGTTTTGGCTGGAGCCCTGTGCTGCGTCATATGGAACCAGCGGAGCTTGGCCCGGCCGTGGGGATTCCGGTTCGGCATCCCCACTCCAGCGCTGTTGGAGCTCTCGTTCACTTGGTAAGCTGATATTGGCTGGCATTGACAGCGTTTTCGTTTTGAGATGCCCATCACCGAAACTCGCAAGCTTTATGCCAGCTGCAGCTAATGAGCGATATGCGTTATGTTCGCTATACTTTGTATCGTTCTTGCTCCTTGTTGAGTTGGTGCGGATTTCACAGTCCGAATTGTGATTGTGCTTTAAAGCTCGTGACAGCTTGGCTATATATGAATAAACTGTATCTGGAGAAATTATCACAATCCATAAAGAGTGAAGATGGCTCAGGCAAAGTTTGCAATTTGCTACTTAGAGTGCATTCGTCTACACTCACTTGCTGAGCTCCAGTCTATAATAAGCAATGCGAATCGTGGCTAATAGTTTACTCTTCCAACATCCCTTCGAACAGTAATCTATCGTTTTCGTCCCATGTCCCGTCGAACAATATATCTTTGGCGTCTCTCATCCCGAAACACAAATCGTACCACCCATAGCCATCTGGATAAACAATATCCGCATGATCGACTAGGACACTATCCGTCCAATTTTTGGCCAGTGATGAGGAACCGAATGAAAAACCAACGTGGTATATGAAATCGGCCACCTTCTCTACAGCCGTGGGCTCGTTTTTGCCCCCGTTGATGAACTCGTAAACAAGTGCAGTGTATTCCATATCGGCTTCCATGTACCTCCTTATTTTCTCAATCTTCACATCGGGAGCCCTTAAACTAGAAGGCAGATTTTTCCACGTTTTGCTGTGTAATTTCAGCCAGCCGTAGCATTCTACCATGCGCGGTAGTGATGATATGCGCCGCATGAGCCTAGTCTGGCCTTCCTTTGAAATGCCATATTCGCGTCTTGAGTCGCTTTTTTCTTTGCAAAAAGAGTAATAGTTCTTCCTAGCTTCCTCTTTCCCTTTGGGCTCGTCAAGCACAAATACTGGGAATGATGCAATCGAGGCGCGCACCATCTGAAGGACGGCGTTGTTTTGGCACTCTCGCTGCAAGGCATAATAGTGTCCCTCCGGTTCGGGCGGAGCTTGATCCCAGAACTATTTGATGTCATATAATGAGCGAGCATGCTAGGTAAACCATTGAGAAGTTACGTATTGTTATACTCACCACTTTCAATGCGTATGGCCCATCTGTACCAAATCGAACTTTCCAGACGCAGCCATCCATTCCGTATCCCGGTCGTGACTCGAAGATAATGTCATCGGGATTAAAAACGCACTTTCGGAGTCGCGGTTGTCGGAAACATTCTTTGGTATATTGAGCGGGTCCCGTCATCGGCTGCTCGTCGAGGAAGGGCTGTACTATCTTGCGTTTGCGGCGACGTTCACGCGTTGCCGACGATTCTATCGACATTTTCCCTCTGTCCATATATGTTACTCTGTTCAACTATTGGTGTGCAGAAAAGAAGACATCAAATATGAAACAGAGGATGCTAAGAGGCAAGCAAAACTTCACACAAAAGGCGCTAATGTTCCGCCACCGTTACGCTGATATTTTGGTACCTCTCACCAACAGCTCAAAGTCGATTTCAGAATCTCACGCCAACACATTTACGAGAAAGCACTAGAGATATGTTTGAACAACAAGAACAACAAGAACAGCTGCGAAGAAACTCGCATGCACAAACCATCGTCTAGTCTTATCGCGCTTTCTAGCACAGTGATTGGACGGTGGTCGTGACGCCCTCAATGCATCCATTAATAAGCATTTCAATTAGCTGCTCAATCAACTCATAAACTCAATCTATCAGCTTTTCTCTGATTATATATGTCGAAAGATGGCAAATATGTATCATCTTGACAACTTGAACTCGAAAGGCTATTGACAGAGCCGCATATCCTATGATCTAGAATAGAAGTGATCATGTATTCAAAGTATTAGTGGTAATGCAACAAGAGAGGGGCGTAAACTCAACATTTATCCCTTAATCTACCGCAAATTTGGTTAGCTTTGTTATTGATTGACGAGCAGTCACGCATTCTAAATATCTTGGAAAGGAGTTGACGATGAAATTTAGATCGCCGCACTACGTGGTTGGCTTCTACTCGATTGAGCGGAAGTTTGAGCGACGCTTGGAAACATAAAAGACACTAAACAGGTTGTCGTAATGACAGAAAATGGAGCAATGAGCCTTGGAAGTCTTCAGAGTTACCACAACACCTGATCTTAAGAACATCAAATAACAACTTGGCTAAATGCATCTCCATCTTAGCCTCCCTAATCGAAGGAATAAGTTCAAGCCACTAAACACACAAGGATCAGTACCTTGATTCTCCTCACGGAAAACCCTGGGCGCATTTCGCAATCTTGGATCTCCAGACGAATTCGATTCGACCGCCTGGATGCTGCGCAACAAGAAACTTCTAGTGCTACCTTGAAAGCGGTATAAAACCAGACCTGTTGACTACATGTACTTAAGACAGGCATGTCAGTCTCTCCTTATGTTGAGTGTTTTGTACAGGTATGAATACCAAATCGCTGGCTACTCGTCGAAGAGCAGCGTTGATGCATTGCGTTTGCGGCAATGTAAACGGATTACCAATGGCTCTATCGATGGTTTCTCCCATATATCAAATATATGTACATTTGCTAGAATTGCTAGAATTGCTAGAATTGCTAGAATTGCTAGAATTGCTAGATTTGCTAGATTTGCTAGATTTGCTAGATTTGCTAGATTTGCTAGATTTGCTAGATTTGCTAGATTTGCTAGATTTGCTAGATTTGCTAGATTTGCTAGATTTGCTAGATAAGCTAGATAAGATGCCCAGATATGACTACATGAACTTGACTCATTTAGGCGGTTTTGATAATTTTGTCCCTGGAGACGCCATACTGAACAAAAAGTGGTCGCCAGACATGTTGGGGGACGCTTGCCCTGACATCCCCAAGAGACAGGAGGCAGGAGGTCCTAACCAAGGTATATAGCAGCTCGATCGCCCGTATCATAGATAGAAAACTAAGCTTTTTGATCCTGCACATCGTGTCCCTACGTCTGATATCGTAGAGATCGCTGTGAGATCCGCTTCAACGCTTACGAGCACTCCTTGTGCCACGACAAGACATGCAAAGAGTTAAGTCGTCAGATATAGGGATGAAATAGCAGCATACCATGACTCAACTCCACTTATGCACAGCTAGATGCACTCTCAAGTATGGTCTTATGATAACAAACGCATGCTCTGTCATTATGTTAAACACAGTAAGATCGATCGGTTCAAGTAGACCTAGCTCACATTCTTGTCAAGGGGTACCGGCTCATAAACATGCCAAGCCATATCGATACCCCAGTAGCACTACTGATCTTAAGCACTAAGCAGGTTGTGTTGTTGTGGCTGATGTAACATATAGCCTCCACGATTATCCATGGATACGGCGGTATTATTTTTTCCTGGGGGTAAATTAAATTCCTAAATTTGACGCTCTTAAAGATTTATCAGTTCCTTTCTCATACTGTTAAGACCTATAACACATCTATGCATGACTGTAAAGAGGATTGGTATGAAATATGTCAAAAGGCCCGCTAAGCTTTGGATTGTTCTACTATCCATGCGGATAGGAGTCGGGTCATCGCTTCGCCTAGTAATAAACAGATCATCACATAAGCAACACAATGCATTTGACATCGCCAGATGGTCTTTCAAATATTATTACGCACCTCTGGTCAGCGGTGTAGCTCTCTCAAAACTCCAGAAATGGAAAGATCAGCTATAGTCTTGAGAATTTACCAAGATATATTTCAGATTAAGATCGGCGAGCTGCCTTGTTGAGCAAGCAGCTTTCCGAATACATGTATTCCTTACGTCACGAATATTGGCCCTGGCGTATTTGCGCCCTCTTGTAAACGTAAGTAATAACCTTACAAGTAAGTATTAAACCTGAGAGAGAGAGCTGGGGTTGGTTGTATAGGGACCTTGGCGTCAGCACTAAAACTCTACAGCTCGAAGACAACGAAATAGTCGGAAGATAGTATTTAGCCGAGTCCAAGAACATTTTCAATTATGATAAAACAGGAAATTTTATGTGGTAAGATATCACTGAATACGAATTTCACCGTCATAGCTAGATTCTGCTTCGGAAGCCCCCTGTTCTTTAGTTTGGGGCAATAGCTAAGCGTATAGCATCAAGAACCTCGAACAGATATATAAACTATCTCATTCCCTCACAAATCTCTAACTCGGTACAAAGAAGCATCGAAAAAAAAAAAACGATCAATATCTTATAAATTACATTATTCACTTCTAAAAGAATAAATCATGCTCGTCTTTCAAGCTATTACGTCCACTCTCTTCTTTGTCGGAGCAGCTTCCGCTTCCGTTATCGATTTTTCAAAGAGAGACGGAGCCGTGGGCCTTGCAAAGAGAAACCAGAAGCTCACTGTTTCTCATTGCACCGGATGTCTCGCCGGCCCTGGAGGGGGTACGAGCTGCGTCAACAACTGGTATGTCCACTGGGGTGATGACAAGCTTGGTTCATGGTAAGTCTATGTTCAATATCAGCAGAACTTCTATACCTATCTGCTTTCGCAAGGAATGAAGAGATGGTATTAATTGAGAGATTGTAGCAACGACAGTAGCTTCCTGTACGATGATTCATCCTGTACGGGCCAAATGCCTACGCCATCTGGTACTGGAGACTTCTCACCAAGCAACTGTGGCGCTGGACAAGATCAAGTGTTTGCAACTGTCAATGCCGGCGGGAACACATACACTTGTTATAAAGCTGCTGGTGATTTTAGCAATTTTTGTGGGGTGAACTATGCCTGCGATGTTTATGCGAGCTGCTACGGCCCATAAATTAGTGTGAATAGTTCTTTAGCCAGAATAGGAAACTTTATATCAATGCATCATCATCTTACTATTCTCGGCAAAGGGGCAAAGAAGCGGTAGGGGGAATGGAGATCGATGTCTGATTCATACATGCATATATATGATATAAATATGTAGTTTAGCTAATTTATATCTATTTTATAAATTGCAAGTTTCAGGAAGTTATTGAGAAAAGCCATCCAGCACTCTAATTCTATAATCCAGCACCCCAGCTGTAGCTTGACAAAGCAGTTGGGCCATATGTAGATTGTTATATATGCTTAGAAGTAATAGCAGTCACAGTCTTGGCACAGTAGCAGCAGTAGCCTTTGCACAATAGAGTTCTACATATTGGGACTGGTTCGCAGATGATTTTCCCAATTCATAATGCAGGTATGGAATAAAAGGCTACGTCTATAGCTCTTGTTAATCACTGTGCCTTAAACAACTCTGATACTTTACTACATGAATAGTGAACTTGTGAAAGATCTCCATGTAGCCTGATAAGGCCTAGACGGTTGGTAGTATGGTACTTCATGCTCTTGATCGATGCGCCGGCTGCGGCTGCAACTAATTGTCTATTATTAGCCAAAACGCAACCCTTTCTGCTATCTGGTAAGCGATAAAGGCGTATTACTCCTATTAAGGTGCGTATTATCAAGGTGCTCGGAAGCCTATGCAGCTTATTTCTGAAGAAATCTAGAGCTTAATAATGAGGTACCTGCGGACTTTCAGCTGCGGATTTGGCTAAGGAAGCTGGCGATGCTGCTGGACTACACATATCAACCAGCGGACTTTCAGGGCACTTATACGCAAGAAAGCTGATTAACAATCATGTGGAGCAGACTTGTCCGATCTCATTGCGGAATCCTTCAACGGAGATCAATTAGCTGGCCAATAGCGGAGCATTTATTATTGCCTATTTATTGCTAGTGCACGCTTGTGGTATCTAGGACGCTCCATCTCTGCAACCTAGTCTTCTGAGTAGCAAGCCAAGCCATTTAGACTAGGTACATATAATTACGACGCTGGTTGGCAATACTTACACATCTCATACGTCAACTCTGTTCTCCTGGATCATCTTATAAAGTCCTGTGTCGCAGTTCATACATAAACAATGCGCTGGCTATATAGATGCGAATTTTACATCATTGCATTTAGTTAAAGCATTTTGTTCTTATTTAACTTTGATCAGACTCTCACTTTTCCAGGACCATGGGCCAACCATATATCCCTCCGACACCCGCTGAGACCAATCTCAGCGGCAAGACCATCATTATCACAGGCGGTAATGCTGGTTTGGGGTACGAAGCAGCAAGACAATACCTTACTCTGGGTGCAAGTCGCGTGATCCTTGCTTGCCGCTCTATTCCCAAAGGCGAGGAAGCTGCTGCTTCTCTGCGTGCAGATGCCACTGTCAAAAAGTCGAATCCTGACGCTTCAATTGAAGTGTTTGAGCTTGATCTTGACGATTATCAATCTGGGCTTCGTTTTTCCAACAAAGTGAAAAATGAAGTCAAAGAGCTCGATATACTTCTAAACAATGGTGGGCAAGTTGCTTTGGACTACAAGAAAAGCAAAAGTAACCACGAGCAAAATATGCAAGGTAAAGAAAATAAGAGCCTTGAACAAACTTTTTTAGCGAGTACTAGTTAATCTCTTTGCGAATCAAGTAAACTGCTATACTCACCTCCTCATCTCCCTCGAGTTATTTCCGCTCTTACAGTCTACTGCTTCGATTCGGGGATTGCCATCACGCATTACATTCACGGGTTCCGGAACACAAATTACGCAAAATACTTTGACTAAGAAGCCTATATTACCTGGCAGCACAGTTCTCGGCCATTTTGACGATGAAGCCAATTACAATAAATACTTCCGCTACGCTGATACCAAAACTATTGTCAATGCTTACGTCCGACGCTTGGCTGCCTTGGCGCCCTCTGAAGTCATTGTCAACAACCCCTGCCCCGGACTTGTGCAAACGGGCTTTGACAAGAACTTGCCTTTCTATCTCAGATTGCCCATGGTGCTTGTTCGTAGGGCTAAGGGCCGTACGGTAGAGGAAGGTGCTCGGACATTGATCTATGCTTCTGCCGTTGCAGGACCCGAGATCAATGGCAAATTTCTGCAGCATAATAAGATCGATCCGTGAGTGTGATATGAGACTTTTCTAGTCAAAAGGGTGTTACTAACTATGGTCGATAGAGGCGCTGCATTTCTTAATGAACCCGAAGGAGAAGAATTTATTAATAAACTCTGGAAAGAAAGTGTGCAAGATGTTGCCGCTGTAGATCCCAGCCTGAGCTCTTATGCTTAGATTGACTATCTTACCCCTGGAATGTGTGTAATGGATCGAGATATGTTATGTGTGGGGGAAATGCTGTGGTAGAAAAGGTAACAGAGAATCAGCAGTGAAAGCCTCTGTATAATAATCCATGCACGAGTCGCTTTCTCTTTCATTTCACTTTCTTTTTCCGCACCTTGCCCGTTTTCCCTTCGCCTGCTCTTTCCGGTCTCCTTCTAGTTTCATTCTGTGTTTCACTTAAGAACGACAATAATTCCAGGCGCTCTCATACTTGAATGACATGGTTATACAGCAGTTTTAATGGTCTTCTAGATTCGATCGGCTCATGTCTTTACTCTCTTCGTGGCTAAGATCACGAAGCTACTGCTTCTGACATTCAGGGAAGGGGTCGAATGAATGTCGAGATATGGCAATGTGTGGGCACAGAGACATTGAGAGGAACAGCTTTGCGGCTCAGAAGGAGAGCAAGGGCCCTCTGGCTACCAAATACCTAGGCTACTGCTGTTACTGCTATTATTGCAAATATATGTAAAAAAGAATTAATTATTGCTTTTATAAATAAAATAATTGCTTCTTTGAGCTGTAGTTGAGGTGTTGGAAATCTTTTCCCTAAAAATATCATGCGTTTATGTCGCTTGGCTTTCTAAAAGTTCGCTCCGCCGCACTGGATTGACCGGGCATTGTGGAACCAGTAAGCTGGGAAATCGGCTTTCCTTGGTTCGTACCACTGGCGGATATCTGCTAGGCCTGAAGGGAATATTGTTTGGGATCGGAAGTTACCAACATCGTCTTGGCAGTCACCAGGCTTTACGGTGAATGTGCAGACAATGTCTTTGAGGGTAGACAAAGTCAGCAATCTTTAGAATAAGTTGCCTCATTGGGGCACTTACTATCAGGCATCCAGATAGATCCAATGGTATCCCAGTTAATTGCATGGCATTCATTGACGGTGTTATACGTGAGACTTTGGCTTGGGCCGGTATAGTTCCTTTGACAGGTCAGCAGTTGTTTTACGGTATCCCAATCATGCGTAGGCAGAACTCACGGGCCGGCCCATATCCAAATAGTGTTGGGAGCACGACGAGCAAGCTATAAAGGCTAGTTAGTATTAAATATTGAGTAATTAAATCGCGTTGAAGCACAAACCTCCGGGATGGGAGGCTCAGCTTGGCCTGTTGGCGAGCTGCTGCCGATCTGAGCAAGAGCAGTGATAGAGAGCAATAGGGCGTTCTTGATGCCAATCATGATGAATTATTGTGCAATACTGAATTGTGGAGTTTGTGTTTCAGAAACGAGAAGGTTAGAGGAATGATTTCTATAACTGGCAAATGGCCGCTGGCTTATATAGGTTTACTTGGTGTGGAGATCAAGCATATGGTTCGGAGTATAAGTGGTTCCATTTATTTCCTACTCTTCAGAGTAATTTTAAGATATTCCCTGATAGACTATTTCCATAGGCGCTAACAAAGTCCTTCTAGGCGGTCTACAAGCTCATACCGATTACCTTTCTGCACTGCCACGAGCGGTGAGAATACTTCCACCAATGCTGTTCTTTGCAGGCTAGACAAAAGGCCAAGCTAGGGCGTAGTTTTAAAGTAATTGCATACTTAGATCTAGTAAAGGTCTTACGTCAGAACCAGACTTCAAATTATGGTGCTAAGTTCCACCTATACTGACATTAGCTGAGCAAGAGGGATCCAATTGAATGTGATGCAACCTCCTCTGTAGACTAGGTCTCGGGAACATAAGGCGGCATTGAGCGCTAAAACATGATTCGCTAGCCAGACACAAAACACATGCGGGAGGACCGAGTTAAAAATAAGTCTAAACAAGTGCCCGGGAGTCAGCAGTGAATTTTTTTGTATTCGAATATACGAAACGCTCTTTTCGGCTCCGCGTTGTAGATAGCTCAGAATAGTTCCACCACAAATTTATATCTCAATCTCTTAACATCGAGCTTACGGAGTACTTACATCGTATAAGAGAAATAAATTGGCAGGCTATGGTGATAAGGGAACATACCATGTGGTATTAGTGCATTATAAAATTCCACCCGTATCTATCTAGCCAACCATTCGTCATTATGTCGCAAGAAATGTAAGTCGGTCAATTTCGTAGAGCTACTACTACAGTGACTTTTGTTAATGGGCTCGCTCTACGTGAATGTGATCAAAATTAGCAACTTCGGACATAATAGCGGAGTTCCTCTTTACCAGCTTACTCAAAACGTGTCTACTTGTGGAGATGAACGCAAGCGTCTCGAGTATAGCGCAAGTGGTGGCACGGCTGTCCAACGCTAACATGAATACGATATTCGATGCTTGGCAGTTATGATAATGATAGGAGGGCGTGGAAATAACGAGGCAAAGCGTACAGTCACTTCGCGAGATGGGAATATGGAACAACTTATCAGTAGCTCTTCTGACAGATAGTAGAAGACACTTAGAGAAGATAGCAGCATCAGCTTTTATTGTGTCTCAAGCATTCAGCTCGTTGAATGTACCTGCTAGCGTTAGATCCGACTTCGCCGTCTCTAAGGTTGGCTTCAAAAAGACAGGGTGATGAAGTCCTTGGCATAAGCACGAAGCCCCAGCCGAGGCGCTTCGTATCTCTACCTCCTTTTTGCTTTCTCGGCTCTCAAGATAGATGAGCAATAATAAGAGATCGAAGAATCACTTTTCGCAAGACTATTAATAATGACTTTAACCATTTAACCACCCTCTTCATTAGATCGCTCGGTGAAGAACTTGCTGCACCATTCGGGAGTATCTTTCAACAAACGCGATCCTCGCACTCTAATACGGCTAAGTTCGTATTTGAGGATAAGCGAAATATGTCGTGGTGACCTAGTTAACCCAACTGGAATCTCAAGAAGATTAACGAACTCTTAGTATAGTAACCATGTTGGGGCTCAATCGACCGCTCATGTGGTAATACCCCCAATGAACGCCATGAAGGCCATTGTCTCGGTAAGGATGCTAGCAAAGGAACAAGGGCCCATACTCTTTAAAAAAAAATCTTCCATGAATCGATAATTGCGCTGAGATTTGTTCATCAACATATAAAGTTGCGAGAATTCCTCACGTCATCGAACTGGCAATACTCGCAATTGCAGTATTGGTCAAGTTATGATTACCATTAGGTCTATAGTCAATACCAAGCCCTTAGTCCCAACTACTTTAGAGGCAGGCGTCTATGAACCCTTTCCCTTTTCCTTTCCCTTCCCCTTTTTCAATTTGGTTGTATAAACTGACTGAAGAGATTTTTGACAGATCTAGTTATATACAATTACCATGGATACGCGGAGGGTATTTTGAGGCAACACAAAGCGGGCGAAATGGGCAAATCAATTTGTTGAACTCAGGGATAAGCTAAGCGCATGGCGCGCTCTTTCTTCGTGATAATTGAGCAAAATTATTGCTAACTCTTCAAACAAGCTAGCCGTGTTTCCAGCATCATACAGAAGCAATTTACATCTCAAGATCCCCGCAGCTGACGGATTTCGAGGTTGAGAAACATCGTTGGTGGGCGTCAAACCAAGGTTTTTCGGTCGACTATTTGTGCCTTATGTTCAAGCGACTGAGGAGTAGAGGCCGTCTTCTGAACTCGCGGTGCATTTCAAAGAACATTCGCGCATTGTTAGCTGATAGCAAGTCAGCGCGGTTCGTCGGGCATGAATACATAGGGGATTGCGGTTGGCAAGATGTATTACGCGACATTGTCTCTACCCTTGCACTTATCGGATAGCTGACTGGCTGCTGGTACGACTTCTCACTTTACTAGGGGCTTAAGAATTAGTGGAATGCAGGCGTGGGCCCTATTTCCTAGCAGTTACTCCGCAGCCTTCAACTACCATATTTTCGCAAACTCGGCTTCGTTGAGGCCAGTGTAGGAAAGAAATTAGTTGTCAGCTGCGAAGTCAAGAGAGTCATGAAAAGGCGAAACTGTCCAAGCTGCATCATGGTCGCCGTTTCAAATAGCGTCCTGCAAACTCAGCCCAGATGCAACTATTTCAAACCCTTCCGTGGGTAGTAAGTGCAAGTAGAAGATGTTTCTTCGTATATCGTTTCCACATTCCCGTGACTAGTATGAGGGTATCGTAAGTTGAGCAGGGAATATAATAGCCTGAAAAGCCCAGGTTGGGCAGAATTAACGCGGCTCAGCTTATGCTGAGCACTAATTATATCCTCGCTTCTGGCTCTGCTAGCAGTTTTCTATCCTTATAACCCTGCGCTCACCCCGCCAGCTGGCCTACAATTGGTGCTCATGCAATCCTGCAGAATCCTTCGAGTTTCGAATCCAGGGGCTTGCCGCTCAACTATTGAATGATGAGGCTCATGACAAGGGAAAGGGCGTCGCCTAGTCTGCCTCGTGGTCGTAGGAAGATTAATTAATTTTTATCCACTCCAACGTGGCGTCAAGTCCTAAACTCCAGAGTTCTTCTACCACCTGCCAACCACAAGCTTCATCTGTGATGAGCACGACACTCAATCATGATAGTGAGGGGTTGGAGGTGGTGCCAGGATCTGATCACAATACTGAAGGACTGGAGGTAGCCCATAACCATGATTTTGATGGGTTAGAGGCATCTACCAAGGTTCAGACTGCGTACGGACTGGAAGCCGTGAGCAAGGACGACTCGAGCAACATGGACAACATCGAAGGCGCGAGATGGAGCAAAAAACATAACCCGCAAAGAAAGAGGTTATGGCTCATTGTAGCCGCTGTCGTTCTCGTCCTGGTAATCGTGGGAGCCGTGGTTGGCGGCGTTGTTGGATCACGAAATAGTCACAAGGCCCTTGCAACACCAAGCTCTTCTTCAACTCCGTCTTCGAGCACAAGTGCGCCATCTTCTTCAGCTACAGCTTCTTCTATTGACGCCAGTTCGGGTATTGGGGTAACGGGGTGGTGGACATCTGATTCAGACTTCAGTATTCGCCTGGCCTACCAGGGAGACGATAGCTATCTACACATGATGCAATACAACTCGGGCGATGACGACTGGTCGACGATGACGATTTTGACAAATCTAGACATTAAACAGGGCAGTCCGATTGCGATTTCTTGCTTCAACAATCCTGTATTCTCTAATTCACAACCAAACAGTGATAACGTGAGCAATATTTCCTTAGTTCTGCCCGACTCATATGTCGTATCTAACAAGTGGCGGTACAGAACTACACGCAAATCGAAATCTTCTACATCAGTGACAGAGGCTATGTCGCAGAGTGGTGGATCCGAGAGCAACAAGTGCCCGAGCAACGAACGTTGAACGGGAATGGTTCTATGTCTCCCAATGCTTGGAAAGCGGGAGTCGGTTCCAGGTTTACTTCATACTGGCCCAGTGTCATTGTTCAAGATGACACAAGCCAGTTAAAAGAAATATACTATAACGGCAGTTGGTCACAGAACGACTTGGGCCTTTCCTGCCAAAATCATTCAGCGTTTGCGGAAATTCCTGTTTCCATTAATGGAGGATTGATAGGAGCTGAGAACTTCATTTACCAGCGGGATGATCAGAAGCTGTTTATCGAAGGGAGGAAGCAGTCCACTGCCAGCGTGAGCACAGGTAAGTTTAAAGCCTCTTCTTTCATATCGTTGAGTTCTTTGAGCCTCACACTTGGACAAAGTTACTATACCCGCAATCACTATGCCAGCTGAAGCAGCCATTGGAGCATTTTCTATCCCACGCTCCACGTCGAGTAATTCTGCCATGAATAACTATGTACTATGGCAAAACACCACAGGCGCTATCCAGATGACTTGGGAGGACGACAACACCGGATGGCGAACCTCATCGACTCCAGAGTCACTTGGCATCCCTGACAAAGGCACAGGGATAAGTTGCCTCACACCAACACTCTGGGCCGTAGGTTCTTTGCAGCCAGGGTACAGCATGGCCCGCTGTTACTATCTGGTCGATGGACGGATAAGAGAGATACAATACGATGGCTCAAACTGGTCTGTGGTCGGCAACGTAATCTGAAATAACACTTTGAGGGGCTATTTGCGACGTTGGATAATACGACGATTTAAAGGTAACTATGTACATTAATTAGGCTTCAGCTGGACGGTTTTGGAAATTTTGGATCTTGGCAGCGCACTAATACCATCTAATCACTATCAAAGCAATTTTAAGATGAGCCCTATAACCTGTGAATACATGTGAATAGATCTATTTTGCCTTCTTCTTTTGTTTCTCTCGGAACCTGCAGTTTTTTTTTTTTTTTTTTTTTTTTTTTCTTTTAACCAGTATCAACCAGATCCACGAAGAATGATTGCTATGTACTCCTAAGTACTCTGGGTTCAAGTTCCAGTTATAGTCCATCTTCAGTATTACCGTTATGCAAACTACCAACAACCAGAATACCGCTTCAGAGGTTTGTATCTCCAAAATAAGTCATATAGTAGGCTCCTGACTCCAGTTATCTCAATGACTTTCTTTCACTTTATCACACAATATAATCTTAGGATTTCCTTGTTCAAAGACATTCTGAAAATCGATGCCGAATTGTGGGACCTTAATAAAGAGTTGCGCTCTGGGCCAGACTTGTATTGCGCTTCTCTTTCTTAAGGATGCTTTTCGTCTACGACCCGTCTATGTTCAGCCCACGATCGGATAGCATCGAAATTTTTGCACACATGCGTAGCTCCGGTTCCATCTGTACCATTCAAGGGGCTGTTAGGAATGTGCCCTTCCAAAGTGGTATCTCCACAGCAGGTGACAGATTGCCGCAAATATCGAAAGCAATGCTGAACATGCTCTTGAGCATCTGAGTCGAAAGCGGATTTTTCGGGGTCCGTGCGATATTCGGAGGTTGGATCAAGGAGGTTGTTATACATATCCATGACGATATACTAAAATATACTTGTGAGAAGCTTGCGAGTGTCATACTAAGAGTAGGTGAAATACCAAGCAATGTAACTGGTGGAATACAGCGATCGAGTAGGTGTTATTTCCATGATACATAATAGGCTCTGGTAGATTATATTTGTAGAAATCGTTTATAGCGAGAAACCCGTTTCCTTCTACAAATTTCGATCTATTAGAGCTTGAACTTTCCTCACCTTCAATATTTCTGCAAAACGCAACTTACTCGGCATGAATGTGAGCCAGTTTTCCCGAGTCTCATTCCTGTCTTCTTGGCTTAGACTTTTGGTCGTCGCTGACCCATCTTTCTGGAAAAGAACCTGATGAGTGGGAACTGTATTTACGATAAGCGATTTGCGTTCAATAAGAGGCGTACTTGACGAACATCTGGGGATCAAATGGTTCATTTCGCTTCCTATTTGCGGCTGATGCAGTGAGCGTAGTTGGAGGAGGATGGTCGCTGACGCTATCAATTCAATAACACCAATCGTGCTCAAAATGATCGAAAAAGTCCAAAAGAGGCTCTTTCTTTGAGTTTTTCCCTTTCTTGATTTTAATTCATGATCGATCAGGAATTCGTTCGACCCACGGGAGGGCTCGTCCTCGTTGAAACTATCCTGCATTCCCGCAGCGGAATCGACTTTGGCGAAGCTGGATGGCATGCTTATGGCGATGTATGGATTGGCATAGATTTTTTGTGTTTTATAGAGGATTGGGTGAAGTCAGATTAAATACCTTATTATTAGCAGATTGAGCAAATTTGGAACTACAAAGATTTGAAATGCAGAGAATGAAAGCTATAAGTAACAAAACATACTAAACCTATCGAAGCTCTCACTGCACTGTTCTGGTTGGTCTACTAACTAGGCCTAGGTAACATGCGGGTTGATGTGGATCTTGTGTTGTTGGTCCAGCCAAACTTAGTTCTATTGAAATGACTGTAACCAACTTATTGTCATTGGTATAAGGGCGTTAGGCTCCTTATTGAGTTAGCTTCTTTGGCTTGTATTGAGCCTGGGCCATTATTCAAGAAAGAGTAGATTGTACAGTCAAAGGTGAAATGGTATCGCATTTTATACTTGTTTACATAGATAATACAGTAATAAGCCACCATATGATGCACTGTGGCTGGTTTAGCGACAGAGCATTGCAGACGATTCAGTGGTTATGCTTGATGATGCATAGTCTGGTAGACCTCATCGACTGTCGTTCTGTTTCCATGTAATAAAGTAACTATCGGTTCACTCAAAACTTCTTTAGGATTTTGTGCCCCGGAAAAACAGCTATGTAAATGCAACGAAAATATCATATTAATGAAAACTTTTAGGTCATGTTCGGTGACTTGCGCCTGATTTGTCAGGATTATAATGCCCAAAATCTTCATCTCGCCCAGGCCATAGTATCTTGCTAAGTATAATAGCCCGTACATTTGAAGCAAACACAATTAGCCATCCAATTACAATCAAGATGGTCATAGCGCTTGCCACGCCTTTGATACCATCGCTGCCAAGCTCTTCGCCGATGAGACATGTTGCAATAGTAAAGGCTGTGTTAGGGAAGACAATTGCCCACCATGCCATAGAGAAGCGGATGCGCCCCTTTGCTATGCCCATGGTAAGCGCAATGAGGCTGAAGGAAAAGAACCAGAAAGCCAAAGCCCACAGCCAAATGCCAATCCAAAGTGCAAGAACCCTTAATATCTGTGGCGCAGCTGGAAATCTGGCAAAGTAGGCGTAGTTGACCGGGATGGATCTTGAGAGGCCGATTAAGCCTGTTGCTGTGAACCCCGGCGGGCCTACTGCGATGAACATACCAGGCCGCATTGGAGGAGCCGGAAATCCCTCCTGCGTCAATCGATAGAGGTATAGAGCGTACAAAATGAAAGCAACACTGAAACCAAGACCTAAATAGGTAACTCCTGCGACGAGGATAGCCAGTCGATTCGAGGGGGGTTGCGAGGGCGCAATTGTGGAAGCCAAAACTCCGGTTAAAAGAGTAGGGAAGATGGGAAAGATCCAAAGGGGACTCATAGATTTGATTTGAAGCTTGGCCCCATGAAAAACGATGGTGTATTGAATCACTGATGATAAGAGAGCCAAGGCGGCATAGATCCAGAAGCATACACGAAGAGCCACGGGCAGCCAAGGACCTGATGCTGGAACACCGTATATAGCTGAGTTGGCAAGAATAATAGCTATGCTCAACAGGAATGCCGGGAAGAAAAGACTCTCGGTAGGGTGCAGTAAGCTCGTCTTCAACCCTCGAGGCGTCTTTATAAATCGATATGTAATCGCAGCAGTGGAGAGAACAAACATAGTAATTGCCATGATGAATGCCACTTTGCCAATGGCATTAAGCCCATCGAAACGGTGAGGTGTGTTATGAAAAAGAAGGCCTAGAACTCCAGTGCTAATGGTAATTGCAAACCAAGCCCATGTGAAATGCTTTAGGCGTTCGCGAACGGGGCACTTATAGCCTGGACTGCAGAGACGCTGTTCTGGCGCTCGAAGTTGTCCCGTTTCCCAGTCATCTCCCTTAGCATCAGAAAGGCCAAGGCTACCTGGGGTCTGGATTGTTCTGTCTGACAGTGGTGGCTGCTCAGTTGACATGTTTCCTCGAAGTCTTCTTGATTGTTGAGTGTATAATGTCAGTGTATGTATTCTGAGAACTAACATAACTTGAGAATCACAAATGAGTAAGAATCGAAACTAGCTCTTTAAATAGTTTTTCTTTGGTGAGTCGCACCTGCTCTCGACGAGTTGATAATCCTAACGCCAAGTTGAAGAACCAGTACTAGATGCTGCGCTACCATAGTCGTTACCCCGAAGCAGCCGGGGTACCTCAAATCTAAGAAACGCATTGACTCTACTATGGTTTACTTGTGCAAAACGCAGCGGGCGATACCTTTTCAATTAAGCTTCTGCTAAGGGGGCTTTAACCTAGCTATACAAAGCTGTATGTGAATTCTAGCTCAATTGGGTGCTAGTGCGAAGTCATGATTGATCTTTCTTTAATGTTAAGAGGAACAGAGCTGGATTTAGCTCATTCAATAGATTCGCTAGTTGTTCGTCAATGTGTATCATTATACTGAAAGGTACATGTCGCTAGATACTAGTTCTAGCTGTCACCCAAAAACCTTAAGTTTAGTCTTTACAGGATGCTGATTTGCGACTTTGAAGCCAATCTCCTAAAACACACAAGAAAATCTAAGAAATTTTTTTCCCTAGTATTGATAGGAGTCTATTGATATGAGAGCTGAATAACGCCAGCACTAGTTTCAGGCTCACACTTCAAAGTCTTCAAAGTTATTTGACTAAATATTGATCTTCCTGGAATCACCCTCCTCACGGGAGAACATAACCTCCATCAATGAGGAGATCACTTCCGGTCATGTAAGTCGAGGCATCACTAGCAAGATACAAGTACAAGCCCTTAATTTCCTTGACATGGCCTTGTCTGCCCATTGTTGACATCCGATAAGCCTCGTTGATAGCCAGGGGGTTGGCGCCCATCTTTGTATCGAAGAATCCAGGTGACACTATATTAACTCTTGCAAAGTCTTGCCATTCACGAGCAAGAGACTTTCCAAAATGCGTGACGAAGGATTTGGTCGCGTTATACACTGGCTGGTCAACAGGCACGTTGACAATGTGAGCGCTCATGCTTGAGGTGATGATTAGGTTGCCAAAGCCTTGGCTTTTGAAGACCTCTCCGATGTATTTGGAACAGAACACTACGCCATCCACTTTGCGTGCAATCAGCATAGAACTCATCGATAGATAAATGCTGAGTTTACGTACCATTTACAGACATCTGTTTACGATACTCATCTAGAGTTTGCTCTAGAATAGGCTTTGAGATCGCCATGCCTTAAGCCATTTCAGTGTCTGGCCTCTTAATTTCGTAATATTCTTGTAATTTACCTGCGTTTGCAACAAAGACATCGATCTTGCCGAAATCTTTGACGACCTTGCTGATGGTTGAGCTCACTTGTTCAGCTTGAGAGACTAGCAAAATGTTAGCAATGAAGGTACATGTTTCGGGTAGATAAGAAAGAGTCGCACCATCGACTTGATAAGTGACAGCTTTTATCTTATGACTATCGCTGAAGTACTTGGCTTTTTCGACTGCTGCGTCGTTTCTTGAGGTCGATGTTAGTACATAATGGAAAAGAACTTGCATAAATCGGCCATGGGGACCTGGGGGCGCAGCTCACGAATTATACCACATTGCAACATTTGCGCCTGCTTCTACCATGGCCTCTACTACGGCAAGACCAATTCCATCTGACGCTCCCGTCACCACGACGACCTTGTCCTTCATCTGGAACTGCTCAATAACATTATGCGGGGTATTAGGGATCGGACGGGGGAATCCCGGCCGAACCTTTGTGCAATCTTCAACTGTCATAGACATTTTGATAAGAGAGCCGTATTGCTAATTTGAAATTAAATTGACTTGGTGAAATTATATGTAAGTTATCGTTATTATCTTGAACCATCTAAAAGCAACCCCTCACCAGATGCTACATGTGGCAGTACTCGGGAGACCCACTCCGACCCGGGTGACTGACAACCGATCGCCAGTCAGATCTTGAAACTCCGAAGCCAGTCATCGCTTAAACAAGGGGAGTTTATCATCTGTAATACGGTAACTGGAGAGATGTGACAGTATATTATCTCCCAAGAGCAATATTACGTGATTCCTAGATAGTATTGACGCAGATAGACGTAACTATGAACGGTATATCAACACGATGAGAGAACCAATAGCGCCTCATAGCTGGAGGGAGCCATTGCTAGCTTGACAAAGATAATGGATTTAATGATTGATGTTGGAATTTGCGAATATATAAAGCCTAGTAAAACTTATTATTGCCCCATATTCAGTTTTGAATCACCTCCAGCCTCGCTCTCCCTGTCCACAGAGTCCACATCCAGATGCCAACCACTATCAGAACGTCAAAGAAGCTAAAAACAAGACTACCTCCAAATATGAGACTATGATAAGTCCACGCATTCTTCTCATCTAGATGAATCACTTGGCACACTATTGCCCACGGGAGAACATAGAGAAAGTTGCTTGCTAAGCTTTGATACAAGTACCACTTCGGCCTCGTAGCTAGCAGAATGGTTGCAAGTTGTGTTGACATTGCGTAAAAGATGTAGCACCAGTCAATTGTCCGCCACATGTGTGCAGTAACATCAGCTACTTCGCTTGATCCACTGATATAGAGTGCAAAAGGCCGGGCACCGAATGCCGAGAGAAATATTGCCATGGGAACCTCGATTATTAGGGCTATCATAAGTGATCGTAGCGCAGGGTTGATGATAGTATAGATCTCTTTCCAGCTTACCCTTGGCCTTCTGTTATGGATCCCAATGCGGTGTCGCCACTGTCCCCATCCATGACCGATAAATTGGAGAGATGTTGCTTCAAGTGCTTGCACAGGAACCATGACCAAACCCCAACGAATAGTGTTGAAAACTCCCCAGGCAGTGGCATACACCGATCCCAAGGCAATAACAGTAGTAACGAGCCAAAGATATAGCGCGTTTCTAATGGCTGATTCCGCGAAGCAAATAATTCCAGGCCTTAGCAGAACCCGTAATCCTCGAATGCTAGGAGAAGTAGAAGCATGACTTCCCATGGAACGACCCTCGAGAGCATCTTGACGATGTTTGCGGAGAGCAGAGAAGCTCACAAAGTAGAGAAAATAAGCCAGTCCCACGAGCGCGGCTGTCAAGTTACAAGCCAGTTGAATGATGCCCTGCATATTGACAGTCGGTTGGAAAGAGCCGACATGGTAACGAGAGATGATTAACAAATCCAAAACAATATTAACAACAAACTTGACCGAGCTGATGACCAAAGGCACATCAGGCTTGTCTAGAGATCTCGTGGCCGATGCAACAGCAGTCTCAATCGCACCACTCAAGACCGTGAAAGAGGTAATGCGTACATAGGTCAAGCTCGCAGCCCGCACTTCTTCCGGCACAAAACTGTCGGCAAACTTTGGTGCAGCGCCGAGAAAAATTATGCTCAGGATGAATCCCAGCAGAGACTGGAATGCGATCAAAGTGTGGGTCAACTGCAGGCGCTCAGGAAGAATCCGGGAAGCCTTGTCTCCAATGATCACCCAGGCAGCCCTTGGCAGGCCCTCGTTGATAGCCTCAGAAGCAGTGTTCATATATGTATAGGCATCTGTTGTAACCACCATTGAGGAATCGATATCGGCCACCCAGAGTTTTGACAGCGTCCCATAGAGTGCGGGGAGGATGAACGCTGCTACGTTGAAGAGTAGCGACCCGAAATAGCGATCGCGATGCAGCGTTAGCTTCCATGATCGTTTCTGTTGTTCGATATGAATGGGTCCAGTATTGAAAGCCGCCGCAGAGTTGAGCGCATCGGTTTCCTGGCCCTCGGGAGTACTGTCCCGGCTATCGATACCTCCCATTGCTTCTCCAGAAGTTGTTCAACCTCTCTCTCTAGAAGTGAAGTATATTGATTGGCAAGTTCGATTAAGGAGAGGCAAAGTAAAGACCAAGAGGGAGGCTGCATTCTAGCACAAAACTCGCTCTATATATTTCTTCTTTTCTTTTCTTTTTATATCTCCAAATATGCTGTAAACTGGGCGGGGTAACACTACGAACCGTTGCACCAACATATTGAGTTTCTTGGCGCATCCTTACTTCCAGCTCGGGATTGATTGGCTCCACGACAGCAGAACGTCTATATCCGGCTGTAGGCCGCCCACGCGATGGATGCAGAAACCATCCTATTGCGGCATAGATGCTCAATCTTGATGCTACCATCACTTTGAATCTAGTTAGCCCTGGACTTTATTTTACCTAATGCTCATTGTTTAAGATCGCTTAACGAATATCTTGCTAGATATAGTCAATCATGGAGGCATACCCTTCCTTCTAAAACTAAGTATGCAACACGCCAATTCTATTATTCAGCACTGTTGACATAGATTTCAGCTGCGATGTCCACGCCAATGGATAATCTACTGGTAACCCCAATTGCTACTGTTGTTGATGTTGAATTTGTAGGTTGATATAAGTGGTCGCTCGAATGTCTGCTGAGCATAGGAATCTCGTAGTATATGGGTTGAACGAGTAAGGTACGAGTACCGTCCATTGGTTTAACAGCGCAAAGCCCACATCAGGCCAATTGCGGCCCCAACTATAGACGTAGCTATTCTAGTTTGAAGCTCAAGAAAAAAAAAACAGGATGTGTCATTATGAACTTGTTATGTGGCTATTGTAACAGCAGGCAATTGCCAGCGTCGCTACGATATCTGATCGTGAGATGTAAGTGAGGGGCAATTTCTACCCCGTATAAGAAACATTTTCACCGGTTCCATACAACAAAGGCGCTAAGGCGAGTTGGTGGAGTGGTCTAACACGTGCGACTCAAGATAATATCTTGATCCTTAAACAGGATTTCGCATCTCGCAAGAGGCGTGGGTTCGAATCCCACACTCGTCAGTCTTTGTTTTTTTCCTCTTTTGCTTTTTTTCTTTTTTTAAGTTCACTGTGGCTCTAAGCCCACTCAGAGTATTTACAAAATATTATCGCCCATCATAGAAGAATCCAAACTTTTTATTTTTTTTATTTCTTCCCTCTTTGAGTGAAGGGAATTGGTAGTGAGGTAGACAATGTGCAGTAAGCAATATTGCAAATATCCTTCATTTAAAGTATAAGCCAGAGTATTCTATACTGCTTAATCGACCCTTGTAAAAAGCCGCTGGAAGTCCATATTAAGTTAATCCTAAAGAAAATGATACATAATTAAGAATGGTAAAATAAAATAATAAAAAAAGTTGTCAAAAACGCCATGATGCTATTCCCTAACGCCCGTTATCAGCGAATCCCGCCATGCTTCCCTTGCGCCTCAAGTCGCCCGCTTTGAGCTTCCGCACAACTTGATACGAACGATCCAATTCGTTCTCAACAGTACACCGTATTTTGAGCGCCGCCACAGCAGGCCAAACGCTCCTCTCGCCCCGTAATATCCAATAATTCAAAGTATCTTGCGTGGGCGTCTCGAGCAGACGCACAAAGTCACTAGCAGTAACTTCAGGGACAAGCGTCATCGATGCCGCAGGCACTTGCTCGTCTATCAAAAAGCGGCGGATACTCGCCGGTACAAGACGAAGCGAGTCCAGTTGCCGCAGGCGGTGTCTTATTTCGAGTCCCACCATGCGAACGAGAAAGGCTGAAAGCTGCGTTGTCTTGCTGCGTGTCTCCACGAGTGACGGCCCATGCATGTCGGATTGCAAAAAGGGAATCAAATAAGGCCTGGCTTGGCTGACAATGAAATGGTTCACGTTGAACAGCTCGGCGATTCGCCTAAGAGGGGAGTCACGATCTGTGTAAGATGCATGCGTCCAGTGACGGAAATCGGTCGTGTTGGCCGGAGCCCAAGGTACAATGTTGCCGTGGACGTCTTTGCACAAGATAGTGACTTTGGAATGGCCATATAAAGATGGCGAAGATGCATTCGAGGCGACAGCAGCTGTCCATATCAACTATTATCAACGAGGTCAGTATGGGAAACAGAACATTTTAATTGTTCTTTTTAGCAGCACATACCACATTCGGAGCGGTGATGTAGTTGAGGAGAGTTGGCACGCCGGCCCCCTGGCCATCAGTCGCCACAGTAATGTTCAAAACTCTCTTGCTGCGGTTATACGCCTCTTCAAATGTCAAATCGCCAACATTTGCTCTTACACATTCCTCAAGGACGGTAACATCTAGGAAGTAGCCTTCCCTCGAGAATCGTCGAATCCTCCGCATCAGAGTATTCCATCGTGATCCTAGCGACTGTTGAGCAGGAATCTGGCCGTCCTCATTTCTTCCTTTGGATGCAAAGGCGCTGAGATCAATGCCATCACCTCGAAGAACGCCCGGTAGCTCTTCTTCGGTATGTATGGCTACCAAGGCAGCGATCAAGGCACCAGTCGCCGTACCCGTGATGATTCGTGGCAATAGGCCTCTAAGAAACAGGGCCTTGACCACTCCAAGATGGCAAAGACCAAAGATGGCGCCGCCCTGCAGAACCAGCGTGCTCCGCCCAAATGCCTGTCTCGTATCGTGGATGAAATCCAACTTCATCTGATTTGTTAATGCTTTTTCATGAGTATACAGATTAGACGCAGGACTCGTTGGAAGAGTACTAATGTCCTCCACTGATTCGGCCACTTGGGCAATATATTCTTCAATCAGGTATTTCGTCCCTGAGAAAGATCGATTATATAGTTTCGGCACGGAAATATTTCCGAGATTTCGAACGAGGCCCGAGCGAAGCAGATTGACGAGCTGTTCATAGTTGTTCTCTTCTCGTGCGATTATCAAAGAGTCTAGGCGTTCCGTTATAAGCGCCCAATCGTAATATTTGGATGTTGGGTTATTCCTCCTATGAAGCGCAATCAAGGTCAGTAGACTTGTCTTCCAACTCCCACTGCAGAAAAAAGGTCTGGTCATACCATAAGTCGAGGCCCAACAAGTTATCGAGATGAAGCGCCGCCTCCTCCCAGTCCTCAAACGTCTCTGCATTGCGCAGCAGCTCAAGCCACAGCTTGACGGGGTTCTTTCGCGTATACCAGCTCAAGAGCTTCTTCAAGGGCGTCAGAAAGACGAGCATTGCGACAGGGAGCAACAATGAGAACGCCGTTACCTTGCGCCAGAAAGCAGCCACGTCCACCACCACCCTCCATATAGAGAGCACTAGCCCCATGATTGCCGAGGAACGCTTTCACGCGCAGCGTCGGACCATTTCACGAGGGCCGCTGCGCTGTCACTCCGTATCTGTCGGTACACGTTGCACGGTGGGTCGATCGATTCGGTTCAGCTCAGTACACGGCACGCCGAAGTGAGAGGCCAGGCCAGCATCATCGAATCAACGCTGGCAGGAATGAGGTCCGAGTTGGGAGCGCGATGCGTGTAGCAGTATATATTGACGTCTTCGAACAATGGCGTTGTCTGTCCAGGTATCTGAAAATCGGCGCAGGCGCGTTTTTGCTGCTTTGGTTGCTGTTGTCTGGTCAAACTAACAAGCCCCGGCCAGCGCCCTGACAATTGATTACATTGCCGGCTTGTCTTTTGCCGGCTTCCCACGGCCTGGCCGCTAAATTAAAGAGATGAGCATGTGATGGATTGTTGAGAAGGGTATGAGATCACCCCGGGGTAGAGCCACGGCGCCACATTTCCGGCTTAGCGCTGCTAGACACATGGCATGCTTCATGGATAGCGGATAACCGTGCATTAGTATGAAGTGCCGTGTGCATTATCGATATTCTGCTACAAGTATCAATAGCATGCACTCAGTTGGCTTTGATGTTGAATTCCACTGCCATCTACTTAGCTGGCATCTGTCGCAGAAGTATTCAAGCAGGGATAACTCTCAACCTGAGATTGGTCTGAGAATTCCACAGCAGCCTCTTATGAGAGTGGAGGCATCGCTGGGACCACATAATGCTGTCTCAACGTTTTTGCCGGGACCGTCTTTGCCACCATCAGGTGCCTGGATCGAAGCAATGTTGGGAGCCGTTGTCTTGCCTAGTATATGATACGGAGCAAGCGAGTCGACTCATTAATGGGTCAATCTCTTTAAGTGCGAAATCATTAAACTCAATAGTATAGCCGTCAATGGTCCCATTATGGACACAAAAAATGACAATCAAATGCATACGGCGACACCGACGTGTGCAAAAAGTGGTTGCAGCCGTAACTCCTATCTGTACCATTTTTTTGTCACAGATCAATTACCAAGTAAATTATGTTAAATATGGAAAAAGAAACGGCCCAATAAGGCCTTGTCAACATGCAGTTATTCCATCTTCCTGACTGCGAGTGTCCTTTGAAACACCTCAGTCATCATCATCGTCAATAACGTTTCGCCGCCTGCCCGACCTGCCAGACGTCTCCATCGGTTCCACCTCATCTCCCTCCGCATCCTCATCGTCTTCGGGCTCTTTGGTTCGTTGTCTTTTAGATCGGGGTGCTTCATCTTCGTCGTCATCGTCCAAGATGTCCTCCTCTTCATCTTCATCAGCGCCACTCTCAATTTCCTCATCGCTGCCCACCAAAAAGCCATCGTCCAAATCGTAGTCTTCATGTCGCGAGACTCCCTGAGGGAGGTCATCGTCAGAATCATATTCTGGACGCCGTCTCTTGGGTCGCGCAGAGCCAGGAGCCCCTCTCTTCCGAGCTGCACCAGAACGAGCGCCCTCCAGGCCGCCAATCGACAGGCCGCCGCGGCCGGATCGCCCCAGCCCACCGTCTATTTTGGCTACGGCATTCTCGCGCTTTCGCTGGGCCTTCATCCGCTCCTTCTCTGCCAATTCGGCTTGCTTCTTCTGTAACTCAGGGTCCACGGTCGTTTTGATAATCATGCCACTGCTAGCAGACGACTTGCTAGCCAAAGCCATTCTCTCTGCCAAGACAGACAAGGCATTGTCTCCAACAGCCTTGTTTGGTCTCACAGTGTACTGTTCTGTCAAGTGGCCTACTGTCATTAGCAGATTGCTGCTCAGTTCAGCAGCCGCAGCGTAGTAGTGGCCGTCTTTCAGTTCATCGTAAGGCTGTCCTTTGCCTGGAGCCAGCGCTTTCTTCTGGATTTCATATTGTTCGCCTCCAATGGAAATTGTAACGGAGCCATCACTCCACCGGTAGATATTCGTATTGCTCTTCAATTCGTTTGTGGTAGCATCCCTACGAACCCGCACAACGTGTTTTGGGTGTTCTGCTTTGGCGTTCTCAAGGTCGAATTCAGATGGCCGGAATGATTCTTCTTCGTATGGCTCGGGCAGAAACTTGACAAACTTTGGGACGCGCAGTATCCGAAGCTGGCTTAATAGTAAGCCATTTGATCACCCAGAGAAATGCTCAACGATCCAAGACACTTACCGCGTCATCAGACGGTTTAGGAACACGATGGCGATAGGCCTGTACGGCCATGACGATTCTATCTTTTGTTTCATGTCGCGACTGGCTCCCCTCGTAGTCTCGTGGCTCAGCCTCGCCGTAAGCTTCGGGGTCTGAGGCGAGTTCGTCATCGTCTAGAATGCGCGCCTGGGGCGAGGCATCTCCTTCGTCACCCTCATCTCCAAAAAGGTCATCGCCGCCCTCGTCAATGGCATCGAGGGGATCCTCCGAATCGGACATTGTGTCTTATCTCGAGAGCGTTGCCACTCAAAAAGTCGTTTCCAGCAAATTTTTGGGATCAGAAAAGGCACCAGTGCACCAATGGGTCGAATAGCAGATGGGCGAGGATGAAATGGAGCTGCGAGGCTGCGGCTTCGAAATCTGCTGCGCGAGGCACGCTGGAAGAGCGCGGTTCACAATTGACTCCAGCAGCTCAGCGCCTGTGGCTGGTGAGGCCCGCACTAGCCACACTCGGCGATTATAGGCTTAGTTTTGCTTAGTCATCGAGTCTACCTGATCCAATTGGGTACAAGGCTGGCCATTAGTGTGGGTTAATACTAGGGAATAGGGTAGCAGCGCAGCATCTTGCATGTGAAGAGTGATGAGAGTCGAAGAGAGGACGGTACTTTATAACAACATGTGAGAAATATCAATTTCCTTAGAAAGAGGCATTTTCAAGGCTATCTCTGAATTCGTGTTTGTTTAATGTGTGGCTCAGTCTGAATATCAAGCATAACATGCATGTAGTGGGCTGGTTCGCAAACATAAATGCCAATAACCAAACATTGTAAAGAGGTGCTTTTTATCTGATACTTTATTGACAATTGCCAGTAATATGTTTCAACTTTGGCAAAGTCACCGCCAATAGCATAAACCCAGGCTCCCATCAGCCGCTAAATGGCCGACCTGAAACCTCCACACGGCCAAGCTATCGCTAGCCAAGGGGGAAGAGGCGAGATTGTGCCTTGCCCTCACTCACCTCAGTACATTACTCGATCCAAAATGCACTAATTCCCCGTGTCAATACGCCGCTCTTCGTACTTCGTACTTTGTTATAGCGCCCGCCAGCTCAACTGCTACCAAGTGCTACCTGTTAATAAACGGCTTCGTCACGTACTACTAGTCTAAAACCTAAGACCAACAACCCGTCGGCGCGGCTTGGATATCTTAGCTTTTTAACAACTCACGCATAGAGAATCTCTCCCTTATTTTTTCGGCATCCAAATTGGCCACTTGTCAAGCCCGGCAGCAGCCCAGCAAAGCCAGATTGCACCAAGTCCATCCTATCTGCAGCTCTCTGGACCGGCTATCCTGCACCCCTATTTTTCTTTCTGCATAGGATCCCGTGACAAGGCTGGAGCCACTCTGACCACTGTACTGCACCCACCATTTTCACCCCGCCTTTTTACAATGTCCAACCTCTTTTCTGGCATGTAAGTGCTGCAGTTTGATTCCGGCTGTTTTTTGTGTATCTTTTCTTGTCGCGTTTTGCTTTTCTTCCTTTTCGCCCAGCAATTTGTTTTCCAGGTATGTTCCTTTGATATCGCAGCTGCTGCATCCCCTTCTTGGAAAACTGCCCGATTAGGCTTCATCGTGGGGAGGGGTCCTGAAACAGGCATCCCCAGCGGTGAGGGGCAAGTGTCTCGAGCAGCCTGTCCATATATCCAGGATGCCTTTATCGCCAATTGAGTGCTATTCACGTTGGCATCTCAGTGGGAAATCTCATCACCAGAAAGCCCTAATGCTTGGGCTCCTCCGGACTGCTTAGGACCGTTCAACGAGGCCAGGAAGTCGAGCTGGGCACCCCGGACGGGAGAAGCTGCCAAGGGGCCACTTTTGGGCATAATCGATATCTGAGAGACAGCGCTCATCACTTGAGCCATACTGCATTGACATTGCTGGCGGATGTTGTATACGGAGCTTTGCTCGTGTCAACGGCAGCCATGCAGTGAATGGATTTTGGCAGCTGCGTATGGAAAAGCTCCTCAACCGATATGGCCTGGATGCGTCTCGCGTGCCTTTTATACCTGCTCCTAGCAGAGGAGGAAAGGCTGCAAGGCCAGTCTCCACCCCTGATGCCAATTCATCACATTTCCTATTTTGCTACCCCTTTCCCACTCACCTTTTCTATTTATAAAAGCCGTACACACACCGGCCATTCCCTGCACGCTTCGGCATCCGTATCAACTTAAACCTCATGCGAGACGCTAAAGTCATTTAAGCGAAGCTCACGCGTCTCTCTGGGCTTTTGCTCTGTTATTTGGCCTACCGCGCTGACACATCACCATCAACCTCTTATTCTTCAAAGACTGCAAAGACTACGATTGACGTCTTTCCACTAACCGCATCCCCTAGCAACGCTCGTCTCCGAGGCGGGCCTAAAAGCCCATCCCCATCACAAAGTTCCCAGGGTCCCCTGTCGCATCCCTCATCCGACGTCGCCTCATCTCCCAAGATATCTTCAGCCAGACTACCTGAGAGGACTCCCTCTTTTCCCGCCTCAACCTCTTCTCCTCAGCCTGGTGGAATGGCCCAACCAGACGCAATGGCTACCGGCGATGATGTTATCAACTCTTACCACCTTCCGCGGCCGCTTCCGCTGTGGCTCAACTCCAATTGCGCAAAGCACATCGTCAAGGGAAACTTTATGACCCTGAGCGCACGGCCAAAGACAGTTGAGCAAGGAGAATGGGTAGCTCATCAGGGTCAGTAGTCCCTTATTATTCTTTGCCATGGTTCACAGCGCTCACCAACATTATATAGTTGTCGAGCACTATCGTAACCTTTGGAATTTTGTCCAGGTAGTTCACGCAAAGGAGGAGACGGGGAACACTATCTGCAATCCCACTTCTTGTCCTCGAATGTCTGCTGGAGCGTAAGTAGTTGGAGTTCCCTACTGCTCTTCATTCTAAGCGCATTTACTCACTTTATGTTTTAGAAACCACTCTTTCACTTGGCTCAATAGCCGACGTGAGCCAGTCGAGTTACCAGCTCATGAATACATGACCCTTATGCAGCGATGGATCGCCGGGAAGGTTGACGATACCGCCATCTTCCCAACCGATCCTGCTGGCGTCTCTTATTCTCACAACCCTGCCTTGTCTTCAACTCCGCTGTCTCAGCTCACCAACCCCGGAGAGAGCGACTGGACCGGCAAGAGATCTGGATTCCCAGAAAAGTTCATTGACATTTGTCAGATGATATTCCGCCAAATGTTCCGAGTGTATGCTCATCTGTACTGGGCACACTTTTCAGAACCTTACTACCACCTCAACTTGGAGAAGCAGTTGAACAGCTGCTTTTCACACTTTTTGTTAACGGCCACGGCGCTGGATATGCTGGGCAAGCAGGACCTGGAGCCGATGCAGCCTCTGATCGACCTCTGGGCGGCCAACGGCACGTTCCCTCCGGAGTCCAAGGTTTACGAGTTTGCCAATCTCCAGGCTGGCGAGCGATTGATTCAACTTGCAGGCGTTGTTCAGTAAAAAGGATTCTTTGGCATTTTGTTATAAAGTGGTTATTTCTGTTTAGTCTGCGTGTAGATGTTGAAAGACAGGTAGAAGAGGATCTCACCTTTTGTTTTTTTTGGTACATGTAGTCACCAAATAATAGCTGTCTTGAGCGCTGAAGCGATTAGCACAAACCTTTGAAGGATTGCACGAACACAATAGGCATCGGATTAGTGTAATAGGAATCATGAAAGCAACATCCGATTCTCCAGCATCAGTACATCCCCCTTCCTCCTTGTTCACCGGCATTATAGCCTTATAGATTAAAAGTAGTATTCACAAGACTCAATCCATATTTCGTGCCATACTCATACTTGAACGGGCTGATTCAACTTGAATCACATTACTTGCTTACAATATATGAATTGTCAAAGGCTTAAGATGCCATATTGCGTAGAACGGGGTGAATGGCGTTAAATCATAGAGTCTATGTTCGTGAGAGGCTTGCATATACTGCATTGCAAGAACACGACAGTCTTCATCTTTATGCCTACTTAAATTAAACGGTTCTTTAACTGCCGTTGCTCAATACATCTTCTTTTAAGGCATTGTCAAAACAGCAGAATAATAGCGCGGTCACTCTACCATAGGACCACGTCTTCAATACACTCTTTCCTAAAAGCTATGCAAACTGCATCAATCGATTTAAGCTACAATCAGGGAGTATATAAGGGGTCTCAGACGGGCTTCAGTATCTTTACCAAGATACTGAAACGGTCTTCAGAAAGGATGTAGCCTCTGGGACAAAGAAACACAATACATGTCTCCCAAAACAATAATAATCATGGAAGTAAACCGCAGGCAGAATCAAGGCAGCCCTTCTAACCAAATTCGCTATCTATAATGATAAGAAAAAGTAAGAAAATATGTGCCAGAACTAATTGTCAGAACACGTCAGACATTATACAGGTCGGCGTAGGAAGACTTGACGGATTGAGCTTTATCAAAATTAAATACACTTATGTCACTATAACTTTCGGCATATACCCCACGAAATTGAACGATTCGCTTCTTGGGTAGAGGTATACGACTCGTAGAGCTCAATAAACATTTTCCACGCTCGAGCTCTCACCTCATGATCTATGGGAAATGGCTCTCCTCATCGAGAGCGTCTTCGACCCTCAACGCCCCCTTTTCGTATCAGCAATTAGAAATGCTATCTCTTTATAGCTTTGGTTATAACATGCGTTTTTCTCTACGAGTTCTCACATCCGTGAATGCAAAAGAACGTGTACTGTAAGATGTGTTATGGGTCAGGAAGAATGAGTGACGATGACGAATATCTCATACACAAACCTCTGATCGAAGCACTTCCCTGTGGAGTTCTCAACAATAAATGTTAACCCAATATCTTTAGCGTATATTCTATATCATGTCCTTAACGCCTCTCTTGCTTCCCTATAAACCTCTCCAGACGTCAAATATCACAAGCCACTAATCGAATAAACTATTTATGCAAAGCCCTATCCGAGATTCACAAAATCCAAATGCACTTCACTTTATCCGGTAGATCCAGTGGCAAAATTCCAACTCAAAATCCTTCCTACAAAACTAACCAAAAAATCCAAAAACGGGGGACGCACAAGAAAAAAAAGGCCTTTCCTTATAGGCCAAGAGTTACGCAGACCCCCCCCCCCCCTCCCCTCATCACCGTCAAAGTGGCTCAAGCAGAGGCAAAACCCTGCGAAAAGCACCTAATCTTGGTCCCGTCATGCAGTATCTGTCAAATATCATACGTACAAGAGAAAAAAGACGAGGGTATGGCAGCAGCAGAAGAAGAAGAAGAAAAGAGCCGGGCCATCTGCAGGTTGGGGCCCTGCAATGCCGGCTCCTCTTCTCCTCCAGTGGCGATTTGAGTCGGGGCCTCTTCGTCCTCATCCTCCTCTTTCCGCCCCATCTCGACTAATAGCCTTTGAGCATCTCCTCACTTAATGCATGGAACTATACGCAGACGTACATTAAGCTATCCTAGGGCTCCTTACTTGAGCATTGGCACACTCGAGCTCGCTACTGGACAAACCGAAGCCCTAACGACCATCTTGCCTCGGTTTCGAGAAAAGGCAAGTCCGTCATTGAAACATACAGTAGATTGCAGGTTGATTGCCTGTTAAAAAAAGTGGAAGTATCAGACCCTTACCTTGCTTTTGCAGCAAGACAGAATCCTTCCTCCGAGGCAGCTAGATAATATCACATCTCGTTCTTCTCAAAGCCGCACTCTCGTCCGGATAGACCGCGATACCCTTTCGCCCAGCTACAGACGCCGTCATGGATAACAAGTGGAGTCTTTTTTTTTTTTTTTTCTTTTTTCCTCTCGGGTTAATCCTAGGAAAAGGTAAGCCCATCGCCGTCCAACGTACATAAAAAAAGAGCTCGTACACCCCAGAACAGCCTGCTTTGTTGATGGTCGATTGGCATGGATCCTATATCGATATCGCCACTAAGCCCACTTCGCACTGCCCATCGCCGTATAGATACATGATGACTGGTTTCAGATGGGCGGCATGATCATCTTCCTTGGCCATAAATAGACAATTATCTCTCCGTGGCGCGGGCAATCCGACTTACTAATTGCTCAGGTGAGAGAGAGGCGTGCTAATCCCTCCTCCCTCTCTTTGGCATCAGCCTTCGGCGCAGGACTAATGACAAATTCGCAATGTCCTACGCTATTATTTTCCTTTTCTTTTCTATTTCTTATTTTTATTTCTTTTTTTTTTTCAGCTCTTTTAACGCGCCAGGCAATAATTCATGCAAGCTACCACTACCTATTTTAGCACATCGTCCAAGTTCTTTTTAAGCTCACGCCCGCCGGGGACTACATCCGGAAAGGCTGAAAGAGGCTTGGGGATTTCTTCACCGCCAGTATCATCCGCTCTAACTAAACAAACGCCTGCTTCTTTGTAACTCGCGGGCGATACCGGAAAGCTTAGGAAAAGAGAAACAGAAACAGAAAATCTTCGAAAAGGGAAGAAAAAAACGAAGTCTAGGTCTTCGGCAAAAGCGGGAACGGATGCGCAAGCGCGCTTGCACAAAGCGACGATGGTTGAGATCAAGTGGTGGCAGCGCATACCAAAGACAAAGAGAGGCATCGGATGCCATGCATTCTGACGGAGTCAATGCTCACCTACCCAGGTCCATACATGCGTACTTGTACAAAACAGTAGTAGCATGTACATACAGTACAGTATGCAATTCGTATACGTGCCGGGTTGTCTCTCTGCGGAGCGCCGCAGGTAAAAGGAGAGCGAACGGCGATAGGTGGTATGCGATGCTCTGGTGATGCAGTCCTCCCCCATGCCAACCCCAGCACATCAGACAAAGACGTCCAGACGTCCACTGACTGGCCAAGCTGCGATCCAACCCCGGCTTCCCGCAGCCTGCTTGCATCAGAGGCATGCAGCTGCCTGTGATAGAGAGAGAGGCCAATGGTTTGAGCCTCAGGCGTGCCAGGCCCGTCCAGAAAGTGCTCGCAGGCCGTGTTCAACAGCATCGCGTGTTTTCCTACTGAGACATGGAGCTATGTGGTGCGGAGTAGCCTATGTACTCCGTACAGCACAAGCAGGTCCCCCATTTCCCTTCCATACGAGTACTGCCAGCAGTAACACCATGCTAGGTAGGCCTGCTCGTGCTTGTAATCGCCGTTGACCGAAGATCATGAGTGAGACAATGGGGTATCAGTCCATATGACGAAGATTGCCTTTTTGACATGTGCCCATATCTATATGCCGTCGGAGGTGTGCTGCCTGCCGACTTCCTTTCGCCTTGTCCCAACTTTCGGTATCACACCGACTCCTCCCTCATGAGATGCTGGTACTACAGGCTACCTGCTTGCTTGATAACTTGCAATAGGTATCCATGACTCTTGCAACACTTAGTTAGAAGCCCTGTCTTGTCTGGATGAAGCATAAAAGTCTTCTACGCATATTCCGCGTCGCGATCTTATTATTCGTATATATGTATTCGTCGTCTCCGTGATTGGGGGAGCTCGCATTTCAGTATCCATCAAGATCCATCAAGTTGATTCACCGCCGTCGATTTAGCTCACGCACTATTCACCCTTGTGCAGGAATGTTTCAGAATGGCTATCCACACAAAGCTTAAAGGCGGTGATGCGAAGGGCTCAGGAACTAGGATGATCCTAGAACTCGTAGTTGGAGCGACTCTCGTCCACGTGCGTTTTTTGGTCGTCTTCTCTTCTTTTTTTTTCTCTTTTGCTTTCTAGTTTTCCAGGTTCTCTAGGGTAGGGTCCCCGGTCTCCATACGTATTAGCGAAAGCTCCGTCCGGGTCGTGATCCCCGTAGGCAAAGAGATGGGGCTCTCCGGCGAACGGTGTTCGGTGACTCATCTCCCTAGGGTTCCGCTTGTCTCCCGTGATGTGGACAGTGAGCGTAAAATTCGTGCTTCTGCGTCGGCCATGCGAGGAAAGATGAGATGCCCGCTTATTCTCTGCCCCTGGCTGTTCATATTCTGGCTTGGCCGGCGCTGTCTCAGCGGCTCTTTCATATGCACATAAACTATGCTTGTCATTTTTTTGTCGGTAGCCAGTGTTTGATATTTTGGACACAGGCGTTCGCATCGAGTTCATCGTCTGATCGCCGTTGAAAGTGGAGCTTTGGCCGATATATTTGATCGGGAGTGTAATTGCAATCCAGCTGCTAAACTAGCTGTAATTACACTTGTCACCTCGCAACCACGCTTCAATACTGATGCCATCCATGCTCATCCGAGGCCGGATTTCTCTCTGTGCCTGGCTAACAAGGCACTAACTCCTTTAACCACAAACTACTTGAGTGGAGTGGCGTTGATATTTTGCAAGACCAGAACGGAACCATGGCCATAATACAAGTAGAGTTGAAAGAGACACTATACCAAGAATGCAACCGGGAAGAGCTTGTATCAAAGAGACAAACAAGTAGTCTTTGGTATGATGGCTCATAACCGAAACAATACGATACTTACCTTACCTTTTTCTTTCTAAATCCTCACCTCAGAAGGCAGTAGTTCTCAAAATGACTTCTTATGATATTAGAAGCCACCCAGTATGGAATATTTTGCTCGATACGGCGACTCTGCAAGTAGCATTCCGTGCATTTGAGCTATAAACGTAGCTCTTACGTATGGCGCCGTACTAGCAAACGGAGCACTAAGGTAGTAATAGGTACCCGTTTCGTGCTCCGTTCTTGGTGGATGCCCGCGATGCTGACCGCACATTCGTAGCGTGCATGAAAACCCCCAGCTCAGCTTGGACTTTAGCGCACAATCATGAGGGCTATATCATCCCTGGGCTCTGGAATAAGTAGCTTCCAAAGGACACACTGGTAGAATTCCTTGCGATATTTTTGGCCCCAAGCTTGTGCCAGGGAACAAAACTAGCCCACCAATTGCCAGTCAGCGAGTTAAGACTATCTTGTCCAAATTGGCTTGATATCGACGGGCGACTCTAAGCCGAAGGGAGTTTTGCGTAGACCGCTTGTGATCATCGCGGGCGAAATCATCAAGCTACACGCACTCCCGAGCTACTACTAGGTAGCAGACCATCATCGCCTAGCACAAGCACTATCAGTCAATTAGTGCTTGGCTTTCCTGCGAGAGTGACCAGCGTAGTCATTAGTAAAACCGACAGACAATATTGAGCGACGAAACCCGTTGTGGACTGTAAGCCGTTGGTTGGGCGCGTCAACACTACCACTGGAGGACATACCTCGCTCTGAATGGCCAGAATGGGGGGAAATGAAAAAATAAAAACAAAAAATAAGAAGTCTTCAGCCGAGCCAACCGCAGTGGATGGTGGCGCCATAGACGAAAGAACGTGCTGGCCAGCCCTCCCCGCGAGTCAAACTGCTATCACGAGATAAGGATGGCCGAGGGAAAGTAGAGGGTCCTCTGGAATACCCGTCGTATCTCCTCACAGCCAAGAACGAGCTGCCAAGTTGGGTATTCAGTTAAGCCTGAATTTTCGTATTCTTTGTTTCCATTTGAACTTGGGGCTCGGGCTTGAGCAAATGGTGTCAAACCAACAATCGCAAGTACGTATCCACAGGAGGCGCAGTCAGAGTCTTGATGAGGGAGGTACTCTGTACATGCAAATCTGTTGATCTCCATTGGTCTTGATCCCCGGCCCCGTGCAGAGAAGATACACACAGATATAGTACGTAGCTGGACATGAGATTTTAATGAAATGGTATAACCGCGGCACGGGCTGAACATCACGCCGGCTTTGTTGTCTCACTAGAGACCATCCAGGTGGCAGTCAATCATGCAATCGCCCATGACTGAGACATGATCAAGACCAGATTTTCGTCTGGCACCACCGGGAGACTTTTCCCCGTACAGCCGCAGACTGCCAATGGGCGACATTGGGCCGGATGGCAGCCAAGGCTAAACCGCAAGTTCGCCCTCAGACTCGGCTGGCAACAAGGCCTGAAAGATGGCACCGCCGCAGTCGGAAAATGACCAGCAAACCAGATTCGAATGGAGCCAGGACACTGTTCTGGTACGCCTGAGAAGCCACAGTCTCAGTGCTCAGTGTCAAATCCGGTGAGTTTGGCCATATTGATTGGTTGGTGACGCATGCACTTAGGGTCTTGATAATTGGCCGTTCTTGAGATTTCCCACATCATTTCCCACATAACACAGCAGCTCGCCCCAGGCATTGTCCAGACGGATTCGAACATGTCGTCCCCCGAGACCAGGTATGGAGGCGTCCTGTCCTTGGGGACTTCGAGGAGGGCTGAAGATGCATCGGCCTCACGGCCTAAGGGGTGAGAAAGTAGTGTGTCGTCGATGCCTAACGAAACGGACGCGCACGCGTCATGAGTAACCAAACAGCGAGTGTGATAGGCGCAGCAGGAAAAAAAACACACCGACAAAGCAGACAGCGGAGAATGGTGCAAGTTGTCGGCGGGCCATGGCCGCTTCATATGCGGCCATGGCACAGTGGAGCCCAGGCGCCTCTTTGGTTGGAGGTCGTCAGGTCAAAGACGCCAAAGAGAGGCCAAGGCCCGTGTTGGAAATATGCACCAGCCACGAGAGCCCACTGCGAGGTAGCAAGGTGCATGATGATGGGCAGGACAAGGACGAGCGAGAGCCAGAATCGGGTGCGCAGTTGGAGAAGATGGGGCGCAATCGATAAGCGATTATCTAATACGTTGTGCTGCGTGTCAGTGCTGTCTCCGTCTGGTTGGTGAGCTGCATTGCTTTCCCAACCAGAGTTGTGGTGCCAGGCCTACCTGCTACCTGGCAGTACCACGGTATGTAGGTAGCAGTACGCCATGTCCGTGCATTGATGGCTGCACTTGCCTGATACGCGTTGCAGGATGCGAGGCAGCGTCAAAACGGCAAGGCGGATGACACTATCGTGTGCTTGAATTGATATTGGCTGCTGCCCATCCGGGACATCCATCAGTCGCCCAGCTCAACATTGACTTAGTAATCCGCGTCCAGCCAAAGACAGTCGGCCCAAGGCAGCACAGGCGGGCAGTGCATCACGTAATCAGTTCGAGGTCAGGTGCTGCGGCGCTGGCTCTTCTGGCAGCCCGTTACTGGTCCACTGTACGAAGGCCCCAGTGGACCTCGGCGCTCGTACCTCGCCACCTAGATTGGCCCAAGAGGTACATGCCTAACCTGTCAGCCCACCCCGTCGCCCTTCCTCGCGTCTTTCAGGTGGGCTGTCGTAGTGCATGAGGTCCAAACCACATCAGGCATGAGTGGCCTGGGCCAGACGCTGCGTCTTGCCTGATGGGTGTCATGACACCTCCAAGCAGCCCCGGTATTTGCCTATCGATTTGATGGCCTGTGACGATACGATACGACCGATAGAGTGAGAGAGGGGGAGGGGGCTTGCGAGAAACCGTGGAGAAGTGAGGGGATTTGGATGGCCAGCCAGAGCGCGCGCGGCCACATCACGATGACCAAGCGACGCCGGCGTCAGTGGACGAGAGGGTCGCTCCGCTGTGACTGGCCGGATTCGAGGCCATCTTCTCCATCCAAGCTCTGCCAGTGGTTCACAGGCCACTTGCTCAGCACGCCAAAGAAGCAGGCGTTTCGCACCGTCGCCTTTAGAGAGCGCACACTACTGGCCCGTCCCGAGCTTTTGAGTGGTCACAAGTCCGCGGGTATGGCGTCCATCCGCTGTCCGGGTCGTGCGGGAGCGAACAGCGCCGTCCATTACTCTCTTGAGGCCTGGGGAGCAGCTCATTCCTCTGGGGGAAGGGGGGGTCGTCTGAGAGAGTTGGGTCGCCAGAGCTTGATGCCCAATCTGCCAACCTCTTCTCGGCGCGAGACTACTGTAGCATGCGGGCGCCTCTCATTCGCTCTGTCTTGGATCTCATCCCGTCGTTGAGCCTATCCATCTTGGATTCTGCCCTCCCGGCGTCGCGGATGGCACCCGTCATGGCCCGCTTGCCGAGACTTGACAGGCTCAATCATGGGCCGTGGACATGACGGAAGCTCATTCGTTTCAGTACCCGCCCTGCTTCATGCGAGTCGAGCCGGAGGTAAATTTTTTCCCTTTCTCTGCTAGTAAGGCGGGTGATGGGTTGACCATGGCGTCGTGGGCTGAGCGCTGCTGAACTGACTGACTGGTCATGACGAGGACGACGCCGTTGCTTATCGATTCTTGAATCAGGCCGACCTTGGACTGTAAGGCAGCGGCAATTCAGGATGGTGTCCCATTGAGGCGCAACCTGAGCCGCGTAGAGGCCGTTTCGAGTCGCAAGTGACTACTAGTCCCAGGTCGATCAGGTGTACGGGTTGTGGTCATTGTGGTTGATGATGGCCATGCCGAGGCCTACAGTACTTGGGACGGACAAAAAAGTCGAATAGAGTACGAAGTACGGGACAAGATGTTGTTCCAAGTCCCATCCCGAGTGCCACATGAGGTGGAAAGAAGGGAGCCAGGACCAGGGATCAGCCCAGCTTAGAAATGGTGTGAACTCGAAGTACCTCCATACAAGAGAGCTCAATACAAAGCAGAAAGATGGAGAGGGCTAAACATAGCGGCTATGACATACTACCTGCCTACTGCTGCATCACATCTACCTACATACAGGTGCTGCTAGCACCCTGCCTACTCTACGCAGGAGTACCAGATATTGGTAGGCATGCCCACCACCGCAGCCCTAGCCAGAGAGATCCGTGGTGCCATGCTCAAAGGGCATAAGGGATACCTACTCCGCGTGTCTCCAGCTCCCTTCACCCACGCACTCGTGGTCTTTGATAGCACAAATCGTACGGGCGCACTGCCGCCTCAGAATGGAGTGCGGAGGATTACAAGCACGGTGCTCAGAGAAATATTAAAAAAAAAAAAAAAATATTCCTAAAAAATAAAGAGTACCGTACTAAAGAGGCGAGAGCCAAATCTCACGACAGGCACCCCTGTCCAAAGCTGGCCCCGAGGACCAGGCCCTAGGCAAAGCCCGTTTGAGCCCGACAGCATGATGACGAGCCCACGCGCACTAACACTACTCATACTGCAAGAAGACGAAGCAGAGGTAGCAGGTAGTGTGGTACAGAGTACGAAGCATCGCTATCGACAACGGCTGGGCTGTACTTTGTACTACACACTCCATCTGCGGTATGGAGTAACACCTCCAAGCGAGTAAGGCATGTACATGTGTATTACACAGACGCCTCAGAGTACAAACATGAGAGCCCAAAGCATGTACCTACTACTGCGAATGAGCCTAATACCCAAAGTCTTCAGCCCGTGGACGGCACTCTCGTCTCGCTATCGCCCTTAGCAGACCCTCCGGCGATTATCAACCCGAGGACGACTCGACGCTGTCATCATGCCAAATCAACGTGCTTGTACCGGAGATATCAGCCTAGCAGCTCTACTATCAGAGCGAGGCAGTACGTACCGCCCCTGGGCGCAGGCGATCAAACAAGGACGACTTTCACCAAGAAAAGATGCCATTGACTAAGCTTCTCTTGACCAATGACGGCCGGGTCTCAATCATTGGCTGCAGCTGGATAGTGGGTGCTCCATTCGCACGAAGGAGGGTCAGTTGCAGCTACAAACATACGCCCCGCGAGTACATATAATGAAATCCCCTCCTCCCATCTGCTACCTTTGCTCGGTATCCCAACTTTGAATCCCATTCGACGTCCTCGGTGCTCTTGAAGCCGTCTTTCATTTCCTGTTTGTCTCTACCAGCGGCAGCAGAAAGGAGAGCCAGAGAGCAGCGGCACCAGAGGCCTCTCCCAACGCCTACCACAAGATTGCTTTTCAGTGAGTCAGCTTCCTTGTTTTTTTTGTGTGTGTGTTTTTTCCCTCCTTGCCCCCTCTTCCCGGTTGGTGGACGATGACTGTCTTCGTCCACTGCAGTATCCTTGATATCATCACTAGCACTGTTATTATTGCTGCTTTCGGTATCATCACAGGTATTGAAGGCACGATAACCATACTTAATCAAGCTCTCCTTTCCTCTCCAACATCCATTGTCTCTTATCGCCCGTTTTCCCTTCCTTTCTGCCTATCCGGCGTCGTCGATTTATTTTTATCTCTGTCGCCGCTCTTCGCTGCACCTCCTCTCTTGCATGTTTTTTCTCCCACTACCACCTACGGGCCTGTCCACTCTCCCGCACTTAAACTAGCCCCCCACAAGCGCTGTCTTAGCGCTGTTCCGATTCCCTGCCCTGCTTCCCTCCTCTCAAATCCCACACCAAACCCAACTCCCAGCCTTTTTCGCAGCTGGCCCGTCTTATATCACTCGACCCTCCCGCACTCTGCGGTCTGCCCATCACCCTTCAACGCCTTGACGATTTCATGACCTGCATTTGCTCTGCATTTCGCTGCTTCTTTACCCTTCCCCCTTGGTCACAATAGCCTTCTATCGCTATCACAAATCACTGCCTACGCAAGCTGCCTGTGATCTTTCTTCGTCTTGACCCCGCCCACTTCCGTCGCTGCTCGTCAAACAACAAATGAAAAAGGCCGTCTTGATCGCCTTCGCTAACATCTCATCTTTTGAGATTTTCAGTATCAACACTTAACGACTACTGTGCTTTTGTTCTTCCTCGTTTCAGCTCTTCTTATTTTTACTCATTTTCTTTTGCTTCATTTTCTCTTTTCTATTTGGGTCGTCATTCTCTTGTTCGGTTTTTGACGTCGACCTCTGCATCCTCTCCCCTTACATTTCGGCCTTGACGCCGCTCCCACACAGCCACAAGCCTCGTCACAATGAACGGCTACTATTCAGCATCTATGGCTATGGATGCCAGCCCTGAGCAGAAGTTCTTCAAGGCAGAGGACAACGGCAGCTTAGACGACAGCCTTCTTGACCAGAGCGGCATTGATTCAGGACTGGATCTTTCTCCTCCCATGGACAGCAGGCGAGAGTCTTTTGGCATCGGAGGGCCTCTCTTCTCTCCTAAGACCGAAGATTGGCAATCTGTCGATATGCAGTCGCTACCCTCCAACAACCCTTTCTACGAACCTCACAGCACCAATCCCTACATGCGCTTCGACCAGCCCTCAGCCAACCCTTTCATCTCATCAGGCAATCCCTGGGCCATGAACGGAGGCTCCGGCACGGCCACGCCTTTCCAGCAGCGCTTCGGTGGCATGGCGACTGATTTTGAGGGCAACACTTCCATCTTTCAGCAGCCTATCCACGCTCCCACTCCTTTCCCTACTTCTGGCAACATGTTCGCCAACTTGGCTGATGGCCAGTCTATGCAAGACGGCCAGAATGCTGCCAAGAAGATGCAAGACGGCAGCGCCGCCATTCGATCTCACAATGATCTGCGACGCGGTGACGGCATCCGGAAGAAGAACGCTCGTTTCGAGATCCCCGCGGAGCGAAACTTGAGCAACATCGACCAGTTGATTGCCCAGTCTACCGATGAGCAGGAGATCAAGGAGCTGAAGCAACAGAAGCGACTGCTGCGGAATCGCCAAGCTGCGTAAGTACATTCCACAAGATTATCAGATTTCTCTCCCGCATGAAACTAACTGGTTCTACTAGCCTTGACTCTCGACAGCGCAAGAAGCAGCACACTGAGCGCCTGGAAGATGAGAAGAAGCATTTCACCGTTGTCATCACTGACATGGAGGAGGAGCTTGCCACCCTCAAGGCCAAGGTTGAGCAGCTGACTCTCGAGAAGCAGCAGTGCGTTGATTACATTGAGACCCTCGCCTTCGAGAAGGATGAGATGATCCGCACTCACACTATCGAGACTGGCGAGCTGAGGAAAAAGGTTGGTATTCTGACCGACCACGTCCAGCGCCTGGAGAGCAGCATCCCACCCAACGCTGCCGCCAACGACTTCTCTGGCTCTTACGACGACATGGACATGGCCGGCACCTGGGATAATGGCTTCCTCAACGACTTTACCGATGAGGTTAAGCCGCCCATGGCCATGGCCAAGAAGGACAACAACCCCTTCACATCCGACAGCGAGAAGACTTCGTCTCAAGGCGGCTTGCTCTTCATGCTCTTCCTTGTTGGCGCTTTTGTCCTGTCGAGCCGCTCGATGCCCTCCATCCCCCGCGTGTCTGAGGATGTCCGAGTTGCGTCAGCGAATCTCCTCGACAACGTCTTCAAGGATGCCGGCGTCAACGCCTCTCCCAGCATGCACGCTATTGCTCCTCAGCCTTCCGCTGCCACTTGGGGCCAGCCCGTTAGCGCCAGTGTCATGGCCGGCATGGCTGCTGATGGTGTTGTCGCACCGTCCATGCTCGTAGAGCTCGGCGATAGCCTTATGCAGCCTACACAAGAGCAAACCAACGAGCAGATCTTCTCCCTCTCTGCTGCTCAGTACAACGGTGTCAGTGACCACGACTTCCTCCGCCCTGGCAGGATGCCCAGCAAGACTCGCAAGAACCTGGCCCAGGCTCTCGCTGAGCTGCGGGATAATGCCAAGCAGCTGGGTGCCGCCGAGGTTTACACTCGCACTCTCCTTTGGGACCAGATCCCCAACGACGTCGTCCGAAACTTTGCTAGAATGGTTGTAGAATGCAACAGTGCTCAGAACGGACAGCAGTGCAACGAAGCACGATCATGAAAGAATTCCTGAAAAACCCGGCGCGAAAGAAGAAAAAACGAAATCTCACGATGAATGAAAAAATGGCTACAGTAATGACGCAGAAACCGACTTTTCTCCACCCTTGCTCTATTTTGTCTTGGTTTATTTCATTTCTTTGACAACCTCTTGTTACTTTCTTACCTTTCTCTTCTTACAGCCATATCCGTGATTGGATGAGCTGGCCAATTTTTTGAGTTGCTCTGGGGCGGCTCCCCCCACATGCGCATTATTTGAGATTATTTGCTCACGCATTCACCACCATCTTCTTGAATTTGAACAAACCGCTTTCTCATGAAAATCATCTACTTTGGAGTCTCCCACGATTTCTTTGCGGATCTAGCGAGCGAGCAAGCGTTGCTTTTATTTTCCTTGTTTTAGCGATTGATTTTGATTTGGCTTCTTTTCATTGTGCTTTTTTCTTTTCCTTGTGTTAATATTTGGACGGCTTTTCAAATGTTTATTACTTGGTTTTCCACCCTACTTTTTTGGGGGTCCTTTCGACGATTGGCGAGATAGGACAGAAGCAAGACGCAGCAGCGCTGCAAGCATGCCACAGGCCCCAGTCCAGTGCATACTTGTACTACTTTGAAGGGCATAGCTTTTCGGTTAATGGAAATCTTGGAGCGGGATGATACCTAGCACCAAAAGAAGAATTTCTACGAGGCATGTCGACACAGATTGATGACAGAATGGAATTCTACTTGATGACAACGAGTAAGAGCACCTGGAACGGGCCCTTCTCAACGACACTCTTTTGAGAACCCACCATAGGGACAAGAAATATCCCTGAGTGGCTTTCCTTTGTACTTGGGCGGCATATTGGCAACATTTTTACTTGGAAATAGCAGCCACAAAGATGGCCTGTTGGGTTTTGACGACATATTTCCTTTTCAGATAGCTTTTTTCAAATACGAAAGCGGACAAAATGGTCCACCTCTACTTTTTACATTCATCATGATGCTCATGACCTCTACTTTGCTTTTCTGTGACTGCTTCCAACTTCGCTTGGACGACTCACTATGCTCCTGTGCCTCGTGACTGTGTGCTCGCTTACTCTCTAGATAGAGGGCTAATAGCAAACAAACAATATCCTTATCTGGGCCGTGAGGCACAACACCAGTGAGTTATCTACTACGTAACGTCTACAGACAGACCTAGCCATCTTGCCCGTGTATGTAATACTCATCCTGTCATACCATCATAGATTATACAGCCCCGTGTTTTCATTTTTCATCACCAAAGTGTTTTCCGGGCCAGAGAGGATGGAAACAAAGAGGTGGGGTGCGTGAGACAGACCTGGAAGCGATGTGATGTGATGCAAAGCGGCCATGCACTGGCTGTGGCTTGTCTTGGCCTGGAGAGGGAGGGGGGCCAAGTATTGGGTTGACATCACACCGCCAACGAGGCAGAAAGGCCTTTTAGTTGCTTCTACTCTGGAAATTGGGGTGGTTGGGGAAGTTGCAGACCTACCCTTTTCTGGAAGGGTTGTGTCTCTTTGATGGAGGGCTTGGGACAAGACGTCCATGAAAAAGCCGTCCAAGTCGAGAGATACATGATGCCATGCGACCTGTTGTAGTGGCCGTGGTGTTGCTACAGTACTACTACCTCTGTGTCGTATTTTGCTATGAGATCTAGTGTAGTAGGCACTTACATTGCATGGGGAGCGTCATAGCTGATGGTTTATTCATGCTGGCTATTACCTGGCAGAACAGGGCGTGGCTGATGATGCGCTGATCATTTTGCTTGCGTTGGAGGGAGAGAAGGTATCACCAGCTTGCTAGAAGGTACATATTACGCAGTACTGAATGGAAAAGAGTCGCCTCACTTGGCACCTTCCTTGTACTCCGAATACAAGTCGCCATCAACGCAGCTTCCCCGACAGGAAGCATGGAAATTAAATGATGAATAATATTTTTCTCCTACTATTGAATAGATAGATTCAATAAACCAGACCATGGCCCCTCTCTTCTCCTCTTCTCCTTTGCCATCTCTCCCCTCCTCCCCATTCTTCTCTTCTTCCATCCTCCAACTCCCTGCCTTTTTGCTTCCATCCCGCATGCCATCCATCTCCCTCATTCGCCATAATTGGCACTAGCCCGCCAGCCGCATCCACCAATCGGCGAGCCATTCTTCATCTGCAAGAACTGATCATCTGCTCTGATCTCAGCCAATGCCGTCCCAGGGTGGCCACAAACTCGGTTTTGGCGAAATAGATGAAACAGCCACACGCTGCCAATGCGTACACGCGCACATTTATCCGCTCACACGCACACATTATCCAGACGCACCCGCTTTAGTCTGGACGAATTACAGCACTGGACACGCCTCTGGAAGAGAGAGTTGGCTCTCTAGCCCGCCCCAGGCCATGTTTCCCATTGCTCTATTCCTGGCTCTTCCCGTCCTTCCGCCTGGTTGACACACGCCACGCTGCTACACCCCTCGGGCCGATCCTGTTGGTCCTGAGGCTAGAATTGCTCTTTTGACTTAAGGCCAGGCCGCCACGAAAGGCCCAAGGTACCATGATGCCAAAGCACCAATTACTGTGCCTTTCTATGAGCGTGCTGCCGCAATGGGCGACGGGCAGACTGTCAGTCACATCTCTCGTACATACATTGGCCTACCTACTTCTAAGTGAGTGATGCATATACGCATACCCGCATACATACACACATAACGCACGCACCAAATAAACGCACGTACATGCATCTTGCATGCTTCTTACAGAAGCTTTACCTGTCAAGAGCCAATGATACTAACAAGTCGCCTTGGTCCCTTACAGCTCCAGCAGTCATGCCACCTCCGCTGCAAATTGCCCCTTACCCGGAACTAGGTGAGTGCCTGAGTGCCTCATCGACTGCTAGTCCTGGACTTCAATGCCGTAAATGACTCGGGAATTGATACCCAAACCCCAACGGCCATTGGTAAGCAAATTGACAATGGCAAGAAATGAGTGAAAAAAAAAAAAAAAAAACTCAGAAGAGCAAGGCTCAGCAGAATATCTCGCACGCAGCCCACCCGTACTAGGCCTCGATATATGGCCAACTCCACCACAACAGACGAGTCGTTTTCTCTCCCAGCCAATCTAGTTGCGACAGCTGAACAACACATACATACGTGCCTCCATACGTACATCATGTAAATGCCACCTGCATGCACAATCAGGCATCAAAACGATCCTCCCGGCTAAGGCAAAGCTGGTAAAAGAGCCGCTGCACCAAAGCATCGCCAGACCTATGATCCCATTTGCACCAATTCTCCGAGCCACATCTGCAGCTTTCTCCTTCGCTCTCCTCTTTTCATCCTAGTAAGCCCACGAGAATTGGCAAAGTGAGATATCAGCTGAGTGCTGCTCTTCTAGTGGCTACAAAGACGCTTCGCGAACACAAAAGACATACGTACAGATGCAGGGCACAGCGCCTAACAGCCGTAAAGGCTCAGACATTTACAGTTTTGAAAACGGAACCGGACATCCTACCGTACAAACAAACAAACAAACAAACATACACGCCGCAATCGCTGTTACGCGAGCCGCTCACAACGCCCAAGTTATACCACGCCTGTGCTACAGATGATACAGCAGCCGAACCCCGCAAATGTGAACCACAAGCCGCAGAATGGATCAAAACGCTGCTTCTCTACTCGTTGCTTAAAGAGCCACTTGGTGGACACGAAACGCAGCAATAAGAGAGCAGAAGAAGAAAGTCCCTGGCCCACATTCATACTTCGTAGAGGCCGTAGGAAAAGAGAAAATCGAAAAAAAGAAGAAAGGGTGATGAAGCTCAGAAATGGGAAACGCCTCCTTCGAGAGCTCTATCGAGTGAATGCGCTCCGCGTGCCTGTGACTCTCCATTACTTCTTCTTACCGTTACCTGGGTCGTATTTTTCTTTCCATATCCTACAAACGTGTTAGCCATTGACTCGTCCGGGGCCTTTTGTTTTCCAGCTGGGGCTGGACTGTGTAATGCATCACAACCCCTCAGGGCTCCTGGTTACAGCCATGAGGCTGCTGATACTCTGCGCAGAATACTTTGAGCGGACTGGACGAATAAACCGCAAGCGAAGCCCTGCCACGTGAGAGCGATGCATCACAGTACGCAGAGGAGCACCCACAACTGGGACGACGGATAAGTACGGGTGCATGTTTGATAACTTACCATGAGTTTCCTAGTGTCTTATTGCCAGCCTTCTCCGCCAGTCGATAGTACCGGGCTGCGGCATACTGTGCTCCCAAAGAAGGATTCAAATATCAGCCTCATGTGACGGACCAAAATCTGCGGAGAGGAGCACGACCAGTGGCAGTGCCCGTTTCGACTGGACTTGCGCAGCTTGCGCCTCCTTGCTTGCCCTCTCTTGCCTCATCTGCGCCCAACTTTGGGCCTGGTGAGACGTTGGGCATCAACTCCGCCTTTGTCAGCGCAAAGACCAAACCTGGGCCAGCCAGACTGATCACTGGCAAGCCACAATCTGCCTGCAGTGCTGCTGGCCCTGTTGAGGCTTGATCTCTTTGTTGTTGCCATCGAAGAGGCGAAGCTATGTCATCGATATCTTGACTAATCGCAAACGTACCTTATCCTTTTTACAACCATAACCCTGCAAGTAACACCAGGCAACTTCGTTCATGGCGTCTTGACCACTCGTCAGTTTTCAACCATATATCCGTATCTGCAGTAACGTCTCATAACTCACCAGTATCGCCCAAGTTCGCTGCGGTCTCATAGTACTGTTTCCCCACGGTTCAGTATCTAATCAGCTCAGCCGACTCCTGAATAGGAAATGACTGCATACCTGCTTTGCGGCGATTGGATCTTTGTCGATGCCCCAGCCGTGGCGGAAGCAGTTGGCCAATTCGAAGATGGCGAGGACTAGCTCTCCCTTTGCCGCTCCTCCCTTCTTCAGACCGGCCTGGATCGCCAATTCCTCAACTGATGCAGCATTAGAGGCTGCTGCCGTTAGATAGTGGACCGCTTTCCCAGGGTCTGGTGTGCAGCCCCAGCCGTGCCTATGAGATGAATGCATGGCGATTAGTCCGGAGCTCTTGTCCATCTTCCGAGTTTCAATAGCCTGCTAATCATATGACGGTCATGTCACGTAAAACAAATGGGATGTGATATATGAGAGCGTGCTCAAAGGGGACGAATGCGGGCAGAGCCGTGCCTCTCTCAGGATTCACCAGCGGCAAGCAGCATATCGCCACCACAGGATAGGAGGGAACGGGCAAATTGGGATCCGGCGATGGTAACACTCACCTGAGTGCTAGTCCATAGAGGACCTGGCTAAGTGGATTATTGGCGCCGCTCTCATCTGCAAGGCGCCCGAACAACTTGGTGGCTTCCACAAAGTTACCCTCCTCATGCAGTCGAATCGCCTCCTGAATATCGGCATCGATCTGTTTGGACGAAACCTGTCCCGAGTGCGCCGAAGCGCTCCGGCTGCGAGGGCCGTCTAGGCTCATGTGCGCCATGCCATCTGCGGCATCCCTTGAGGGCGGCCGACTCCTCACCCGATCATTCTGCCCGGCTAACATGGTGGCCCGTTTCTCCCACTGCAGCTCTGCAGCATCTCCATCCTGCACGTCGTTTGGGACCACAATCTCCGGCAGGTTCTGGGGCACATGGTCAGAGGTCTCAGGCGCGCGACTCAGGTGTAGCCTATGGGAGAGGCGTCTTGCGGTGCTCTCCTTTTTGGATTTCTGACTGGTCGAGGACGACGCAGATGGGCTTCGTGATTGATCCGAGTGGAAAAAGTCAAAGCTTCGCCTCGACTTTCGGTGCTCTCCGCTTGTTGACGAGGGCGATAGCAAGCCGTCGTTGTAGCCGAGGGCGTTTTCGTCCGACGGCATAACCACCTGTTGCGAGACAGTATCGGAGCGAACAAAAGTGATGTCCGGACCGGCCATTCTTCCATCTGCATCTTGGTCTTGCTGAATAGCATCCTTCTTCTTCAGTGCATCTCGGAACCCCATGGTTGCAGAGTAGTACCTCGCTGTATGTGAATTTCTTTCCTCCTCTTCTATTACTTTGAATCAAACCAAGAAAAAAAAAAAAAGACTAAGCGAAGCGAAACAGTAGCAGCAGCACCAAAGCTTTGTATATCCCGTAGTCGTGATGGTGTAAATGAGCCGGCCAGTGATGCTCGGACCTTGTTCTGTCTGTTACCCAAAATAGACTTTCTCCCAGACAGCAAGTAGGTACCAGCTGTTCTACGTCGCAAGGAACGAGGACAGGCGGTATAGAGATGAGCGAGGCAGTCAAGCTGTGGCTGAGGCTGAGCTGAGCTGAGCTGAGCTGATGCAAGTACTTTTGTAGCGACTGATAGGTATGTGGGCAGTGTCCTCTGTAGCGCCGTATGACATACAGCGCCAGTAGTTTCCACGCCTTGTGTCTCAACGCCTTTTGAAACGAGATCACGGGAGAGGCAGATGAACAAAAGACGTCGGAATAAGAAGAGCGAGTTTTCGACTTTCCCGCGCGGCAAAACAAAGAAGACAAATTACGGGCTGCCAGGCGGCTGCTTTGAATGATTAATGAATGAGGTTAAAAAAAGGCCAGGCGCCGTCCCTTTTTTGAAACAGGGCCCTTTTCGCCGCCCCCTCCAAAAATCCGCAATATGGAGTCGAGAGGTGGTATTCTAGGATTTGCTCCCAAGTTCCAAGTCGCCTGTTCCTTGGCAAGAATTGGGTGCTGCGACCACCAGCTTTTTTTCAGTGTCATTTTAGTAGATGATGGACCCTGAATGAGGCAAGGGGCTGAGTACGCTTGCTAGGCAGATGTAGATGAAAGAATACAAAGTTGAATATAAGAATAAGAAAGAATCGCTTGGCTAACCCGAACTGAGGTTATTATCTTATGTTATTTGTTGATGCTGGCTTTCATTTCCTGTGTTAAATTCTACAGGGGGAAGCGCTGTGGGACGGCCCTATCTGGCTATTTTGGGACGCCGATCAGTGATCTCTTTTAGAGGGCTGCCTTCACTAAATACCCGGTCGGTATGGGGGATACTAGACGGGGTTTAATCTTGATAGCGTATTCGATTAATAGGGGGCGTAATAAACCGTCCATTTTGCTATTTGATGACACGAGAAGAGATGTCATGGAATGGAAGTTTACCGCCTGCGTACTTTAGCTGGCCATTTTAGGGAGCATCTTTCGAGATGGGTAGATAAAGCTGAAATAGGGACTAGGTAGGTATATGACCTTTCACGTAGAAGAATAGTCAAGCTTATAATAGCAAACTTATTTAAATTCATTTACTTGATATTTTTTTTTAATCTTTTTATTCTCTTTCCTCTACTAACACGTATCGTATTTTTTTCTTCTTTACCACAAAAGTCTTCTCTTCTCTCCCCTTTATTCTTTTTTCTTCCTTTTTTTTTTTCTCTTTCTTCTTTCGGCATTGTTATTCGTCGCCTTATTTGCAACTCCTGCAGCCGCTGAGGGAGGAGGAGGAAAATAGGCATGACGATAAAAAAGCTGAATAACAGGGTATCTTTAGTATAAAGCCCATTTCCCAACCGATATGAGCTTCATGTCTTCGTCGTTTGCTATGGAATCGAACTGCTTGCTAAATAAAAAGAATAAAAAAGAATAGCATGTAATCTCCAAAAATTCCAAGGTATGAAACTGCAGAGGCGCTTGAATAGTAATCGACTCGACATGTCCAAGGGACGATGAACAAACAACCTACTTTGACTCGGTTAAAGGGGGAGATAGTCCTTTGGGTTGTCAAAGTCAGAATCATCGGAATCGCCCTCGAGGAACTCGGCCACTTCGTCAGAATCGACATCGTCAGAGTCGACTGATTCATCCTCGCTAGAGACATCCTGGGCCTCGTCGCGCTGTTTGGCCTGATTTCGGAGGACGCTTGCCCTCTCACGATGGAGCAGCTTACATCCCCTAGTCTTACAGATACCGGTGTTGCTGAAGTCTGGGCATTCGAAGACATGGCGATCGGTGCAGTCTGCACCCTTGTCACAGTATCCACAGAATCCAAATGCCGCGCATACGGGGGCACTTGGAGAGGCTTTGGAGTGAGTAAAGGGACAGTCAGGCCGGGAGCATTGTCCCTTGGCAAAGTGCAAACAGTTCGGAACACGTTCTGGGGTAAGCTCATGAGAGAGATCGCAAGACTCGCCGTTGGGACACTTGCCGTCTTTCAAGAAATCCTTGCAAAGAGCCACCTTGTCAGGGTCATGTACGTATCGGCAGGCTGGGCCTTTTGAACAGGAACCTAAAGTGCACAGGTTAATGGTTAGTTTGCTTCCCCATCTACGCCACTGTCTCGTAGGTCTGTAGCTCATTCGGTTGTTATATTTAAAGAAAACAATTACCAGTCGTTGAAAAGATTTTGCATCGTTGATCAAGTTTTTTGACCGTACCAGATCGACTGCTTGCGTTAGTATCGTCATCAACCTCGGGACGTGAACATACCGGTGGTCTTTGACTATCCTCTGCGCCACAAGATTTCCAGTCTTTGTACGATGGAACTTGACGCCGGCAATAACGGTCATTTTTGGCGTCATAGTAGGGGGGGAAGGGTCACCTGGTTACGGTTAATGACAAGTATGAATAATGGGAGATTGAAAAACTTACCAGGTGTCTTAACAAGTTTCTTCCCTCCATCTAAAACGCGGAAGCGAATGCCGTTAACCGTAATTTCATTTGTAACTGCGGGATTAGTGCTCGTGCTTGTGCTTGCAAATCCATCCACCGTAGCCTGGTGGCGAAGAAATTCGCTGAACCGTTGCTTCTCCCGGCGCTTCTGATCTTTCATCTTTCTCTGACGAGTCTCTTCGATAGCCTTGGCCCGATTTTGGCTCTCTTTTTCATATATATTGGCGTTAATGAGCTGGCGGTGGCGATCGTTTTTGCTCACCCAGCCTGGTGTCGTAGGAGCAGGGCTGGGGGCGGCTGAGCTCGAGGCAGATCCTGAAGCAGATGCCGAAGCGTTAAGATGCAATGTTCTGTTGCGGTGCGTGGCGGCTGGACGGCCGCTGTACCCTCTGGTCGGGTAAGGCGCGCTTGCTTGACGATACGCATTTCCTTCATCCAGTTAGCCATGCTGCTATTTCTGTCTGCTAAGCAATTTTTTCAGAAGACAAACCTCTGTGACGCACTGGGTGATGCGTCGGCGGGACGGAGCGGTAGTTTGCTTGCTGGCTTTTGTGTCGATTGATTTGGCCTACAATGGTGAGCGCTATGAAGTCATCGCGAGAAGCCCAACAGTCTTACCAGCAAGTTGGCCGATGCGTGCCAACAGCTCTTTGTCTTCGTCCGACATGTTTGCTATTGGTCGTTACTCAGTCGCGAATTCTATGCCTAGTAAAGAATCAAGGTCCTCGAAGTTGGAGGAGGTTTGCTTGCGCTGGTAGTAGCTCAGCGCAGTTAAATGATGCAAGGTCAAAGAAATGCAAGGCTACACAGTGGCGGCTGATCATGAGTCGATGAGATAAGAGCTTAATTGACTAGCAGCGGCCTTAGTCATCAACGCGCGCTCCACGTCTTCGCAGTGATGCGAGGCTGAGAGAAACAAACTCTAATGCTTGAGATAATATTGTTGATTCAACAGCCATTAAATACGTCAAATATTCGGCACGAGCTTTTATGATTTCTTTCCTAACTCTGACAAAACCGCTTTATCGTTATTAGCTATCATTCAACGCCTACTCAGCATCCGTTCTCCCAACCCAACAATGTCTTCGTGGGATCTGCTGGACGAAAAAGGCGAATCCGAGCTTCACAAGAGCCGGCTCCTCAACGTAGAGGAGAAGCCATTCAAGCGCATCACCAAACGCCTATCATCCATATCTGCGATAGTTTCCAGTGCGATACAGTCTGATGCTACAAACCAAAACGGAGGCCACACCTCGAGCAGCGCTCAGTTGCAAGAAGATCTCACATTCGATTTTGCTGCCTTTGACAGTAGCATCGCCCGGTTCCAATTCCTTCACGATGCGAACGAGCGAGAACGAGAGCGTTATGAGGCAGACAAGCAGCGTATCCTCGCTGAATGCCAGGCCGCCCGCGAGAACAACGCGCGACTACGAGAGCAGCTAGAGGATGCCAAGGCAACCCTGGCGCGGCGGAAGAAGTTCGACGAGCTGGCCGAGAAGATATTGTCTAATCGGCTGCTAAGGCCGCGGGAAGACCAACTTGTTGCCCTCGAGAAATTAGAAGAAGAATGCAAAGAGCTGGAGCGCGAAAGTGAAACTTACAGCGGCACATGGAAGGAACGGCGAGACCAGTTTAATAGGATCATGGAGGAGGGAATGCTATTGAGACGGCAGATCAGAGACGAGAAAGAAGAAGTAGACCGAAGAGAGGGAATGAATGAAGGCGGAGATGATGAAGTAGAGGAACAGCGAGAGGGCCAAACACCCGGCGTCAACCCCAGCAGCACCGAAACACCGCGACCTGATGGCGAAGGGCAATTGAACGAGACGACACCCCATCCAGCAATATCTGTTGATGGGCCCACGCCATCAGCAGGCTCACCGCGTCCAGATCAGCTCCGGCTTTCGTCTACAGAAGGCGCATCGGTTTCTCGGCTAGGAAGTAGGGCTTCGACCAGAGAAGTGTCACAACCGCCGCGGCGTGATCGCGATTCAGGGAGCGAGACTGGTGAGGATGTTGATATGCATGACGAAGGATCGGGGAATGAGGAGGGTGAGGAGGGTGAGGAGGATGAGGACGAATACAAGTCGTCGGCGAGGAACGGCGACAAGATGGAGGTTGATAATTAAGTTTGGATCATTGGCATGGCATTGCTTCCTTATTTCTTCTTTTCTCTAATGGATAGAACATTTGTATAACTAGGATACCCGAATCAAATAAAAGAAGAACAAGGACTATCTTTTGTTCGGCGCTATTGCTAACGAGGCCCTGATGGTGTGATCCATCAGCATGGATGATGCTGTATCGTATCGTGGTATTTTATTTATTATTAATCTTCATCTTCCTCCAAACTGCACTCTCTTCAAGACGTCTCCGCCTTCGCCTTCTCCAATGCCGCCTTTGCATTTGCCAACTCCTCCGGCGTAGCAGTCTCGTTCTTCTCCTCGGCCGCAACAAGATCCTCTAGCTTCTCGACGGCCGTCCGGATTCGATCTCTCAGAGGCTTGAACACGGCTTTTGTTTGCTCGACGACCATTTGCTACAACCGCAGTCCTTTGGTTAGCCCCTTGTCAAGAAAAAGCAGCATCATATATGCGGTCCAACTTACCTGCTGCTTCAAAATAAACGTCGCATTGCCATCCTCGTCTTCCTGCCCGCTCTTGACCTTTTCTTCCTGAGTCTTGAGCTGAGCCTCCTGCTCTTCGAGCTCCTTGTGGTAAGACGCTTCTTCTTTCAGGAGGCGGTTGACGGCACCGGTTGCGATGACAAGGGGAGACGGAGGAGGCATGGCAAAGGGATTGGATCGAAAAGGAGGTCTTCGTTGAGCGTGTGTTTGCAGGATAGTACAGAGAGAAAGAAAGTGGGAGAAGAGGTCGGTAATTAAAGGCAGAAGTTTCTCTTCAAGGGTCTAGGATTATCCCAAGCTGCCTGGTCGAAGCTGGTTTTCAAGGTTTATGGTTAACTACGTGCCTAGCAGGCAGATGGATAGATAGATCCCTATCTTAGCTACGTGGGGTTGATGGCGGGGCAGCACGGCGTTTGGCTGTATTTAGCATCAGAACCTCAAAAAGGCAGCAACAGTAACACCAAGTTGAGAAATAGCAAAACAGCAATATATAGTCAACGCACCGAGGTCTTAAGATAGAACCGAGATCTAAAGCCTGAAGTGTTAGTCATAAATACCTGTAGACATACAAGAATCAAAAACGTTAATAGTAGAAATTAATGTCATGGATCCGTAAATTCAGTAGCTAATAAAGTTGATTTCGTTCAGTAGTCACTAATTTCCCAAAACATCCTTTTTCTAAACAACATAGCTAGCAGAATACAGAAAAGAGACAATAGTATAAAAAGGGCTTGTGTTGCTTCGACATCCAAGGCGCGATTATCCTTTTCCCTTCTTCCCTCCTGTATCCTAATTCAGAGAACCTCCAAGATCACATGGTATCTCCCAAAACGCCTTCAACTCCGCCGTGGGCGATTCAAACAAAAACAAAACCTTTCGTTGCCCAGAATGCACAGCATGGTTATTTTACATACTCAAAACATGATGTATTTTTTTGATTGTCGTCAAGAAGGCGACTATGCCTCGACGGCAACGGCCGCAACACTCACAGGGGCGGCGGACTCAGGCTCATCTTGGTTGGAGATCTCGCCTCCAGCTTCTCGCTCAGCCCAAGCGCCCCAGAGCCCGCGCTTTCCTCGGACTTTGATGGGGTCGCCAAGGCCTGAGCTCTGTTCGACCTTGATGGCATCCTTGGTAGCAAGCACCAGGCACTCAAAGAACATCTTGGTTGCTTCAGCCTTGGTGGTTTCCTTCTCAGGCAGCAGTTTTTGGAAGACAACTGCTGATTTCTTCCTCTTGTCCGCATCTTCAGCAGCATCAGGGCCAAACAGCTCTCGGAGAATGTGAACAGCATGCTTGGTGCCGGCAGACACAGCGCCGCTGTCGGCAGGGTGAATAAGAGGCAATGTGGTGTCTTCGAATGCAGGCATTGGGCTACCCTCTCTGTCTGCATGGTCGTCGTCAAAGTGAGCTGCAGATTCGTCGGCAGGAATCTCGAGAATAGTACCATCAGCGGCCACGCTGTTGTTACCAAAGGCGTTTCCATCGAGAGTAAAGTCGGTGTCGTCTCCCAGCTCGAGACGGGGAGATTTGAGGCCGCCCAATTCGCTGTCCACGTCGGCAACGCCACTGTCACGCTTTCTCTTCAGGTCATTCGCACCGCGGACCGTATCCAATGAAAGCATGCCGCGAAGTTCGGGGGCCCACGACAAGCTTCTGCCCTCCATCATGATGGAAGATACAAAGCCTCCGCTCTTTTGCATTTCTGCGAGAGCCAGAAGTAAAGGATCGCGGGGGAGGAAGGTAGTGGGCTTGGTGATATTTTCTCTGTGGGCCTGCTGTTGCTTGATGTGAGTGCTGGACAGGGCAATTTCATCATCTGGCATCATGATGCGTTGCTTCCTAGCACGCGAGGCAGGCTTTTGGATTTGGGTGCTCTCCTCGTCGTCCTGAGGCTCGTAGAGATCTGTGTGGCCATGGCGAGAATACTCCTCCTCAATTTCTTTGGCAAACTGATCGTCAATATCTGATAGCGGAGATTCCGAGATTCTTTGTCGGTTGATGTTAAGCGCAGCCATTTCGGGAATGCCAGATGCGTCACCAGGGTTGAACTGGAAATCATCGTCGCCCATCTGGATATCGCCCTCATCATCTGCAATCCTCACGGTACCATCGACATCCATGCGACTGTCTTCGGGACCGGCGCCCTCTTTTGATCGTGGCATAATGTCAAGCTCGCTGAAGACATCGTCTTCGATTGACCGCGCTGCAGGGGCATCTCGACCCATTTCAATGCTTGGGCCGCCATCCATGTCAAGACCAAAGTCGAGCTCGAGCTCGAGATCATCCATTGGCGCAAGTGCGTCTTCATCTAGAGTCATACCGCCTTGGAGAAATTGGCTGTTGTCGAAATCTTCCTGCAAGTTGATGTCTCGAGTGTTGCTCACACGCCCTTTCCTACCGACTTGTGTAGACGACACGTCATCAACTTGGGAAAGTAACCATGAGGCATCAGGAGGTGGAGGTAGCTCGAGGTTATCGTATGGCGTAATACGATCGGGGAGAAGCAAAGACTCGCGGTTGGTGATTTGCAAGTTGGCAGCCAAGTCATTGTTACCAGTGGATCGGAACGCCTAGGGTCATTAGCATCGTCTTTTACAATTGGTGGGATAGAGTAAACAATTGGGAGGGCAAAGGAGCAAAAGGAAACAAAGAGGCACCAACCATTTTTATCTTCATCATAGCTTCATTACAATCATCTAGCAAGTATCGCGTTTTGCGCTGGTATATCCTGACCACACCAAGCAAGAGCTGCCCACTGAGTCGCAGGGCCATCGGCGCCTGGTTCGGCGTGATGATGGCCTCGACGCTGTCGGTGACATTGGATTGGAGAATGTGGTTCTTGGAGAGCTTGCGCTCGAGGTTGGCAGACAGCCAGACACGGGCAAGAGGCCCGGTCTTCTGGAGGAGAGTCTCTGAATAGAACATGATGCTTGCGCGCGAAGCCTGTCGCACTGGCACTCGCGCTCAACCAAGCTGGTACTCGAGAAAGAAAAAAATATGCAAAGGCACAGCCAGCCAGTCAAATGGTGCAGGCAGCGCAGCAGTGGAGGGGAACAAGAGTTTGGAGCAAAGTGGAGGTGAGTAAACACGGAACAAGGGGTGCGCGTTTTGGTGGATAAACAAGTCGCCTAAACCGTGTTCGGGCCTGGCTCACGCGCGACGGTGGCCGCGCAAAATCATCAAGTCCAAAAAAGACGTCGCCAAGGGCTGGAATATCGGATCGCAGGCGAGAAAAAGCGAGTAGAGGGAGGTGACGGGGGTTGATGGGGAGTGCAAAAATGACGAGGCGAGAGCAGAGAGGGTTGTGTGAAACTCTCAAGATGGAGCGCGGAGGGGAGACGCTGCTGCGGCAATGCGAAATTGCGTGGCTGGGAGAAAAGTGGCTGGTACCGAGGAGAGCTTGCTGCCTGTGTCCATTTTCGGCGTGGCGGGGCCGGGAAATAGTTCTTCCGGAGCTTCTGCACGCTTTCCGTCCGTCGGATATCGGCGGGAGTGCCACACTGCTTACCGCTTTGTAGCGCAGCGAGCCAGGTGCTGCTACAAGCACTGAATTGCAACCCCATAGCGCACTTCTAGCTAATATAGGCTCTGGTAAGGTAGCTCAGCAAGCTACCTGCAGCATTGCTCGTCATTAATACATGCCAGGGTATCATCAATATACATGAGCTTGGTAGGTCATCGACTTCCATTACGTAGGGGCAAGCTGCCATAACTAAGTGTATTTGATGTCTAGTAACGTACATTTGCCTTTATTATCCGTTGAGGGGAGAACATTTCTTACGGGTTGTCAGGAAATCGCTATGAAGTTAGTGATACTACCTACTACGGTTGAACTACAATTCGCGAGCTCCCCAATGTACTAACACGACGGTTATGATGAACGCGAATTTACAAGATCTCTGCAATCCCTCCAATGCTACATGGTCTTTGCGAAGAGTTGAACTCATTGAAAATTGCATCAATCTGCGCATATGAATACCTAGTACGCTGCTTTACTCATTGCTGAACATGGGCGACTGTCTGAGCTTTGTCGTTTATATGCCCTGCATTATAATTTCCACGGTACTACAAGTATGTATCTTGACAGATGCCACTTTTTATTCCGACACCTGTGGCTGGAGATCTGCATGTCCCAGGAATACAAAGTATTCTTGTATTGAGCAAGGTGCTTTCTTCTTTTGATAACGACCGCAGTATCTGTATCCCAGCAATATACCATCTAGATAGATGGAGCACCCATCTTGTCTCTATCAAAAGAGCCCATATTCATCTTCTCTCTATTAATCAGGTACCTACAAACTCTGATAGTATTCTAGAATATTAGTGGCATAACAACGGACTTTGCGAGCAACAACCCGGGGAGTTCTCAATCATCTCAGCGTTAGCCCATCGATTCTTCATATCGTTTATCGGCATTGTCAGCGTGATACATGGCATATATCAGTCTTGAGAAAGAACTCGCCTGAACTTTTACTACTCAATATTTGACAAGGTATAAGACTTTTTCCCGTCTTATTACCTCGTAGCTTCCAAGGTTAATCCATTTTATCCAGCTCACCCCACTAAATAGTATGCCCAGCTAGCAGCGTTTAGAAAACTCCTATAGTAGCAATGCTAGTAACAGTAGCCACAGTGCTATTCAGGAGACATGGCTAGCGAATGAAAAGCGGGCATTGGCATTGAGCGGGCTAGTTGCTCTAAAATATGATATGATTCATTGATGACAATTATTATCTTGAGTTTTTCATTGTATCTGACAGCATTGGACAGAGTTTCTAGGGAGTAATACTGGCTGTGTAAGACGGAGAGCTTGGCAGGTCGCTGCAGCCAGTAACCGTCGACATGGGGCGCACAGTCAGAGGGCTGCAGGCCTTGAGCGGCGTAGCCCCAACTTAGCCGCGGCGCCGCTAGGCTAAAATAGAGAGTTACTTCGCGCTGCCAGTACCTGCAGCCCCCTGTAGTGCTCCTTGTCCCCAGTTGCAGTGGCGAGGCTAGCGCAACTACCCATTCCATAGAGCCTTGGGAGACCACCTTTGTAATTTGCATGATTGCATTGCTGATGCTTCACCGGTCTGCACGCTGGCCTCTTGATTAGGGGATGAGGATCGAAGCCGTCGGTGTCCGCTGGCAACAAGACTCGATTCGTCACGAAAACGCCGCCTTCTGATCTCGAGAACGTATGCGCCAAAGCCGACTCTGCGCATTCGGTTGTCTCCCCTCTCCTCATGAAATCGGCCTTTTGATAAAAGCTTGGCGTTGAAATCCGGGCCCCCTTAACAACCTCGACGCCATCTTAGGGTCTGCAATATGCAGCTGCCATGGGCAGGGCGTGGCGGCTCTAGTAATGAGTCTCTGCTGCCAATGGCCAATTTGCCCATCATCACTGGAGATGCGGCCGATGGCGATCGGGAGGGAAGGTCAGAAGCAAGGCCAGGACATGCCCGAACATCCTCTGCGCATGCGCGGGTAAGGCTGAAGAGACCATCTGCATTGGTTTGAAGCAATTCGTTAACGAAATAGCAGGGGGTCGCCAAAGAATACTCCTTCATGACACCCAGCGAAGCTGCTGCGCAGTTGCGGACGTCCCTCACTTACGGCCTTACGCCCAACGAAGCCTTGAAGCGACTCGGCGAATATGGACCGAATGAGATACCTCACGAAGAACCAGAGCCTCTGTGGCTCCGGTTTGCGAAGCAGTTTCAAGAGCCGTTGATTGTACTCCTCCTGGTATCCGCGGGGACCTCGTTACTCTTGGGCAACACGGACGATGCGATCAGTATCACGGTGGCGGTAACCATTGTCGTTTCTGTCGGTTTTATCCAGGAGTATCGTTCGGAAAAATCCATCGAGGCCCTCAATCACCTTGTTCCGAATCACGCACATCTTGTACGAGGCTCACCGAATAAGTCGGCTGCTGCGCCGAAAACCTTCCCGTGGCCCCCTAATGTCAACGAACTCCGAGACCCGGCCGATAGTTCTGGTTTAATGACTCCAATCGAAGACATATTAGACGCTACTTCTTTTAGAGTGTCGGCATCTCAGCTTGTACCGGGTGATTTGGTTCTCTTCACCACCGGCGATCGTATTCCTGCAGATATACGGGTTACCAAGGCGGCTGACTTGACCATTGATGTATCTAATCTGACAGGCGAGACGAAGCCTATTAGTATAACAACTGAGTCGCGATCTCGAGGAATCAACCAATTCGCGAAGCAGTCATCCCTCGCTCCAGCCACGCCTTTGGACAGCAACGAGGCGGAGAGTAGTGACATAAGGAATATTGCATACATGGGCACGCTGGTCAAGTCCGGACACGGTCAGGGAATTGTTTTCGCAACCGGTGGCAGCACTCACTTTGGCTCTATTGCTACAAGCGTTTCTGGAACGGAAAACCCGAGGTCGCCTTTGCAGCTATCGATGGATGAGCTTGGTACACAGCTGAGCAAGGCATCATTTGTCGTGATTGGATTGATATCGCTCGTTGGCTGGCTACAAGGGAAAAAACTGTTAGAAATTTTCACCATTTCTATATCCTTGGCCGTTGCAGCTATTCCAGAAGGCTTACCCATCATCGTTACCGTTACTTTGGCTCTTGGCGTACATCGGATGGCGAAGCATCATGCCATCGTACGCTGGATGCCCAAAGTTGAGACCCTCGGATCTGTCAACGTCGTGTGTACCGACAAGACAGGTGAGCTTTTAGCCTTGATCTTCCTTGAATCACGACTATTATGTGTACTAACTGGCTTAAAATAGGCACTCTCACTACCAATCATATGACTACTGTCGAGATGTGGTGCTTTGGAGAACAGGGTCCGTTTCACGTCTCCTCGGACGCCGAGGTGGAGGAGATCAAGCCCACGCAAGCGGCTTTACATATTATACGAATCGGAAACGTTGCCAACAATGCACGCCTGGCAAAGAACTTTGCAGAGAGCGGCGCCGCTGCAAGTGCCGTCTTGACGTCAACTCTTAGTCGTGAAGAAGCATCTACCTATACTCGATGGGTTGGTCAGCCAACGGATGTGGCCATGCTCGACTTGCTTGACAAATTCAAAGAGCATGACATTCGAGACTCTGTTGGCCCACGCGTCACCGAAGTGCCCTTCAGCTCTGAGAGGAAATGGATGGGTGTTACCATTGGAAATGAAAAAGAGTACGCATATATGAAAGGATCTATAGAGAAAGTCCTCGCCGCATGCGATACGTATCTGGAAAAGGATGGCCGAGAGATTGTACTGGACAGTGCACGACGCCAGGAGGCCTTGGCTGCGGCCGAAGCCATGGCCGTCAAGGGACTTCGCGTTCTCGCCTTTGCCAGTGGTCAAGTATCCAAGTCTTCCAAAGCTCGTTCACCTGCACCTGGTACGCGAAGCAACACGCCTGCTGCTGATGGAACTTCTACCCCAATAATTCCTCAAGGCTCAGACGATACTTACAAGGGACTCACATTTGCTGGATTAGTTGGCATGAGAGACCCTCCTCGGCCTGGTGTGGAACGCTCTATTCGACGACTTATGCGAGGCGGCGTCAGAGTTATAATGATCACCGGCGATGCAGAAACTACAGCACTTGCCATTGGTAAACAACTGGGAATGAGCGTTGCCGTTCCCAGCGCCCATTTGCCGGGTCAGAACGCAATAAAAGCTGTCCTCCGGGGAGATGAGATTGACAGGATGTCTGATGAGGACCTTGCCCAAGCGATACAGCACACCACCATTTTTGCCAGAACCAACCCGGACCACAAAATGAAGATTATTCGTGCGCTTCAGTCTCGAGGAGACATTGTGGCCATGACGGGTGACGGTGTAAACGATGCGCCTGCCTTGAAAAAGGCAGATATTGGTATTGCTATGGGACGCCATGGAACAGACGTCGCTAAAGAGGCAGCTGATATGATTTTGACCGACGATGATTTCTCCACCATTTTACGGGCCATTGAGGAAGGCAAAGGCATCTTCAACAACATTCAGAATTTCCTTACCTTTCAGCTTAGTACGAGTGCGGCTAGTTTGGCCTTGGTTTTTGTCTGCACATGCTTTGGCTTCAAGAGTCCTCTGAATGCTATGCAGATTCTCTGGATTAGTAAGTTTCCCAACCAGCCGTTTATTCATATACATATATATATATATTCTTGCGCCAGCGAATTTGTCACTAACACATTCCAGATATCATCATGGATGGCCCCCCTGCGCAATCTCTCGGTGTCGAAACTGTAGACCCCGATGTGATGAACAGGCCACCAAGAAAGCGGAATGATCCAGTTCTGACCAAGAAACTGATACAGAGAGTTCTAACTTCGGCAGCCATTATCATGGTTGGCACTATGCTCACATACCGGCAGCAGATGGCCGACGGCGTTGTCACTCGCAGGGATACTACCATGACCTTTACATGCTTTGTGTTCTTCGACATGTTCAACGCGCTTAGCTGCCGATCCGAATCTAAGTCGATACTGCGCGGCGAAGTGGGACTGCTGTCGAATACCTTATTCAACTGGGCAGTGTCTCTGTCAATTGTCGGCCAGCTCCTTGTCATCTATCTCCCGTGGCTACAGGAGGTTTTCCAAACAGAAGCCATTTCGCTGGGTGATTTGATACGACTTGTCATGCTTTGCAGCACCGTGTTCTGGGCAGATGAATTACGAAAGTACTTGAAGAATGGACGGCGGCGTTTGGGCGGCGGTTATAGTCAAGCGGTATAAAAAGAGTGTGCTCAAAAAAGAAAGGAAAGGAAAGGAAAGGAAAATGGTTGGCGGGATTTCATTGTTGTTGATATATAAAGTGTCTTGTAATAAGCGGAGCATGTATGACTGGGGGAGTAGAGTAGACCCCCCTGTATACCTTTACATATCATGTAGCATACGCATTCTTGCATAGTAGTAATTTATTGGGATGGCATATTCTTACAATTGAGGCTGAAAAAGAGAAGATAGAATAATGTAATGTGTATTCTTATGATATTGGACGTATAGAGAAATGATGTCCAGTCAGTGTTGTATAGGTGGCTGCTATACCCAGCATAAATGCAATCTCGAGACTTTAGTGGTAATATCCATTTTGCAGATAAAAAGAGTATTATGGTAATTTTTCCTATACCCATAATCTCAATTGACCATTAGGTTGGTGCAGACGGATTGCGATGCGTGGGCACTGTCCTCTGAAATTGACTGATAAAAGTATGTCACCCTATCCAGCATGGAAGGCACCAAGCCAGCCTTTAGCCCCTCCACCAAAAGTGTCCCCTCTACGTTCTAGGTATGAGCTTACCTGGCTCTCTACAGTAGCACCTCAAGCTACAACCACCAACAAACGACTCTCTGCCAGCTGGTGACCTCCGGAGCGGCGCAGCTACTCCAAAGCCAGGCCAGCAAACTCCCAGGCAGCTATGCGCCTCCTCGACACTCGTGCTCCACGCCAATGTCATCTCTCTCCAACGGCGTCCTCCACCGAACGGACAGCAGCTATGCTGTAGCACCTCGACGTCTTCAGAATGCCGCCAACGAGGCCGAGATCCGCGCGACGCTCGCCGCTCTCCACGAGCGCGAATCGGCAATCACAGCGAGGCTCGATGCGCTGATCGAAACGCAGGCCGACCTGTCTAGGGACCTGGGCAGGCTGGATCTCCTGCGAGCCGGGCTCGGCGCGCAAGTCATTGCTGCGCGCTCAATCAGCAATGAGATGCTCTCTGGGGCTGCAGACACGGCCGGGCGGCTTAGCAATCGGGTCAAGGAGCTGGATCTGGAGAAGTGCCGTGTGGAAGACACACTGGGGGTCGTGGAGCAAGTGGCAGAGCTCAAGGCATGCGTCAATGGCGTGGTTGGATCCATGGGCGCACCGCAGGACTGGGAAGCGGCTGCGGGCTACATTGCTCGAGCGAGCAAGATCCCGGAAGAAATCACAAAGGGAGCCTTTGCCGCCAATATTGTTCCCAGCGTCGAGGTCCCTGATGCCCCGTGGATAACGCTGGAGAATGCGAAAGAGAGCCTGTGTGGCCTCTTCCTGCGAGAGTTTGAGAAGGCGGCTGCTGAAGGCGACGGCGCCAAAGTAACGAGATTCTTTAAGCTGTTTCCACTCATTGGCAGAGCGGATGTGGGATTGGATGTGTACGGGAAGTACGTGTGTCAGGGAGTTGCGGGTACGGCACGAGCGACGCTGAAGGACGGCATGGCGGGCCAGAACCGGAAAGAGGGCATCATCTACGCCAATTCGCTAACGAGGCTCTTCCAACACATTGCACAGATCGTCGAGGGCCATGGAGGATTGGTCGAGAGGCACTACGGCTCTGGAAAGATGGTTCGCGTCATCGAGAGGATCCAGATGGAGGCTGATGTCCAGGGCGGCATCGTCCTCGACACGTGGAGTGACGAACGAGGAGTTGACAAGAAGCTGACAGATGTGAAGAGCTATCCATTCTCATTCCTGGTGCAGAGTTTCTTACCGCAGCCTCCTCGAGGGGGGATACCGAGATTGAATTCGCCTGCGGCTGGCTTGGGCAACAACCCTCGCAGCAGTGAGGACGAAGGCGTTAATATGAAAGAAGTTGATGGCTTGCTGCATGAAATTTCTGTTATGCTTGCTCAGTGGTCGTTTTACACTCGGTTTATATCGGCCAAGTCCATGGTATGTACAACTGTTGGATGAAAGCTTCTATGTGGACTATCCATCTTCTAACATGGCATCTTCTCTGTAGGACACAACTAATGAAGATGCGCCCTTGAAGCTCGCCGAGCTGCTCGTTAAATCCAAATTGTATAACAAGGTATCATCAAAGCTAATATCGCCTTACAACGTCATGTCGACCTTTTTCTTTCGTCGGTCCGTCGAAAAGGCGTTTCAGCTGGATGAGTATCCCGGTGGCCTGTCATTGAGTCTACATAGGCCAGTTGAGGGCAACACCCCATACATAATACTCGCGGTTGATGATGTCATGTATATTGTTAATGCAGTACTTCAGAGGTGCCTCTCTACCTCTCAGAAAGATGTCGTCACCTCAGTCGTTCCGTCTGTTAGTCGAGTTCTAACCGGCGACTTTGTGGGTATGATACAGAGGAAAATGCGTGACGAGTCTTACCCAAAGGCTGCTGTGCAGGGTGGTTTCCCGCCAGAGGAGAGGATTATACAATTTATTGTTCTCATCAACAGCTTGGACATGGCCAATGAATACCTGGTCAGGATTATCCATGGTCGCATTGGCTCTTCAGATGAGTCAACACAACATAAAGAAGAGGTTGAAGCTCAGCTGAAACAATCATTCCCGTTTGATCGCGACGTGACCGCGGTCGTTGGTGCTCTGCGCTCATTAGAAACCGCCTTCCTCGCAAAAACGAATGAGTTGTTGAACGAAGCCGTCCAAGTTCTATTCAACCAAGTTGTTAAGCTGCGGTTGAGACCAGTCCTCAGCGATACGTTCCGTGACGCCGACTACACACTCACAGAAGAGGACATTGCGGAAATTGCTCAGGAAAACGACGAGTCGGAAGAAGTCGTCCTAGATCAAGTATCACGCCGCTTTGAGCACGGGTGGGATCAGCTCATGAAGGCTATCGGCCGCATCATGACGCCAGGAACTTTCAGCACCCTCATGGACATGACAGCCCGGTACCTCTCCCGGATTTTGGAGAAGCGAATTCTCGGCTACGGGGGAAGGACGAGCGGATACGGCGCGATTCGAATGGAGAGGGACTTTTCAGCCATCGTGGATATTGTTTCTCGAGGGAATTACAGTGTAAAGGAGGTGTTTAGCAGAGTGATGCAGCTGCTCATGGTTGCGAATATGGAAGACGACGAGTGGGATGAAATTATGGTTCAGGATGGAGAGGATGGCATTGACTGGGTTCTGACAGAGGATGAAAAGCGAAGAGCGAGGAGTTTAGTAAGAGGGTAAGAAAGGGGGGGGATGGTTGGAGGACGGCATTGTTTGATTCGGATGTTATTATTGAAGCCAGGCAGAGGTGCCCTCTAAGCTAGGACTGCTGCGAATCATTATATAGACTATACATGTATAGGCATTTAACAGGGCAAGAGCATAATAGAAAGGTCTCACATCACGCTGTGCAGCATCTTCAAGAATAAATTTTAGTATTTCTAGACCAGAAACAAAATACTTGGAACGATCGAGACGGTGTTCTGCTAAAGGATAAAAATAGTTGCTTGATGGAGTGGCTTGTCAGCGCTCGGGGTGGCGTCGGAATTGCTAGGTTGATACGGCCGCCACATAAAAATTTCCGCCCGCCAAAATTTCAGAAGCGAAACCGGCTGGGAGCTTGCATGTTAACTTCAAGACTGCACTCAAAATTCGTACAGCAAACTCAAATCCTTCGCATCATTTTATAAAGATACCGATATAGACATACAAATAGCTCATCATTCTTTTTCTCCCGCATTTCAAACGACACTTCGTCATTAACATCGTTGAATATCGAAATATCAAATTCAGACTCTCCCCCCACCAACTTCGTCATAATTTCTTCTCTGAGCAGGGTTATATATCGAGGCTGGCCTCGAGCACTTACAACAGCGTCAGCGCCAGTCCCTCAAAGCTTCACAGCCGCTCGCAGAATATCTACCATGGAGACCAGAATAGTACGAGTTGCTCCTAGCAAGGGGCAGCTCCTTGGGCGGTTTGACTCATCCGATGGCGCTTCAAAGCTCGAAGAATGGCACATCTCACCGGACGCCGGAGAAGCCATCACGGTTCTCAGAGATACGGCTCAGTATCTGCGAACCAGCGATACTCCCGTAGCTTTCCCTACAGAGACAGTTTATGGCCTAGGCGCGGATGCGACTCGAAGTGGCGCTGTAAAGGGCATCTATTCTGCCAAGGGCAGACCTTCAGACAACCCCCTCATCATCCACATTTCAGACTTGCACATGTTGCGTGAGCTACTGGGGAATCAGAAGGATGACCAAGATGCCATTCCAAGCAAGTACAACGTCTTGATAGAGCGATTTTGGCCCGGTCCTTTGACGATATTGCTGCCTAATGCGCAGCCTTCAAAGCTAGCTCCCGAGGTCACAGCAGGACTCGAGACTTTTGGTGCGAGAATGCCGTCCTCACCTTTGGCTTTGAGTCTCATCAAACTTGCCGGAGTGCCCTTGGCTGCTCCCTCTGCAAATGCCTCGACCAAGCCATCACCCACCGCAGCGCAGCACGTCAAAGATGACTTGGATGGAAGGATTGAGATTATCCTGGATGGAGGGCCCTGCCAAGTTGGCGTTGAGAGTACTGTCGTGGATGGCCTCTGCGAGCCCCCGGTGGTGCTGCGGCCGGGAGGCATCAGCTTGGAAGAGCTTCGGAGCTGCCCTGGCTGGGAGAACGTCGCCAAAGCCTACAAGGATCAAAGCGAGGAAGGAAAATCAGCACCGAGAGCTCCGGGAATGAAGTACAAGCACTATAGCCCCAAGGCGAGAGTGGTGCTCTACGAGTCTACGTACGAGACTGGCGCCGAGGGTGTTCTGCCATCAGACCTTGGGGATGCCAGCGCCGCCGTGAATGGTGATGCGGAAAAGTCAAATGGCCATTCGACAAGGAGGATAGGCGTCATCCGAACACAGCGATGGAAGTTAGGAGCTGGCCTCCAGTGTGGTCCTTTACAGCCTGCCCCTATCAACCAGGATAACCATGACGAGGAATATCTCAACCCCGCGTATTCAGTATATAAGGGAGATCTGAAGAATAGCCAGGGCCAGGTCATCGGCGAGCTATTCGATATAGATCTTGGGCAGGACGCTAAGAGAATAGCTCAGGGGCTATTCTCAGCTTTGCGAGAATTGGATCGTCGGAGTATAGACACGATTTTTGTCGACGGCATAGAAAACGAACTGGATATTGCTGCTGCTGTTATGAATCGCCTTCGAAAGGCAGCATCGGAGATAAGATCATGAGTGATAGAGCGCGCTGGAATAGAGGAAAAAAAGGAAGATGCATAGATTCGTTATACCCTACCCTGTATATAAGCCGATCTCATTTGAAGAAATTAGGACAATATGAAAAAAACAACAACATAAAAGGACTAATCAGCTACAACAGCAATCCTTTTAATGTAACAGGCCGCTTTAAATAACATAAACTCCAACCAATCCCAGGTCTTTGTATTTACAGCCCTTGCCGAAGCCAGTCTGACAGCTTGGACTTTCCCAGCTGTGCCAAGTTGTTGACGCCCTGTTCGCTGAAATCGATGCGGCCCAGGGGAACATCTTGAGTGGGCGCACGGCTGACTCGCTGGACAATAATGGTAGGGTCTGTCTCCAAGATGATGCCGTCATCGACGATTTCGTCAATCGCGAGCGAGACAAGGTCGTAGTTTTCGACAATGGTTCTCTTGTCAACCGATTGCCTGATTCAAGTATTAGTTAGCCGTATTCTTCCAATTACAAATCCCGAATGCCCGTGGCACCCTAGAAAACTACTGACTTAAACAGAAGGTGAAGAGAGTCGCGAAGAGCCAGTACTGTGTTATAGAGCAGAATCTCGTTCTCGTCGGCGGCACCAACAACGTAGAGCATGACGTCGGACTCCATCTTATACAGGACAATTCGGTTGTCGTACAGGATGATGTCTCCGGTCTGCTTGGCCGTCTTGTCGATAAGGCCCTTTTCGAATGCCTTTTGCGCCTTCAGGTCGGTATAAGGATGGGTTGGTATGCTTGCGCCTCCTATTCAACAAGCTCGCAATTAGCAATGGCGCAACACGTAATCGCACTTCAACGGCGCAAGTTGCTGTGCGATCCCTTAAATCATGTATGCGTACCAGTAGGAGCGGCGTGGGGGGGAGAGTAGTATTTGGTGAATATCCGGGAGCCATCCTCGGTCCCAAGGATGAGGACTGCCTGGACGGCAAAGAGGGTCATTCCAGGAGACATTGTGGCGGTTGGTTGATCTGATGCTCGGAGAGGTTGGTGATAGCGATACCAGGCAAGCTCCGACTTGGGCTTTACTATCAAAAGGTGTCCCCCCAAAAAGAGCCCCGCCAACCACAGCATTGGGCCTAGGCCGCGGCTTAACCTTTCGCCGTGCGCCGGCGCTTAACGCGTGCCTTGCTCTCAGGTCGCGTCTAAAAAAGCACTTTACGCGTCTTTAGAGGGCAATTTGGCAGAAACGCGAACTCCACCGCCCTTGCATTGCATCTGCCCCTCGTTTTTGCCGTGGGATCTGCCCAACCGCCCCCAGCTCCAGCAAAAAAAGAAAAACTCCCAAAGCTCGTTTTGGTCACCGTCGACAACCTCAATTGCTGCTAATTGAACCCGCAGAAAAGATGTCGACGCCAAATCGAAGGCAGAGGGACTCGCAGTCCGCGACGCCTCGCCGTTCCACGCGGCAAGCTGAGGCCGCACAGATGGTATCGAGTCCCCTGTTCTACCAGTCCTCGCCAGCTCCCAGCCAGGGCATGGATGAGGTCATGGGAGATGTTTCGTCGCCTCTGCGGCAGATGTCGAATAGCCAGAGCACGCAGCCTGCCACTGGACCTGCGCCGAGCTCGCCATTGAGGCAGATGACCGATACCCAGTCGACTAATGGTGACGGCAATCGGACTCCTCGAGCTAGCGGCGGCCTTGCGGGAGGTAAGGCAGCTGGTGATGTTTCTTGATGGTTTGGACCTCAGGCTTACAATTGAATCATTTGCAGAATCATCTCCCATTCGATACGAGCCCAGCTCCAGTCCCGGTCGAACCCCAAGGCTGCATTCGGATCTACGCAGTGAAAGCAGTGGCCTCTTTGTTGGCTCCAGTCGCGGCACACCCTACAGACGTGGAGATATCAACTCAGACACAGTACGGACGCCACGAGCTCCTCGACGTGTTATTCTGGATGAATCTGGTCGAGTAATGCGGGAAGGCCAAGCTCCTGGATCTGATGCTGCCTCATTCGTTAACCGAGATCCCAACACCTCTGAGGCCGATATCCTGGGTGGTCCTGGCCAGAGTCTCATTTGGGGTACCACCGTGTCGATTGATGATACCTTCTCTACTTTCAAAGACTTCTTGCGACACTTTACTCTCAAGTATCGCATGTATCGAGATGGCCTTTCAGATGCCGAGGTGAATGCTTCGCCTGATGCCGAATCCAAGCCATACTGGGAGGCTCTGCAGAACATGTTGCTACTGGGTACGACTCGACTTTATCTCGATATTTCAGACTTAAACCTCTATCCGCCGACACGAAAGCTATGGCATCAGATTCAAGCCTATCCTCAGGAAGTAGTTCCTGTCATGGATCAATCTGTTCATGACGTGATGCTGGAGCTTGCCCAGGCTGAAACTATGAGAAACCGGCCGTCTCAGAGCAGTGCCGGGCAGCAAGCGTCCCAGAGAAGCACACAGGGTTCTGAGCCTGTGTTCCCTAGCTCTGATCGGCCGGATGAAGGCATCACTCCAACTCCCCGCCCCCGAGACGAAGACCCTACATTGGAAGATCAGGTAGCAGCCTCACTATACGTCGTGCGTCCGTTTGGTCTCGACAAGTTGACCAACTTGCGAGACTTGAACCCTTCCGGTAGGAGCTAAGAAGAATTTCGATAAATATCTGAGAAAGTTAGCTAATATGTGATTCAGACATGGACCGCCTCGTTTCCATCAAGGGACTTGTTATCCGTACTACACCTGTTATCCCCGACATGAAGGATGCATTCTTCCGTTGTAACGTCTGCAACCACTCCGTCAATGTCGGCCTAGACAGAGGCAAGATTCGAGAGCCCACCGAATGCCCACGCACAATGTGCGCCTCCAAAAATTCAATGCAGATTGTCCACAACAGATGCTCGTTTGAAGACAAGCAAGTCATTAAGCTTCAAGAAACCCCAGACAGCATCCCCGCTGGACAGACGCCTCATTCAGTGTCTGTATGTGTCTATAATGAGCTTGTTGATTTCTGCAAGGCTGGTGACCGCGTCCAGTTGACGGGCATTTTCCGTGTCAGTCCTGTGCGGGTAAACCCTCGACAAAGGGCTATCAAAAGCATCTACAAGACCTATGTGGACGTTCTGCACGTCCAAAAAGTTGACAAGAAGCGTCTTGGGGCCGATGCATCTACACTCGGCGTGGAAGGCGAAGATGAGACGGAAACAGGAAAGAATGAGATGGAGGAGACTCGTCGCATTACGGCCGAAGATGAGCTCAAGATTCGAGAAATATCACGTCGCCCTGACATTTACGAGCTTCTCTCACGATCCCTGGCCCCTTCAATCTACGAAATGGACGACGTTAAGAAGGGTATTCTGCTGCAGCTTTTCGGTGGAACAAACAAGACCTTCCAAAAGGGAGGTAGCCCTAAATACAGAGGCGACATCAATATCCTACTCTGTGGTGATCCATCCACATCCAAATCGCAAATGCTCTCATATATCCACAAGATTGCCCCGCGTGGTGTATATACTAGTGGCAAAGGTTCTTCCGCCGTTGGTTTGACTGCGTACGTTACTCGCGATCCTGAAACAAGACAATTGGTTCTTGAATCTGGAGCGCTGGTACTTTCTGATGGCGGTGTCTGCTGTATCGATGAATTTGACAAGATGAACGAGTCAACTCGATCTGTGCTTCACGAAGTTATGGAGCAGCAGACTGTGTCGATTGCCAAAGCCGGCATCATCACGACCCTCAACGCTCGAACTAGTATCCTTGCCTCTGCCAACCCAATTGGTAGTCGCTACAACCCTGATCTATCCGTTCCGCAAAATATCGATCTTCCACCCACTCTTCTCTCCCGTTTCGATCTCATCTATCTTATTCTCGACCGAGTTGATGATAAGGCTGATCGCCGATTGGCAAAGCATCTTCTGTCGATGTATTTGGAAGATAAGCCCCAGTCAGCGCCTACCAGCGACGATATCCTCCCCGTCGAATTCCTTACTCTGTACATCTCATACGCACGCTCCAACATTCAGCCAGTAATCTCGGACGAAGCAGCCCAAGAGCTTACCGACAGCTACGTTGCCATGCGAGCTCTTGGACAAGACGTCCGCGCCGCCGAGAAGCGCATTACAGCCACCACTCGACAGCTCGAAAGTATGATTCGTCTCGCCGAGGCTCACGCCAAGATGCGACTCTCCGAAGTTGTCACCCGGGACGATGTTCAGGAAGCGTACCGCCTCATTCAGTCCGCACTCAAGACTGCCGCCACTGACTCGGAAGGAAGAATCGACATGAGCCTGCTCACAGAAGGCACAAGCTCTGCGGAGCGTAAGCGCCGCAGCGATCTCAAAGACGCAGCGCTTCGACTGCTCGACGAGATGACTGCCGGCGGTAACACCGTCCGGTGGAGCGACGTGTCTAGGAGGTTGGCTGAATCTTCCAGCGTGCCTATCGAGCAGGCTGAGTTTAACGAGGTGATGAGGACTCTGGAGGCTGAGAATGCCATCATGGTGTCTGGCGAGGGTGCGAGAAAGAGTGTTCGGAGAGTTACGGCTGTTGTTTAAGAGAATATGAAGGATCCTAGTTATTAAGGAAAGAGAAAATTTGGTTTATCGGCTTTTGATGGTTTAAATGTTTTGTTATGAATTGCTTCTAATGATCAAAGGAAGAGAGAAAAAAGAATTAGAATGCTAGAAATAATTTAATGCGATTGTCAGTGAAGACAAACAAACTTTGACACATCAAATTCAATGCAAGATCAAGAAATATTTTCAGTAAGATAATTAAGAATATGCATTTGGCGATTATCCTAAAATAGAAAATAAGGAACAACATAAAACACTCTCAACTCCTTTGCTCAGTCTTCCTCTGTCAACGCTGCTCGTCGCGGACGTCCCATCATCTTTACAATATACAGTGACATACCTACTTCCATGTACAAACAGAAAGACTGAGCATGCTAATCATACATTCTTACACGATCGCACACGCACCAAATTAATACAAACGGTTTTGAAACAGGCTGATGTATGTTTTCACCAGTATTTCCTCTCCCGGCCCTCATATACAAAGTTGAAGGCAGCAGCCGCAAATAGAGCAACGCAGAGAACGCTGGGGCCCCATCGGTCGTAGTATCGAGCCGCCTTACGGTTGCGAATAGACCGGCTGCGGTAGAGGTAGATTCCCACGGAATAGAGGAGACTGAAGATGGCTAGGAAGGTGAAGATGCCTGCAATCCAAAAGGCTGTGGGTGTAGGGTGATCTCCAAAGTTGAGAAGGGTCGTAGCAATAGTGCTGATATAAATCGAGTATTCAAGCTGTTGAGATGTCAAGTTAGTAAAAAAAAGGTACTCTCTGAAAGAAACTCGCAATTTTCACAGTCCAATACTTACCCATCCAAGGAATGTTCTCTCGGCGGCAAAATACACCTTGGGCTCGACACGAACCGGAACATAAATCTTCTTGCCAGGAGGAGCTTTGAACCTCTTGGTTTGGACTCTACTATTGCCAAAGAGTGTCTCAAGTCTGGCAGATCGAGGCACTTGCGTTCCGCGGGGGTGCGGAATGACGTATTTCAAGACGCTCCAAGACTTGGAAGCAGCGGCATGGGCCTTCGCTGAAAAGAGTACGCGGTAGTAGTGCCATCCGCCAATTCTTCGGGCCTCTTCCAACTCATAGTTCTCGTCGTATTCATCGTCGGAATCGTAGATGGGGAAATCCTCATTTCCACCTGGCCCATCTACTGTTTGGCCTTCCGTATCCGTGGCAACAGCACGAAGCCTAGCTCCCTGTCTACTGGATTCACCGTTTCCAGCCCCACGTCGAGCCGTAACCAATTCCTCCTCATCAGAGTCAAGCTCTTCCTCGTCATCTGACGTGGTAGTTGTTCCGGAGATGTCAGGCCGACGAATGCCAAAGTCATGAGTGACTGGCTTGCGGATATCGACATCCATCTGAGGCATCCAGAAAGGAAGCAGCTTGATGCGGTTGGGGAACAGAGTCGCTGTGCCATGGATAAATTTGGAGAATTTAGGGACGGCTTCAACCAAATGAGACGAGATGAGCTGTCTGATCCACTCCGGCGGCTCTTGTCCCACCTGTGTCTGGAGCTTCACTTCAAGAATGGCGTACGGGAAGCGCTCGACATCTTCGGGAGGAAGTTGCGAAAACGGGTAGTCGACACCAATATCCATACGTCTCCAGTTGTTGCCAGAGCGAGAACGGCCATCCAGGTTGTCTTCTCGAACCATTGTCAACTCAGTATCCAATGAAATTCGCACTCGGGCGTCGGCAGGCAGCTGGAACGCAGTTCGGTTGTAGAAAGAGCGGCAAACGGGCTTATAACCATGCTTTAAAACTGAATATTGAATTTCTGAAGCGAGCCTCTCATCCTCGGCAATGGCCTTTTCTGATTTCTTGCCCTCCTTGCGGGCCTTCTCAAAGATGGCTGCTGGTAGCAGCTCGCCTTTCATGTAGGCATTAACATTTTTTTCCTTAATCGAAAACCGTGCCTTGACAGATTTTTCTCCGGTCCAGTCCTCTCGGTGAGTCTTGCGCTCGACAAAAATGGTCTCAGTTTTCATACCACCGTACCAACGAAGTCGGATAGCCTCTGCACCCTCGGTCTTCTTCAATCGGCCCTCGTAAAGGTCCCACGTCTCGGGGTTGTCGTAGTAGATGGAGGTAATAGCCTGATCTTGCTGTTCAAACTCTTTACTAGCATTGAAAACCAAAACAGGCAGATGCTTAAGGATAATGAGCTTCAACTCCGTCACATTATCGGGATGCACCCAGTATTTGGTCGTTTGTCGGATGAAGCTGGCTTGAGAGCCACCGGCGGCGCTGTCACCTTTAACGGGATTGCCTCGGGTTCGCACAAGATCGTACAGCTTGGACAGCTTGATGACGGATGCGTCGTAGTTTTCTTTGTAGAAGGGCTTGGCCTTGAGTCGAGTATCGAAGGCAGGTCGAAGATGCCATCCAGTCATTTTCTGCAGAGCACCACGGTTAGCAAGGCCAAAGCTCAACAGAATAAAACCGAAACATCGCTGGCTTACATCGTGCTTTTTGATAATCTTATAGAAGCCGGTATAATTGAGCTGGACGAACTTGGCCAGGTCGTGGACGTCGGCAATGATGTCACTCAGATCCTCCTCCAGCAGCAAGAACTCCTCCTCGCTGGGACCATCCTCTCCAAGGCCACGCTCGTTGAGGCGATTCACAACCTCCTTGACCTCGCGCTCGCTGACGGCAATTCGGCGGGAAATCTCCATGGCCTTGACCTGCTGCTTGGTATGGACCTTTTCCAGCTCCGCCTCCAGCTTGCCCACAAAGCGCGTCTCGTCATCCTCGGTCCACTGCCTGGACCCGGTGCCGTTGCCGGCGAGAGGGCCCGAGGCGTCCTTGAGTTCCCCCTTCAGTCCATTGTAGTCGATATAGTACCACTGGTACTCGCGGATGATGCTTGACCGCAACTGCTCGCCGAACTTCATGACGACGACGCCTGGTCCGACCTGGGACGATTGACCTCGGGATCTCAGCGATGTCCAATTCTTGTTGATAGCCTTCAGATCTCTCGCAATCAGCATGGGAATACCGGCTAGCGAGCTCCGAAAGAAGCGGTAAACGAGCAAGGGAAAAAAGCAATGGCTGGACTCGAGTCCAATCGGCTGTGGAAAGAAAAGCAAAGCAAGAAGCAAAGGGGGAAGGGGAAAAAAATCAAGATCAGAATACGACGCGATGCAGGCTCAGCCGGGCGGCCCGTTTACCGAGACGAACTCACCTTTTTCTACCGGGGCAAATTGGCGAGAAAAGAAAGCTCTTAGTAGCTTCCAGGCCTTTTTTTTCTTTATGATGCTGGAGCAGAGAGTGTATGGGTTGTCAATGCCGTCCGAACCTTGAGTCTGGAACATGGACCCCACTGAACAGGCCTCTGAAGCTGCATCCAGCGAATTGCAGCAGGCATTGGCGCAACGTGGAAGGCCACCCCCATGCTTGAGGCTAGCTACAGCGGCCCACAGCGGCCTTGGTGCGCTGAATCAAGATTTCGGATAGCGCATGTAGGCGCTAGAGCTTCGGGTAGCCACAGGTGCCCCCACTGTAGAGCTAGCCGCTAAAGAAGGCAGCGCTATTCCACAGCTGTTGCAGCTGCTGGGGCAATCGATTAGAGATGTGGAGAGCGGTGCAGCGCTCCGTTACCACTGCATGCGTCGGTTAGGTGGGGCAAGGCAAAGAGTCGATACCATTATTTTTTTTTTCCTTTTCAGTAGAGAGCTAGCCATTGATTTATACGAAAGTGAGAAGCAATAGAACGAAAAAGACGAGCGATTTAGCCAAAGTTTGAGACTCTAGCCACAGGGTACGAGCATGTATTTTCCCGTTCCGGCACATGCCCATTGCTTATGACATTGAATATAGAATCCATAGCAGAAAATCAATACCTACCCCACCAGATATCAAAAGTTTCCAATCTCTCTCTCTCGTCATGCCGTCGCCAATTGACGATTCCCTCCAAGCCCGCATATCCTCCGAATGCCCCCAAGAGACTCGTGACATCCTCTACCACGCATGGGGCCATGACCGAAGTGGCCTGAAGAAGCTCCTCAACGAGCGCGGTAAGGCCAGTATCCAAGATCCCAAGACGGGCGAGACCCCGCTCCATGCTGCGATTCGCGCCTGCGGGCCGGCCGACGAACCGACTGAAGGGGAAGAAGAAGAGGAAGGGGAAGATGGAAGTGTAGAGGAGGCTACAGAGGTAATCCGAGATCTGTTCCTCAACGGCGCCATCTGGAACGATGTCGATGCCAACAACGAGACTCCCGGCTGCGTCGCCTACCGACTCGGTCGCAAGGCCCTGTATAACCTCTGCGTCGATGCCGGCGTCCGCGCAGAGCTGCTGTTTGCCCTGATGGATGGCTACGAGGAGCTTTCTTCCGGTGAAGAAGAAGAAGACGAGGACGCCGACGAGGTTATGAAAGAGCAAGAGGAAGAAGCTGCTGCTACCGAAGAAGCAAAGCCTCAAGATGCCGAAGAGCCTCTCAAGTTCATCCCTCCCGACGCCAACGAAATACCCGTCACCAGCGAAGAGTACCTCAAATCCAAACTCACCTACGACGACGACAAGCTCCTCGACTCCGACCTCAACGGCGTCATGATGGCCTGGGAAACCGACATCATGCGCCGCTCCGTCGCCGCCCTCATCCCCGAATCATCCCAGCAGCAGGGCAAGCGCATCCTCAACATTGGCTTTGGCATGGGCATCATCGACGGCATGTTTGCAGACCTGAAACCCTCCAAACATCACATCATTGAGGCGCACCCGGCCGTCCTAGAGCACATCGCCAAGCCCGACTCCAAATTCGGGTCTGAATGGGAGAAGAGCGGACCCGAGGAGGGTGCTTACAAGGTATTTGCCGGTAAATGGCAAGATGTGGTTCTGCAGCTCTTGGAGCAGGGGGAGCTTTACGACGCCATCTACTTTGATACCTTTGGGGAGGACTATTCGCAGCTGCGAATGTTCTTTATGGAGCATGTCCCCGGGCTGTTGGATCAGGAGGGACGATTCAGCTTCTTCAACGGTCTTGGTGCAGACCGAAGGATATGCTACGACGTATACACGCGAGTAGTGGAGATGCACTGTGCAGATGCTGGTTTAGACGTAGAATGGGACGAGATTGATGTTGACATGGAGAGACTGGACGAAGACGGCGAAGGAGAGTGGAAGGGCGTCCGACGACGATACTGGACATTAGACAGTAAGGATCCTGCCCCTGGCGATACTGGCATATACACACATGATATGACTAACACTGAACAGAGTATCGACTGCCTGTATGCACGTTTATGGGTTAACTTGAATAAGATAGTAGACTCCAATCAAACGCCTTCAGGTACAATGCTTTGCCAAGATTCAGAAACAGAATATTTTTATCTTAGACTCTGCCTAGGGAATTTGTTCTTTGTAAATGACATCATGTCTGGACAGGCATTTCTATTTTTTATTTAAAGTTTTCGGGATGCAGAATACCGGCCATATTGCCAGCCTTGGCTCGCTTGAGAGTCAGAGCGGCAATGAGAGCAGCTCCAACACCGCTGCCATCCTCGGCCGCCAAGATCTCTATCGGGTCTTCACCCTTGGAGTTGGCCTTATCAGGCCAGTCGAGGATCTCTCGCAGGGCTTGTGCGCCGCGAGCCTTGAAATGAGGATACTTGTTGAAGACGGATCCATCAGCACCGACGTGGCAGGATTCATAATTCTTCTTCTTGCAAATGGCTGCAACACCGCAGGCGGAAAGTCGGGCGGCTCGAGTTCCGATGAGCTCTGCCAGTCGTCGGATCAGCTCAAGCTCAGGAACCGTAGGAGTAATGTTCAGCTTGGTCTGGAAGGTGTCATAAGTCTCCTGAAGGTTCTCAAAGGGGTCCCTTTCATAGTTTGTTAGTGTCAACTGGTAAACATTCAGTGTACCACTGGATGGGAGCTTGCTCACTCTTCAATTCCTGACAAGAAAGATGCATCCAGAGAGTATGGTTTGCGGAGCAATGAAATGTCCTGATTCTCAAAGACGTGGACGTCCTTGTTGTCGTGCAAGTCAACCAGGACCAGTCGGAAGATTTCGCCAAGGTAGAGACCTGCAATCATCTTCTCAAATGCCTGCTGGCCCGGGCGAGGAGAGTCGTTGTCGATGGACTCGTCGTATTTTGTACGAGGCAAGACCTTGTGTTCGTTGTCAAAGGCACCCCACTCACAGTTGATTGCCATGGGGGTGTCGGGGGGTAGGTTCATGTGCGCCAGCTTAGGGATGGAACCACAGTCCTCCATGTAGGCGGCATTGCAGCCGGTTCCGAAGATACAGCCAATCCTCATCTTGGTGTCGGTGTATGCGGAAGCAATCAACGTTCCTGTAGTGTCGTTGATCAAGGCTGATAGTTTGATGGGTACTCCCTATGATACTTTGTGAGCCAACGGGCTTTTTCTTTCCTTGTCCGGCCGGAAGAGCATCACTTACACGCTTGGCAATGGCAGCCTCGAACATGGGTACGACATTCTCTCCTTCGACACCAGCAATGTCGAAGCCTTTGGTCCAGCGCTGGAGAATACCCTCATCGATGTAATTCTGGGTGGCCGGATAAGAGAATGTGAAACCCAGAGGCAAGGGTTCGAGTTTGGTCAGGTCACCGTGGTGAGTTTCGACGAACTGTTGTAGACAGGCTGCGATGTACTCCCATAGCTCCTCGCTGGATCCGGTCTTGAGCTCCTCTGGCATGCGGTACTTGGACTGAATGATGTCGAATTCTGATTTGCGGTCTGTCAGGGTGATCTCGCAGACACGCAGATTGGTGCCGCCCATATCGAGAGCCAAGAAGGTACCAGTCTCGTAGCCATCAGGATAAGACATGACCCATGTTGGGTTCATGGGCTAAATGGTCGTTAGCAACTAGCACATTACCTCCCACTCGGCCACCAGGGGTCATTTACGCACAATGCTGCCACCTTCAACGCTAAGACCTTTTTCAAACAAGATATCAGCATACGTGATGCCCAAATCAACATTGCTACGACGCTATACAGCAGTACATACCTTTGGCAAGTTCGCTCACAAAGTGATCAGTGATCTGTTTGAGCCTCTGGGTGTCGACGGTGAAAATCTCTTCCAATTTCCTCACTTCAGCGAGAAGATCCTTGGGGATGTCCGCCTTGGAACCTGGCGTATCGCAGGTCAGCTTGTGTGCTACGAAACTCTCCATGATATCTGGCAGCCGTGTTGCTAAAGAAAACAAGGGGTATCAAGTGTGTAAAGTTGTGTACTAGTGAAAGAGATCCACTCGATCTCGAAGAGAAGATTTGATCTTGAAAAGGTGAGTTTAAATCATGGCGTTGGCCCTGACGAGGTCTGAGCGTCTGTGCAACATGAAGATGACGTCCACGGCACACTCGAAGCCGTTGCTTATCTTGCAATTGCGCGTAGCTTGTGGTTGAGGCTGCTTAGGCATTGAAAGCTAAAAAATGTCTTACTCATGTCTTTGCTTCGAGTACCCAATGATTTTTCATAGCTCAAGACCTAGCAGCTACATCGGTGCATGCTACCGGAGAAAAATCTCCTGTTCTTGGCGAGCTGGGTATGGCATGATATGGGGAACAGCAGGCAGACATCAATAAAGAGACCCCAAAGCTGCACCAGAGCCCCAGCCAGCGCCAATGAGAAAACAAGAAGCAAGGCATTGAAAGATGAATGACAGAATAAAGTGATGGCACTCCCAGATCCCCAGATATCAAACGCTAAACGTACCCTTTCTAGAGGGAGGTGGACGGGGTCCAAGTCCGACCATTTTTACAGCAGGATCGCGGGGCTTGGCGGGGTAGTCAAAGAGCTCCGAAGAGGATGAACGAGGGGCAATCAAGCAACAGCTGCGAGGGTGCTGAGGTTGAGTTAGGTGCAAAGTAGCAATGCAAAGACAGGAATGTAGAAAAGCACAAAATAGGAGGCGATGTCGGTCGAGAGAATAGTCGCAAGAGCACCGAGTCTAGAAGCCGGACACGGCAATGGAAGCAGATTTAGAGCTATAAAAAGTCCACAAGGTTGGGCTAGTTCGGGTCGTTGGGCAACTCTTTCCGGCCCTGGTTGGCTGTTGCTCTCCCACTGCCTCCACGCCGGCCAGGCTTCCAAATAGCGATTATGGAGAGCAGCTTTTAGTGGCTTCAACTGCCATCAAGTGCCAGCAGAAGCAGATTGATATGAGCGTTTTTAGACGTTTTCATTTTTCTGGATACACTATCATACACTATCACCATTATTTAATTTTACAATTAACAATTACAATTACAACTGCATCTTCTTCTTCCCAATTGCTATGTCCCATCTAGCAATTGTCATCACCAAACCTTAATACTGCGGACGGGAACCCATCCAGCATTGCCGGCAAACTCTGAAGATCCTGCACAAACAAAAAGAAAATGGATGCACCGCTATCGTCATGTCTCCACTACCTTACTCACCACGCCTGCAAAACAAGCTTCAGCAGGGCAGGATAAGAAAGAGGTACCTCCTGTGCTGTACTCCGAGCCCGGAAATTCATAACGCCGCGACAGCCCCCAGCGCGGCCTCTGGTTGGCTGGATCCGAGCTCTTCCACTAGCACCCCTGTAGCTCGTCGCTGTCGCTAATCGAATGGGCGACGTATGCTTTTTGGGGCTGCCCACTAAGAGCCAAGCTGCCACAGTCTCGCGATCGAGAGTCCGACTCCCATTGCGCAGGGCACGCACAATCAATGAGCGTCGCTTCCACTCCCTCGTCACCATGAAGTCGTTATCGTTCGTAGCGACGCTTCTGGGCCTCCTGGCTGGTCCTTGCAGCGCCCTCTCTGTCGCTTCTCTGCCCGCCGACTTCAAGCCCCCACCAGTCTTTAAGAACAACAACTTGGTGCATGTCGTTTCAGTCGAGAAGAGCTTTGCGAGAGAACAAATCAACGTTTTGGTTGAGAACGTTTCTGGCAAGCCTCAAGATGAATACTTTGTGCCGTTTACCGCGGATCAGATAGCTCGACTTGGCGGCATTGAAGCAAAAGATCGCAAAGATGACAAGATTGGGCCCTTTGGAGTCGACCGAGTCGAGTATAGCTCTAAGAGGTATGTTTACTTGCCGTTGCGCCAATTGTCGCCATTAGGCGGTTGGTAAAGCTTCATCTTCATTCTGCTAAACAACTGCCTACAGCGACGTTCAATACTACCGCATCACATTGCCAGCCCCCCTAAAGGCTGGCGCCCAGCAGACTCTCGCCATCTCATGGTACTATCTAAAGCCATATCGCCCTCTCCCGGCCTCAATCGAGCAGGACGAGCAACAGTACTTGCTATACGACTTTTCCCTCTACGCTGCGTCAGCATACCCAACTTTGAAGCAAAAGACCGAGGTCAAGCTGTCGACGGTCACCATCCCAGACTACACCACATTCACCAATGGCGAGGGCAAGGAGTTTCCTGAAAAGCACGGCAGCAAGCTGCTGTATGGACCCTTTGACGAACAGCCTGCCGGCGCCGTCTACCCCGCCCAGATCAGATTCGAGTTCACCAAGCCTGTGATCCACGTGTCAGAGCTGGAGAGAGATATCGAGGTCAGCCACTGGGGCGGCAACGTGGCATTTGAGGAAAGATACACCCTGTATCACCGAGGTGCCAACCTTTCCACCCAGTTCAACCGCGTGAAGTGGGCGCAATCTCAATACTACAACCCCGCTTCTTCTGCGCTGAAGGAGCTCAAGTACCCGCTTCAGATTGGCAGCGTTGATCCCTACTTCACCGATGCCATTGGAAACGTATCAACTTCTCGATTCAGGAGCAGCAAGCGTGAGGCCATGTTGGAGCTGAAGCCCCGCTACCCTGTTTTCGGCGGCTGGAAGTACCCCTTCACCATTGGCTGGAACACCAATGCTGCCAACGTCCTGCGCAACACTGCTAGCGGAGGCTATGTGCTCAAGGTTCCATTCATCGAGGGACCAAAGCAAGTTGAGGGCGTTGAGTACGAGGATGTCACCGTTCGCGTCCTCCTCCCTGAGGGATCTGAGTAAGTACTGCCCTTGATTTATATCCGCTTCATGTAAACTATAATGCTTGGAGTTGTTGCTAATCAGGAACCAGGAACGTGAAATTTTATACCGATCTCCCCGATTCGTCAATTGTTGAGACATCGGTTGGTGTTCACAAAACCTATCTCGACACCACTGGCCGTACCGCCATTGTGATCAAGGCCAAGAACCTAGTAGATGACTTCCGATTCCGAGATCTAATCATCTCGTACGACACCCCATTGGCAGGGACCCTCCAGAAGCCCCTGGTGGTGTTTGGAAGCATGCTAGCTGTGTACGCCGCGGCATGGGCGGTTGGAAAGGTGGAGGTGGGATTCTCGCCCAAATAAAACTTGTATCAGATTAATCTATAACTTTATTTTGGGTCACCATGTTTGACGGATAGAAAAACGAGAGCGGTATTTTTAGATGATGTGTCATTAAGTGGGCGTTTGAGACAACGATTTCGATCTGGCAAACGAATGGGTGAGATTCGCCGGATCTATGGCGCACTAGATCTCAGGCCGCCGCCAGCATTAGCAGCATGGTATCTATGTAGAAATTCAAGCAGACTTGTTTTTTGATGTTTATGTCATCGTTTATGGCGCCTGGCATCATAGCACGGCGGGAATCTGTACAATGATGCTGGCGATAGTCCCTGGGGAGGTCCCCATTGGGCTACGGAGAGCTGTTGCGATGACGACATTAGCGTCCTGTTGTGATGGCGCGAACATGCGTCCATCCTAAGGGCAGCGAGCCAAGAAAAAAAAAACAGCCCCAGGAAAAGCCCAGCGGAATGGGTGCGTGCCCTCGCATAATCGTGCTAAGCACGCCAAGCTCAAAACATTGTCAAAAGAAATGCATCAGCTCAACCAGCTCAAGCTGCTAATAGTCTAAGTATCTATTTGAATTCGGCAAAGGCGAGACCAACAGCTGTGAATTGGGGTGAGGCTGTGCCACTTGGTTGGCTCTGAAGCAGCTAGCCTCTTACTTTGTTTTAAAGCAGTGCCTTGCGTTCTCGCCGAACGTGCAGATGGTGGAGTGGCGCAGGGCCAAAGGCAGCTTGAGCCGCTCGACAGGGATCAGAGATTCAGAAACTTGGCCACGGGAACGAGTAAGAAATCAGCCACACGAAGACGAGAGGATGAGCTTGGCCGAAGCTACGGGCACTAATTGGTGGTGCATGTCAAGACGTAGTCATAGGTCGTCACAGCTTGGTTTTATTTAAAGAAACGCAATGTTCTCCCTGCCTTTCAAAGAGGATTCATCCATCCATCCTTTTCTTTCATATGTCAAAGCATTCTTTGACGAGAAATATTTCTCCTTCTTTTCTGCATTCGTCTTCAAGCTAGATTCAAAGTCTATAAAAGGTCTTTTTATTTTGCAAATTCCGAACAAGTAAAGTCGGTACTACTTCCAAGCGCTTGCACACAGCGACACAGCAGCCTGCTCTACTCTGGATACATTTACCTTTCTCTCGACTACTCAACACAACACAAGCAAAGATGTGCTTCTCGGTGGAACCAAAGGCCAAATACTACTACCAGGAGGAAATCATTCCTGCACGGCCGCACCGTGAGTCGTACCGCGATTCGTACCGCGACTCATACCGCGATTCCGGGGTCGATTACTACCACCATCACCATCGCCATTCTTCTTCTCGTCACTCGCATTCGCCGCGAACGAGCCACACGGCCGTTGACCGGTACGGCAGCAGCCCTCGGGTCAGCACATACAGCCCTCGCATCAGCTCCAGCAGCACCAGGCGCAGCGTCATCCCGGCGAGAGTTGTGTACAAGGAGACGACTCAAAGCCGCTACGTGTAAACCACGCTGGCTGTCTATTTAATTAGAAGAAAGAAAAATTTAGATGGTGAGAAAATAAAAAATAAAAAAAGACGGATTCATGCAGAATTCAAATCGGTGTTATTAAGGTTTAGCGTTTTGGGTTGAGGATGGGATATTATGGTACTAGTATGATACGAGGTCTTTGGAACTAAGGTCGGGTAACGGGCGGGCGGTTAATGACGGGAACGAGCAAGCCACGGCTTCATGAGACTCTGATTATGCGACGACGGCGTTGGAAATATCAATCTACTATTGATTTGTTTGTTTTTCATCTGTATATGTATGTTTGCCTTTCTGGATGATCTAGATCACACTTTCAGGTTCCAGCCAGCCTTTCAATGATATGACTGCGCATCACTTCCGCTTCTGAGAGCACATGCAGCGAGCCAGTGGCCACATTGTTGAATGAAATGATGTCTGCATCGTCATGATCCATCCCATGATGAGCGCTTCATCAATGACTACATCAGTGACACTTTTCGGGATTTTTCTATCTACTCAAGAGACAAAGCTTCTGTCTGTATTTACAACAATGCCTGGTTCTTGTCTCGTAGTATACGAATCACAAGATGACATCATAGGTTCAGCCCATCTCCAAAATTGGGATATCGCAGCCCATATTAGACCTCCTACAATCTTCACGGGTTTCAATTCAGATGCAAATCTTGTTACTATATTTGGCTTTACTTGTGCCTTTCAAGACACATTTAGTAGCAAGAGAGGATGGGCTTTGACACTGGCAACATCACCTTTGGCAGGCAATGGTCTCGTGGATTGTAGCAAGCAATGTTTTGCGACACAATGTTCATATCTTCAATCATCCTTTCGCCGGTCATGCTCTAAATAAGATAGAGGGTCATGTTTCTTTGATTCAGTGCTCATTATGCTTTGTTTGCAGTTCATTTATTTCTTGAGGCTTTGAAACAGCACCTACGTCCCTCTTTGTTTCGTTGTTCAGTTCAAGCTGGTTTCCTCAGACATGATAGAAGGCAAAACTCAAAATGCTGGACTTACTCATATTTAAATGAAATATCTCATGTTTTCAGAGCCAGAAGGAGCCTTAGATCCAGTGCTCTTGCGGTTTATACAGGAACACCGCCTTCCAAGCTAGCATTTACCTGGAAAGATAAACACCATGTAAGTGAGTTCGGCCTCTTTCTCTCCTTTTCATACTAGTATTTCCATCCACACAGTGCTCTTCTTCTTGGGCCGATTATTTTTTTCTATTCTCATCATATCATTTCATCATGTCTCAAACTTCTTTCTTATCGCCTGTTGCGCCGTCCCAGCATGCCTTTCAAGCATCTTTCGATGATACCGCCGCAGACCAACCATGGAATCGGCGACTCGGTACTCAGGAGGCATGGTCTAACTCTGTTCCGATTAGGGATAATTGCACACCGCCTCATTCTATTGCGGAACATCAGCCGCCAAAGACCCGGAGCTATGTCTCGCTCTCCAAACTATTGGATTATATTCAACCTGAGCTCTCGCGCAAGCAATACCGAATTATCAAGAATGATAAAGGCCTCATCGAAGCATACAAGTCCGCGGGTAAAGACCGTGTGGAAATTGGCAGGCAGATCTGCGAGTGGGGCAAAAATACGCAAGATGAGGCCATCGTCGATATATCTAGCAAGGTCGGCCTTCTTCTTCAAGAGATGGGCAAATTGTCAGAGCCTTATGCCACTGCATTAGAAGATGCTCGTGGCCATCTCAAGATCATCCGCAACATTGAAAAAATCGTTCAACCAATCCGTAACAGAAAGATGAAGGTGTTGGATAATATCCAGAAAACCAGAACGAAACAACCTCTTCAAAGCATCAAACTGGCCGCGCTGGAGCAGGAGCTTGTTAGGGTAGAGGCCGAGAGTCTGGTTGCTGAGGCGCAGTTAACAAATCTTGTAAGTGTCTCTGATTCTTACTGTTTGACAGACAGAGTACACTTTACTAAACCTACATTTGACAGACTCGCCAAAATTTCAGGGAAGCGTTCCAGATCGAGCTGGCTGCTGCTATTGAGCGCGCCGAGAAAGAAGTTATTCTGGCCAAGCACGGCTTTCGCCTCCTCGAGCTCCTCGACGCTAACACAGTCGCGCCGGGAGAACCTTACGTGCCCTACGAACATGGAGTCCAAGCTCACCAAGTGCTGAGTGACGCCGAAGCTAATCTCAAGGAGTATCAGCCGGATGACAGGTACAGAGCTCCAGGAGGAAGCGAAATACTAGTAGAAGAGACCGCGGACGAAGTCAACCCGCCAGTTAACATCAATGGTTGGGGAGTGGCGCAAAGCTGAATCAGCTGTTAGAACTCGTGCATGGATTTAACATGTAAAGGGAGGTTTTGGCTTTGGTTGGTTTTTACGCAAAGAGTCTCGCAAGAGAATTGGGCAACCTACTGGGGTATATCTATTTGGGTTAAGTGTTAAATATTTTCTTTTTCTGGGCGCTGTAGGAAACATAAAACATATCTAATTATGTCCAACTGAGTTCAACCAGTTGCGTACTTTTTTTTCACTTGTAGTCGTGAACAATAGAATTCTTCTTATGAAACGGTATACCAAAGGATAACATGAATGGATTCTGTTTAAATTTATTTTAATTTTCTTCTTTGACCAAGAAGAGAAGCGTGGAATGTTCGAATATGAAGGCTTGTTACTAGAAAAGGTATCTTTGTATAATAAATAACATTCATATCTTCCTCGAGGGATCAACGGAATAAAGCATTGGGCTTATGTGTAAGATGAGGTGTTCCCCAAGGATAATTACCCTGTACGGAGTAGCGATGGCGAAGATGTTTGAGCTTTGCTGGCGTCCATGTACCATTTACGCCAATTTACGAGCTTGGGTACCTATGATGAGCCATTTGCCTAACAGCCCCGCAATACAACAGCCGTGGTAAAGCTCAAGCCCTCTCCTGGGCTTTACCGCCTCTACACTCTACAGTCCAGATTTCAATTGCCGCCCCGTATCTCCGGCAGCCGCTGTGCACTCCGGCACTGAAAAGCCTGCTGCGAACCTCGGTCATAGGCCCAAATCAACCGAACTCGCCCCCAGTGAGGTTGACATTCTAGAGAATCCGGAAAGGACAAAAATAGACGCATCTTACCCATTGGCCCTCCCCCAGCCTGGAGACATCCCTTTATCTTGCTGTCCGTTAAAGAGAGCCTCGATCCGATCTTCAGACCTTTGCCCATGTTGACTCGCCGTGCACTGCAGCTCAGGTGGCAGAGTCTGCGTGGCCAAGTCTCTCTGCCCAATCACAGCGGCGCATGCTGGACGACGCCTCGCCTGTACAGTTCCAGTTCCGCTGCCTCTGACGCTGCCCGGACACAGGGCTCTGGTAGGCCTGTAGACGGTGTTACTACAGGCGCCGACAGTGCTGTCCCTCTCCCTACAGGTATCCCTATCCCTATCGCTGCCAAGATGGGTCTGCGTGCCCCGCCCCCTCCATCGGGTCAAAACTCCTCCGCCTCCTCGCAAGCTTCCCAACCCTTCCAGCGAACCGCTCAAATTGCTCGCCATCTGAACAGCAATTCGGATTCATCATCAGCACAAGCCGCCACGATGTCTGGATACACCGTCCGCAAGGTTGCCGCCCAGAACACTCTGGAGCACCGCGTCTACATTGAGAAGGATGGCGTCCCCGTGTCCCCCTTCCACGACATTCCTCTCTATGCCAACCAGGAGCAGACTATCCTGAACATGGTTGTCGAGATTCCTCGATGGACCAACGGCAAGCTTGAGGTGAGCTCGCAATTGCGGCAATTGATTGGATCTGGATTGAACCAGCTGCTGTCTTTGTCTTTTTTTCTGAGACGGGAGTGCATCTGATTTCGACCTCGATCATCCTCCCCCTTTTGCTGCCCCTCGTTTTAGGCACCGCTCTTTTCAGCAATACTGACATTTGTGGCCTCTTCTCTCATAGATCTCCAAGGAGGAGCTCCTCAACCCCATCAAGCAGGACGTCAAGAAGGGCAAGCTTCGTTTTGTCCGCAACTGCTTCCCCCACAAGGGCTACCTGTGGAACTACGGTGCCTTCCCCCAGGTATGCGATATCATATTTCCTTTATACCCAACTCACTCCAGCTCTCCGGCCAAGGTGCCAGTTCTTTTCAATTAAAATAACAACTGACAATGCCGTGCGCTCTAGACCTGGGAGGACCCCAACACCGTTCACCCCGAGACCAAGGCCAAGGGTGACAACGACCCTCTCGATGTCTGCGAGATCGGCGAGCTTGTTGGCTACCCCGGCCAGATCAAGCAGGTCAAGGTCCTCGGTGTCATGGCCCTTCTCGACGAGGAGGAGACTGACTGGAAGGTCATTGTCATTGACGTGAACGACCCTCTGGCCCCTAAGCTCAACGACGTCGAGGACGTTGAGCGCCACCTGCCTGGCCTCCTCCGTGCCACCAACGAGTGGTTCCGTATCTACAAGATCCCTGACGGCAAGCCCGAGAACCAGTTCGCCTTCACTGGCGAGTGCAAGAACAAGGCGTATGTGTCCTCTACCACCCGTGGAGAGATTTTGAAGAACTTTTAGCTAACAGGATTAAAGCTACGCCATGGATGTCATCCGCGAGTGTGCTGAGGCCTGGGAGCGCCTCATTACCGGCAAGACCCAGCCTGGCAGCGTCTCCACGTAAGTCCAAGTCCCAATTGCCCAAATAGCAGCAAATGGTCGGTCTGACTAACTCTTCTTTTTTTTTTTTCCTTTCTGCTCTAGTACCAACACGACTGTTGAGCACTCTCCCAGCCGCGTCCCTGCTCAGTCCCTGCCTCCTCTGCCTCCCCACGAGGAGCTCCCCCCTGCGAAGATCGACGCTTCCATTGACAAGTGGTTCTTCATCAGCGGTGCTTCTGCTTAGTATGCATAATTTTACGGTGAACACTTTTTGCTGGCGTCACATGTATCAAATGTTTAGTATTTGATAGTGTATACCCTGCGGGCGTAAAATCTAAGCCCTGCAGTAAAAAGTACTAGAAAAGAAAAAAAAGTTTCATGACAACGTATATCGTACAATATCTAGTGATGTCCACATTGGCCTCATCCAAGCTGTATCCCTGCCCCGCGTAACGCCGTCAATGCATAAAGTATAGACAAAATTTGGTATTTTTTTTTTACTCAGACAAGTCTGCGGCCTTTTGCAATTGGCGCGAGTGACGATCGACCTCCTCGACTAAACTCTTGATGTTGATTTTTGAGCAGTTGAAGTCCATTTCCTTGCCATCCTCTGCATCATCGAGTTAGCATCTTTCCAATTATCGCAACTCTTTTTTTGTTTTTCTTCTTTCTATAGGTAGGCCTACTGAATTTGACTTTTAATGAGCTGCTCTCTGCGGAATCTCTTGGAAGAAGAGCCGTATTGACGACCGTTCCGTTTGCTCGGACGTTTGGCGGGAGGAAAGTCAGGAACAGGCGAGCGGGCTTAGCGCATGTCGAGAAGGGGTTGAATTTGGCCGTGACCTCGGTCATGAACTTGGTAATCATCTTGCCGGTTGAATAAAAGGAAGGTCACTGCGGCGCAGAGTGGGAATTTGAGCTTTTGTCGCTGTTGGTATGACTTTGTCGATAGTGGGATGGTGTCGAAATTTGGTGGAGACTCGATAGAAGCATATCGCTATACAAGGTACTTTGCTGTCCACGCCGGGCCAATGATGATGACATGTTAGCTTTGAAAGTTGTCTAGCTATCAGCATTTCGAGATTCTTATTTTTTGAATTAAACCAATTTTTTTTTTGCTGCGAATATTTTTGTTTTTTTTTCTCAAACGAACAACGATGTCTCTAGAGGGACTACAGGAACGGCTAGCTGCCCTACAGGAGACCACAGCGCAGCTTAGAGAATTGATCGATCGTCTGGCAAACGTGGAATTTGAACCGGGATCCGTGCCTTTGAATATCGAGGAAGAAGGCAGCGTGAGCGGAGAGCTTAGCGCAGAAGCTGGCTTGTTATTAAAGAATGGGATCGAAGACCAGCAGCTATTGTGTGAAGAGGCGAAATATCTGCGACGAAGCGGGCATGAGAAGGAGAGACTCGAGGAGGGGATTGAGAGAACAGGACAGGAATTGGCTAGGTAAGGAGGACACTGAATATGGCTCTGATATCCACAGACATAAATGCGAATTTGGCACATGTTAACAACTATTGTCGTATAGCCATCGATCATCACTTCGAAAAGCACGTCTATCAGCGAAGAATAGCTTAGAGCGAGCACAGAGGCTGGAAAGACAGCTCATGATACAATCCTTCTCCGAGCCCATTTCAGAGACAAACACCTCTGCTGACGGTGGCAGCGCCGAACAATCACAAGTCATATCACGACCTCTACGACCCAGCTACAACCAAAACCGTCAGCTGCAGTCCAGTCTTTCGGAGGAAGACCGCCAAACGGTGGGCGCAAGCAGCAATGTCACGAATGCTCTGCGACGAACGCACGCCCTTATTGCATCGGAGCTGACAAAGAGCGAGTTTGCGCGTCAGACGCTGACGGAGTCTTCAGCGGCGTTGAAGAAGCTGGATGAGTCGTACACTTCACTGGATGGCATGCTGGCCAGCTCGAGGGATCTGCTGGGCACGCTGCTCAAGTCTCAGAAGAGCGATACGTGGTATTTGCAGACGGCGCTGTACATGCTGATGGTGACGGGTGCGTGGCTTGTGTTTAGGAGGATCTTGTATGGGCCGCTGTGGTGGCTTGTGTGGCTGCCACTGCGGATCGTGTTTGGAGTTGGGTCAACGGCTGGAAGAGCAGTGCTGCATAGTGGTAGTCGGGAACCTGGGCAGTCTGGAACAGCTGGGGTGGTGATTGATGGGGAGATTAAGGTGGATGGAATACCGGACGAGAGCTTGCCTACTGCAAAGGTGGGACGGGAACCGAAAGTAGCGGAGGAGGAGAGGGAGGATAGTGATGAGTCTATGGTTGAGAAAGTGGGAAAGATTGTGGATGCGGTGAATGAGGCTGATGAGCTTGGGGCGATACCTGGAGATGCTGAAGATGTTGATGATTTGCAAGGGAGGGAATCTGCAGAGGTGGTGGTAGAGGATTCGCGGCCGAGAGATGAGTTATAAGATGGAGCAAGCACAACGCCAGAATTACATATAATAAAGAAAAAGACTTGAAATTTATGACCGTGTCCTAACATTGTTAAAAGATAGGATAGTTTCTGCACCTTTTTGAACTCCAATGTGAACTCCAAATACTAAGTTGATATCTCTCTGTTTCTCTACCATTTTCTCTTTTAACCCTACGTCACCTTAGGACCTCTGGGGAGCAATCTGGGCAATGTTGCTGATCCAAGGCAGGCCGAGCTGGTGCATCTCAACGGACAGCTGGAAGAGGTAGTCCAGGCTTTGAATCGAAACCTTTGTCAGCGCTGCTTTCCCGACACTCATATAATAAACAGAAGAGAGAAGAAAAAAGAGCACTCACCTCTCACACTGAGTCTTCGCCTTGTGCACATTATCCCCCCAGACATAAACACCATGCCTCCTCACCAGCACAGCATACGTATCCGGATACTCCTCCATCGCCGCCTCCAGATACTCCGTCAAGTCCTCCTCATGCGGCGTATTCTCAATAACCGGAATCCTCAGCGTATCATGGTACCCCAAGTTACCCACCTTGCCGAACCCTTTGCCAAAGCCCTTAATCTGCTCAATGTTGTTAATCTCAAAGACCTTACTGTTGCCCTTGGCTTCGAGCAGCAGCGTAACGAGCACGGCCCAGTGGGAGTGCGTGTGGATGCAGCAGCCGGCGCCGCGGCGGGTGAAGGCGGCGAGGAAAAGGGGCGTGCACTGGGAGGGCTTGTAGGTGGGCGGGGAGCGGAGATAGGTGCGTTGCTGCTTGTGGGAGGGATCCTGGTCTTTGAGGGAGAGGACGTAGATGTCGGTTGGTTTCATGAGTTCTTTTTGGACGCCGGAGGGGGCGAGGTAGACGAGGTTGCTGGGGTTTGTTAGTTGGGGTTGATATGAAATGTGAGATGGTAGTATATATGAGTGAATGCAGCTTTCATGAAATACTTATACTCTTATTATAAGTGTCTTATACCTCGATCTTCTCACTTGAGATGGCACAAGAGATGAAGCTCACCCGCATCATCTTTCAAGCTTTACCACCGAGCTATTGAACATGGGGGAATGGGATGAGCTTCATGAATGGAAAGGGGCATTTACTCGTCTCTAATTGAACATCCTCCTCCCGTGCCAGTAACCCATCCCAACGTCCAAAACTTGGCGCACAGCGAAGGGATGAGGTTGGCAGGGTGCTCAGGGTCTGTGGAGGTGATGAGCTGATCCGGGTTTTCAACAGCAGCCTCGGCCATTGCGAAGGATGTGTAATTGACAAGTGAAATGAAAAGAAGAAGAATTGAAATGGAACAATAGTTATCAAATGAATTTGCTTCTTTCTCTCGACAATTATTCAAGAAGATGGGAGCTGTCGTTGCGTATTAGAGAGCTCTTCTTGCCCCTCTCAATTTAGTGCACCTATTTTTTCCCTGCCCCTCCATACGCGGAAAATGACGAAACTTGGCTGCGATAGGTAGGTAGGCAGGCCGGCAGCGAAAAAAAAAAAACGTGGGCTGCTTGCTGGGAGCCGCGCAAGGACCACTTTCATCATTTTAAAAAGTGATTTGATCTCGATTAAATTCAAGCAAGATAAGATTCGATCCGGGGATCTCTATACTATGGGGCAGAAACAAGAAGCAACGGTTTTTTTTCTCCTAATAAGAACAGTAGGCAGGCCGAGATTGCCATGGTGAAAGCGCATCGGAATCTCGATGTGTACATTCGCATGTACCTTCATGCCGCAGTGTGTCGCGTCTTGCTTGGGTATTGCCGCTTGCAGTCATTAGTGTGCTCATAGCTCGGTACCTGATTTCCTGCACTTGGATGCTTCTCTGCTGCTTCGTGGTTGGTCGAAAAGTCGCCCTAGTTACTAAGCGTCGCCCTCGCTGACAGCTGTTTCAGCACCTCATTTCAATCTTATAAACCAGCTCGTCTCATTGGCTCGAGTGGCAAAGGGCGAATCAAAGGATGGGATCGTCAACGCGTTACTCCGCGCTGATTGTTGCTAGGTCGCACTTTATAATATGGACTCTGCGAGAGACGAGGAGGAAAAAAAGGGGACTCATGAAAGTATCTTTTTTCCCTCACAACTCTGTGATACAATTGTCTCAGACATGTGTATGTAGGGTCAAGCCGGTCCTGAGATTAACATCAATTTCAAGAACCCGCATTACACGTATCGCTGCAGGAGTTGCAGTAGCAGCCACCTAGTGCTGCAGCTCCAAGGGGCATTATGGCATTCGTCTTCGCCATCGTACCGCCTTCACCTACTCACACATTAAGGATCACGGCTGAGTGTATGAAGAGAAGAGCTAGTAGTTGGTGACTGTCACCGAAACACGATGAGCCGAGCGACCCCATTTACCAAGCTGAGAGAAAGTACTGCCGCCCGGGACTCCATCGTCACCAAGCTCCATCTCCATGATCACAAGGCCTGGGGTGGCCGAGTTTATGGCTTTGGCGCCCAATGTTTTTGTGGAAATTGCGGTCCTATCCTCAGGACAGGCGGATGTCGCTTGTTCTGCCCGTGCATACAAGTACTGTACGGCTTTCAGCTGTGCAAGGAGCAGATGTTCCTTTTGACCAGGGGCCGCGGTCAGCTTCGCCAGCCGCGAAGTGGTTAGATCCTCCTCGGAATCTTGCCCCCCGTCTAGCACGGCCATGCACCGATCGCCAATGGAGCCCTCGTATAAGAAGGAGCCAAAGCCTTTTTTGCATCTTAAGGCACAGTACGAAGACAAGAATCGGAACTGGGCCGGACTTGTATCCTCAAGCCAAGGGGAGCGCCGCAACCCCTGGTGGCTCGGAAGTCACAGGCTAGAGAGCCTAGTCTCACGGGCTAAGGGCCGTAGCAGCAGGCAAATTGAGTGGTGAGCTCGATTGTTTGCTTTTGCTATCGAGATTTGGCTTTCGGCAGCCCTTCTTTTTGGCTTTGCGCCAAGTGTAAGCCTCCCCCTTTCGTATCCATTGGGCGTTGACGCTGGCGGATATTCGTGACGCGTTTCGAAGCGAGAAGGACAATTATATCGCAAAAAAGATATGGCAGTGGCAATGCTGATGTTGATGTTATTACTCAATCAATGTCACCGTGTGACGAATTCCAGAGGACGATCAAATTCAAAATACGGCCTGAACTTTTGTCTTAGTCACTAGAATTCAAACACCAAGAAGAGCTTCGCTAGGATGGGCCGCCCTAGCGCCGCTTTATGCCCCTGCAGGCCTTAGCCGAATGGAACAAAACAGCCAATAATGCTTGAAATACGCACGACTGTTGATGGCGATGTGGTATGCGCTGCTGGGCCTAGTATATACTGGAGCAGCGGGGGAGAGAAATCGGCGATGGCAAACGGGGGAGTGGCCCATGAAGAAGCTTCAACTTAATGCTGGTGACATTCTCTTGACATGGATGCACGAAACAAGAAGAAGGAAAAAGAAGAAGCAAAGCAACATACAACAAGAGGCTTCGCTCCGCATGAACAAGACAGATTGGAACCAGGGAGCCAGGTCGAGATAGTGCACTTGCAGGCCTTCAGAGGTGGTCCGTCCCACAAGCCGCACACAGCCTCTATGGGACCCATGGCCTGGCCGAGATGCCGACGAGAATCAATGACCGCATCGCACAGCGCAGACCTCGGCGAAATAGGCTGTCCATTGGTACAGAAGAGTCAATGGTTGGTGGGAAAGGCAGCAGAAGAAGAGAGGCAGATGAGGGTTGGGCAGATTCATGCATTGAGCACCCATCGCCACGGCTGGATACGAGCCAAAATTCGTATGTGGGTTGCGAACTCGCCGCAACGTTGGATCTTCGGCTGTTTTACGAGGCAGAGCGCAGCAGCGGGAGTGCCACGAGCGAGCCGGGCCAAGCAGAATCTCAGGCGCCACGGCATCGACTGCCCAAAGTTGGGGGTTGCAGCGGGTTTGATTGCAGCAGCTGCATCGTGGCGCCACGCAATTAAAGGCGCCGCCTTGGCTTTTTGCGCCGCTGCCACAGAAAAATCAGACGTCCACTCTATCCACGTATGCCGTATTCGCAGCTGTAAAGATTCTTCTTATTCAACGATTATCATGGCTGAGCTTTTCGGGCCACTTCCAATGTTTACTTTGGAGGCACTCCAAACTAACACAGGTACCTACTGTACATATTTGCAAGTACTATGTACTGTGGCTCCCATATCGTATCGTAGCATCGAGGGCAGCTTAGCAGCAATGCTTGGGCGGGGCCCCTTAAAAGTCCAGCAGGTTTTTTGTCTCTCGCGCACCCCAATTTTTGCCAGCACAAGGGCCCGGTACAAGACCCGTACTGTGCGCCGAAAATAACAACGGCGAGGCTTGCCGCCAATGCTTTATTGGTCTCCCAGAGCTACGAAGGCTCGTTACGCGCCTTGGGGCGCCTTGGCTTTTGGGACCTTTCTCGGCCGCGTCTTTGAGGGTGCTCGTACTATTAAAAGGGAGATTCCCTGCTGCTCGGCGTGGAAAACCTTCTTTTTCTCCTGTTTCTCTTCTTGTTTCTTCTTCATCATCTCGATCGTCCTTCGTTTTCGGTTCATCGCTCACATTCGTTCGTGTGCTTTATACTTCAACGACCTCTCAGAGTCAGCCCATCTTTTCGTCAACACTCCCAACAAAAAACCAACACTCAGTCACCATGCGTTTCTCCGTCCTCCTCTCCGGCCTCTTCGCCGTCGTTGCTGTTGCCGAGTCCACTGCCTCAGCTCCGCCTACCTCTGTCTCTCTGAGCCCCGTCCAGGCCTCTCAGGCGGCTTGCTACAAGGCCTGCCCTAAGGGCGACGTCAACTGCCAGGCTCACTGCGTTGCTGTATGTTCTTGATCCTACGTTTCATGTTGTCACTCCTGTCTCTGTTTATTCTCGTTCCTCATTTGAAAGGCATGAGAACAGCAGAGTGAATGAGTGACTCATAGCTATTAGTTTCGATCTGGTATAATGAGATGACTTACATGTATATCCCACAGGTTCCCTCCCCCGACGGCGCCCAGGTCAACGCCACCACTCAGTGTGTCGCCAACTGCCCCCAGGGCAAGGGCACCGCTGCTGACAACAAGGCTTTTGGCGACTGCGTCCAGCAGTGCATCGGCAACCACTACTTCGTCAGCTCCAAGGGCACTCCTGAGGCTACCGGCGCCGCTGGTGGCAACAACGCCCAGAACTCCAACACTGACACCGCCGCCGCCCCTACTGGCACTGACTCCTCCTCCACCGGCACTGAGACTGGCCCTGCTCCCACTGGCTCTTCTGCCACCAAGTCTTCTGGCAGCACCTCCGGCACCCAGACCGGCACTGCTGCTGCGCAGTCTTCCACCCACAACGCTGCTCCCGCCATCATCGCCTCTGGCGGTGCCTTCTTTGGCGTCATTGCTGCCCTTCTGGCTCTGTAATTTCTGAGATATCCCTGTTGTCTTTTGCTATCTTTTTAATTTCAGTCTTGGATAATGTCAAGGGGTTTTTTTAATTTTCATGGGTTTGAGGATTTAATGACGAGCTTGTGTGTATTTAACCACAAAAACGTAATATGAATTGGTTGGATAGGGATAATAATACCAAAAGAGCCTGTTTGGACAGCTTAACAACTTCTGATTTCCTTTACTCATCTATGATGTTATGAAGCATTCACACGTGACAGCATGGTAACGAGCTGCAGTTATTCATTTTATTAACGATTTTAACATCTTGTTGAGGCTGACCGCCGTTGACACTCAGACCGGTGGGCGTATCGTGCCATCAATCATCTGATGTGGACCATGCGCAGATCGTATGTAGACATGCGATCTACGAAGTAGTACCACAAAGTGAATAGGTCGAATTATTACTTTTGGCTTACAAGTCTACTAATCCGCAGCCGTAGTACATGCACTGCATAAACTAGTTGATAATTGCATGTACGCAATTTGTCTTACATACATTTACACGTGTTGTCTGAAATAATATGCAGCTTTTGTTATACAAGGCTACCCGGCTGGTTACAAGGTCATTGGTCATATCTATATTCAAACAGCTACAAAGACAATGAATTGCATTGAGAATATTGATGCAGACAAGGCCATGTTTTAAATTTCCCTTAGTTTCTACACTGAAACTACAGTCGCTGGCAAGATACGCGATTCCAGACGTTGAATAGCCGCTCCCGAAATATTCTCGGCACATCTGCAAACTCCGTAATAGTAGCGGCAAAACTTAGCGGCTTGTCACATTAATGGGGCAGCTCTTGTGTGCATTAGAAATCGATCGATTTGCTAAAACTTTTAGGCTCTCCATAGTGCTGGGGAGAAGGGAAAAACACGTGCGTACAGAGAAACAAAAAGATCAAAGGAAGAGAAAGGGACAAGGAAGATAGTCAAAGCCGTATTAGATAGCATTTCTGATGCTGCATGCAATAATACAGAGGAAGCAAACCTTGTGTCAGCATCGCAAGCACCTTAATCCCAGGTTACCTCGTTTGCTCAGCACCAATATTGGACATGTGGCATCTTCTGGCCCGTCTAGCCAGGTTCCTCCACCATTTCCCCTCCTCTGTCTCACGGGTAATAGATTGATGCTACCAACTGGGTAATAGATCAATTGATTCGGCTCGGCTCCAGAAATAGGGGACTTCTGCATTATGAATGAGTTCAATGGTCTTTGTTTCTTCACGTTCTATTGCATATCATGGCTTTGGCTCGTGTGTCCATCTCAATTGGCGTTGGCCATGTACATCTTCAAAAGATTTCTACAGACTTCGAAAAAAAAAAAAATGATGGATAGTACTTGCAGCATCAATCAGCAGGCCAGGCCCCACACGTGGGTTGCAGCGGCGCCAAAGGAGCTCATCCGGGACTTTATTCTCGTCGGTTCCAGCGTCGCTGATTGGCGAATTGCGCTGCTTCCGATGAGTTCGGGTACGTACATTTTGCGATTTAACCCAGCCTGGCAGCTGGACCCCCGCATCAAAGAACTAAACCTGGCAGCTAAATTTTGGTGGTGGCCCTTGATAGCTTCTACGTGTCCTCAACAACCTTGGCCGGCCTTTTCCCCAGCCTTCTTCAAGTGTCGCCGCGCGCATCTGAATCTTTCTTTTTTTCTTTCCTCTTCTCTCAACCAAACTCTTGAGAAATCATCTTTCTCTTCGAGCGCTGGGACTGCCTCTGTTGCTTGGCATCAATTTTCTTCTGCTTCTTCTCTCCCCCGCACTCTCTAAAGCATCCTCGTTTGCGCTCTGCGCCTTGGTATACCTTTTGCAGTGAGATCAAGCCTGTTGGCCAGGTTGCACTTCTTGAAATGAAGTTCAACACCGTCGCCGCCGCCGCGGCTTTGTTCGCTGGCGTCGCGTATGCTGAGGAAGTGGAAGAGTCCAAGGCTGTGCCGGAACTTCCCACCTTTACTGTAAGCTGCTCTCTCTTTTCTTGGCGAATGTGAAAACGCAATGTTTTTGGTTCGTAGAGCCATCCTGCAAATTGTATGCTAACAGACGTGACTACCAGCCCACCACCATCAAGGCAGACTTCCTTGAGCAGTTCACCGATGACTGGGAGACACGGTGGAAGCCTTCCCACGCCAAGAAGGACACCTCTGCCTCCGACAAGGACAACGCGGAGGAGGAATGGGCCTATGTTGGTGAATGGTCTGTCGAAGAGCCCTTCCAGTACAAGGGCATCGACGGCGACAAGGGTCTTGTCATCAAGAACGCTGCCGCCCACCACGCCATCTCGGCCAAGTTCCCCAAGAAGATTGACAACAAGGGCAAGACCCTCGTTGTTCAGTACGAGGTGAAGCTCCAGAGTAAGTTAACGCCTCGCAATGGATTTCAATATCTGCAAAACGAAGCGATTTAGACATGTGCTGACCTGCGTGTGCGCTTTCTAGACGGATTGGACTGCGGTGGTGCTTACCTGAAGCTCCTGCGGGACAACAAGGCTCTTCACCAGGAGGAGTTCAGCAACACCACCCCGTACGTCATCATGTTCGGTCCCGACAAGTGTGGCCACAACAACCGGGTTCACTTCATTGTCAACCACAAGAACCCCAAGACGGGCGAGTACGAGGAGAAGCACCTCAACTCTGCTCCCTCGGTCAACATTGTCAAGACCACCGAGCTCTACACTCTTATTGTCCACCCCAACAACACCTTCTCCATCCAGCAAAACGGTGTTGAGACCAAGGCTGGCAACCTCCTTGAGGACTTGACCCCATCCATCAACCCCCCTGCGGAGATTGACGACCCCAAGGACTCCAAGCCCGAGGATTGGGTTGACGAGGCTCGCATCGCTGACCCTGAGGCCGTGAAGCCCGAGGACTGGGATGAGGAGGCTCCTTTTGAGATTGTTGACGAGGAGGCCACCAAGCCCGAGGACTGGCTTGAGAACGAGCCCACTGTCATTCCTGACCCCGAGGCTGAGAAGCCCGAGGACTGGGATGATGAGGAGGATGGCGACTGGATCGCTCCCACCGTCCCCAACCCCAAGTGTGACGACGTCTCTGGATGCGGCCCCTGGACCAAGCCTTTGATCAAGAACCCTGACTACAAGGGCAAGTGGTCTGCTCCCTTCATTGACAACCCCGCCTACAAGGGTGTCTGGGCTCCTCGCAAGATCAAGAACCCTGACTACTACGAGGACAAGACCCCCTCTAACTTTGAGCCCATGGGCGCTGTAAGTTGACATCCTTCCCCTTAACTCTACTGTAGAGAAGCCTGCTTGCTAATTGTGTGCTGTGCAGATTGGCTTCGAGATCTGGACCATGACCAACAACATCCTCTTTGACAACATCTACATTGGCCACTCCGTTGAGGATGCCAAGAAGTTGGCTGACGAGACTTTCTTCGTCAAGCACCCTGTGGAGAAGGCTCTTGAGGAGGCTGACAAGCCCAAGATTGACGATATCCCCAAGTCTCCTTCTGACCTCGTCTTCCTCGATGACCCCGTCACCTATATCAAGGAGAAGTTTGACCTGTTCGTCACCATTGCCCAGCGAGACCCCATTGAGGCCATTAAGTTTGTCCCTGAGATTGCTGGTGGTATTGGCGCCGTTTTCGTTTCTCTCATTGCCATCATCGTCGGTCTGGTCAACCTTGGCGGCTCTTCTGCCCCGGCCCCCAAGAAGGCGGCTGCTACCTCCGGCGATAAGGCCAAGGACCTGTCCGAGGCTGCCGCTTCTGGCGCCGACAAGGCCAAGGGCGAGGTCACCAAGCGCACCACTCGCAGTCAATCGTAAAGAACTTGAAAAAATGGACGGCTGCTTTTCTTTTGTTGAGTAAATGAGATCAAATAGCGAGCGGGATGTGAGATGAACAAAAACAACATATCCAATATACCAATATCTGGGACAGAACCCACATTAAGATTTGGAAGCATAGGCGAAGGAACATGAATAGGTATTATAAAACAAATCCTGTAACAAAAAAATTGGAATCTATTGTTATTATTTCGTTCCCATCTGATTTGATTTGAAAATAATACCCAAATGTCTCCTGCTAGATAAGAATCCTTGTTTTTTTTTTCTTTCTTTTCTTCAACGGAAGTATTATGGAGTACCTACGGAAAGATGCAGTAAGCAACCGGACACTCGATATGATTGTGCAGATGGATGTTACCTCACAAGCAAGTAAGCACCGATTACAGCCTAGACCACGGCTTGAAGAAGGGCACCAATGCATGAGACGAAGGAATTAGGCGCAAGCAACACGTGGGTGCTAGTGTTTGTCATGTCGGTAGCAAGTTTGAGTTGGTTATTCGGCGAATGCTGAAATCTCGTTGATACTACATACTGATATCGATTGACATCTTTGTTCATGCGGAGTAGAGAAACAGGACTTATTACTACTAATGGCAATGGGCTGGTGCTAGTAGATGCTCTATATCATTCACCAGGCCACATACGGAAACCTAACTAACAACCCAACCGCCTCCAAAAGGCGTCTTTGGCCATATCCTCGGTTGACTTGACTCTCTACAGCCAAGGTAGTACAGATTTAAACAAGACTTACGGTGTCAGTAGCTTGGCTAATGGCGTCAATCGCAGAGCTCTATCTCGTACTTTTCTCGGCAAAGGGTCCCCGTCATCGGAGCTTTTATAGCTGCAGCGTTGCCGAGCAGGATGATGATCCGTCGCAGCAGAAAAAACTAGGGCAATGCAGGTGAGCACACAGTAATACCGCAGTGATCAGACACCGGACCGCCGTCAGCACGGGGCTTATGTAACAAGGGACCTGCCCGAATCAAACGGTGTCAATGGGTGCCAATTGCGTTCGGCATGAAGCGGCATCGGCTTAACAGCATCTCTGAGATTGGCAGTATCTCTAGGCATTTTGCTAGGAAATCCCACGCAGAGGATGCGGCGCCCTACCCCACATGGGCCTTGCGGCTAGTGTCCCCCCATCTTAATTCGCCTCCCCTTCCCCACGTCCGGCCGTAGCCGTGTGTAATCGCTGGTTTACAACGGGGAAGGCGGGTGAGAATAAATACTGCCGGGGGGGACGACGATGCAGAGGGACGGTTTCTTTTTTTTCCTTTCGTGTGTGTACTTGATTGGACTGAGACGCATGAGAGAGAAGACGAAGAGATTCTAGTGGACAAGAAGACACGAAGCAAGACATCTGCCCCGCGTGCCTTCCCATCTCGTCACTACTCCAACATCTACTAATACCCGTCCTTGTCATCCTCAACCGCCTCAACCCTTTCTCTCTTTCTTTCTCCTCCTTCCACCAATTACTAATATGCGTCGCTTCATCGCGAGCAGCGCCTCTGCCACTGCCCGCAGGCCCCTGACCACCGCAGCCTCTCCTCGCTCCGCCATTGCCCTCTCCAAGATGGCCTCCAACTCTAGAGCAGCTCAGGCCGCCACCGCTGCCCGGCGGATACACGCCACGGCCGCACAGCTCAAGCCCATGGACGCCCTCGCCTCAACGGCCACCAGCTTCCCGACCACCCACGAGCCCATTGAGGAGATCCGCAACACTCCCTACTTCATCGACAACAAGTTCGTGCAGTCCTCCACGGACAAGTTCTACGACCTGGCCGACCCGGCCACCAACAACCTCGTCACGCGCGTGCCGCAGATGACCGAGGCCGAGATGAAGGCCGTGGTCGAGTCTTCGCAGAAGGCCTTCCTCGCCTGGAGGGACACCACCGTGCTGTTCCGCCAGCAGATCCTGTTCCGCTACGTGCAGCTGATCAAGGACAACTGGGACAGACTGGCTGCCAGCATCACGCTCGAGCAGGGCAAGACCTTTGCCGATGCCAAGGGCGATGTGTTGCGTGGTCTGCAGGTCGCAGAGGCTGCCGTTGGCGGGCCGGAGCTGCTCAAGGGCGAGGTATTGGAGGTTGCCAAGGATATGGAGACGAGAAGCTACCGTGAGCCGTTGGGCGTCACTGCTTCCATCTGCCCCTTTAGTAAGTTGCTGCCGTGTCATATCCGTGTGTATAAATGACTAACAAACGACTTTCTAGACTTCCCTGCCATGATTCCTCTTTGGTCTATCCCCATTGCCACCATCACTGGTAACACCATCATCATCAAGCCCTCAGAGCGTGATCCTGGTGCCGCCATGATCCTCGTTGAGCTGGCCGAGAAGGCTGGATTCCCTCCCGGAGTCGTCAGCGTCATCCACGGCGCTCACGACACCGTCAATTTCATCCTTGACGAGCCCTCTATCAAGGCGGTCAGCTTCGTCGGTGGCAACAAGGCTGGTGAGTACATCTACTCGCGCGCTTCCGCCAACGGCAAGCGTGTCCAGGCCAACCTGGGAGCCAAGAACCACGCTGCTGTGCTCCCTGACTGCAACAAGAACCACTTCCTCAACGCCGTTACTGGCGCCGCCTTTGGCGCTGCTGGTCAGCGCTGTATGGCCCTCAGCACACTGGTCATGGTTGGCGAGACCAAGGAGTGGCTTCCAGAGTTGGCCGAGCGGGCAAAGGCCCTCAAGGTTGACGGTGGCTTCGAGGACGGTGCCGACTTGGGCCCTGTCATCTCTCCCCAGAGCAAGGAACGCATCGAGAGCCTGATTGCCAGCGCCGAGAAGGAGGGTGCCAAGATCCTGCTCGATGGCCGTGGCTTCGCGCCTTCCAAGTACCCCAACGGCAACTTCATTGCTCCCACCATCATCACCGACGTCACCACCGACATGACTTGCTACAAGCAGGAGATCTTCGGTCCCGTGCTGGTGTGCCTGAATGTCGAGACTCTCGACGAGGCCATTGAGCTCATCAACAAGAACGAGTATGGCAACGGTGCTGCTATTTTCACCAGATCCGGTGCCACCGCTGAGACCTTCCGAAGGAAGGTTGAGCCCGGCCAGATTGGTATCAACGTGCCCATCCCCGTGCCCTTGCCCATGTTCTCCTTCACCGGTAACAAGAAGTCCATTGCTGGAGGCGGTGCCAACACTTTCTACGGCCGACCTGGCATCAACTTCTACACACAGCAGAAGACCGTGACGGCGCTGTGGCAGAGCGCAGACGCCGTGGCCAACAAGGCCTCGGTGAACATGCCCACGCTGCAGTAGAGGAGAGGTTGGTTTTGGATTTGTCATGGCGACATTGGTGGGGTGAGCGTTGTCTGTTTGCATGTGAATGAATTTTGCGGGACAACATAAAGTCGTTCACTCTGGAAAAATAGGAGGGAGATGAGAGGGAAAAATCATCCATGGTTTCTCAATACTTGCATGTATATTTTTTGGAATGATAATGTAGTCACGACCAGATTCTGCTAGACGGCATGAAAATGTTTTTGTCGAGATGAAATAAATTTACGTTGAATCAAAACCAAACTTTACGCTATCAATCCCGTGGGTATCTGTAGAATGCCAACATACATGTAATTGTGGCGTTGCACTATTATGCTGTCTAGTCTATTCCTTAGGCTGCTCACCTGCGAAAAGTGGAAGCTTTCGAATTCATGCACCTCCATATAATTCGAAATCAAGAACAAGAAAACATCTTCGTTTTCTGGGTAAATACACACAATAATACTAAAATAAAAGGGACTCAAGCCATAGCAGCGGTACCTCAACAGCATTCAGGCAGGTCACATGCAGCCTGCCTTAGCAACCGCTTATAACATCATCTCCTGCCGTAAACGACCTGCGTACAAGCTCATCCAAAACATCGCCTTATCCCATCTCATCGTTTCCTCTAAATCTTCTTTCAAATGCATCTCAGATAAAAATGCCACCATACTTTTTAGAGACTAATATAGATCAAGCATCATGGATATCACGCTGGCGAACCTCCCTTACCAGATCTTTAGTGACATCATCTTATGCCTCCCTCCTATACAGGTCCTCAGATGCCGGCGTATTTCTCGCATCATACACGAGGCCCTTACAAGAGATGAGCTCTGCATCACGCTCATTTTGAAGCATTTCCCCCGCGCGCTAGAAGGCCGGCGACTGAGGCAGCTTTTCGAGGCCGGCGAAATTGAATCACTGGACCAAGGGGATTGGCCTATCGTATTTGCGCGGCTGACGAGGCGGTATTATCATCTGGGCCGAGCAGAGCCCTGGAAGAAGATTAAAGTGCCTGTGCTGAGAGATGCAAGTCTGCTCCAGGGCGTGGCGACGTGGAATCGGCTCCTGAGCTTGGCCAACAGGAATACACTCTTTCACTACCAGGATCCGGTATGGACGGTGGCACCGACAGAGGGGCTGCTGGTCTATCCGGCGCCGAAGACGGACTACTCCGACCCGGAATACCGGGCCCGAGATCTGGCGACTGGGGTGGAGGTCAAGGTTCCGTTTGAGTTGAATGGCAAGATTGTGAGGCGGCTGCGGATCAGCCATGGCATTCTTGCGATTGAGTGGTGTCTAAACGCTCCAAGCCGCAAATCCGTCGACATCGGGGGAGAGTTTTATAACCACTATGCCACCTTGTACGACGTCCGTCGGACTGGATCTTGGGACGGCATCATTCCTCAGCGGCCTGCCCTTGGCGGCACTACGTTGACTTACACCTGGGAGATCGAATTTCGCTGTGAATTTTTGATCTATCCTTTTGGTTTTCCGGTGAACACCGTAGATCGATTCTTCTCAACGCATAACGCTACTCATTATGCCGTTTACACATGGCAGGCCACGCGGTTTCCACATTGCAATCTGAGCGACCTTGGACGGCCCATCGAGCAGCTCACAATATGGGAGATTGGCGCCCCTTCGATGTACAGACCGTCTTCTGATGTATTTGGCATTGCGCAACGAGATTTGAATCTGGGTCCTCACATCATTCGCAACATGGCGGATATTCACCTTCGGGACTGGTCTGTCCTACAAGGTACAAGCCCTTCGTTGCGCACATTGGCCTTGGATGACTGTACCTGGGATGCATCCAGGAGCACTGCCTGCGGCCACGTTTTCTTCACAGAGGAGGAACACAGATGGTCTTCAGGCGGACACAGCTCCAGGCATCTACCGCGTTTCCATCTCGTCAAGACGACGGGGATACCGCTGACTGGCGAGGGGCCAAGGTGGGTGGATGAGTGTCGAGGAGGGACCGAAGCCAATATACATCCCTCTCGCAGAAGCAGATGGAGGATACATGCAACCGAGACATATGAAGAGGACGACAGCGACTACGACGATGCTGGCGAAAATGCCGAAGATGCCGCCGAGGGCAACAGAGACGACAGCAGCAGCGGCACAACTGTAACAAGTTCGTTTCTGGAAACAAGACCCTGGGTCAGACACTCAGAAACATGGCCCGGTCGAGCTCCTTGCTGGCGCCATATCGACTTTCCTTACCTAACAATGTCCGAAGTTTTGGATATCCCTGCCGGCATTCGCATCGTTGCCCGGAACTGCTTCATGCTAGCTGTCATCTCTACCTTTCCAATGGATAAGATCTATATCCAGGGCGTCGATAAAGACGGTCCCATACATCGAAAGAAAAAGGGAAAAAGAAATGCCAACAGCTTGAGTGATGGCTCGAGGCCCTCCAGCTCCAGCTCCAGCTCAAACTCGTCATTCCTCCATCAAAGTGACCAGTTGACCGATGCGATGCAGAGCCAGGGCAGGAAGGAGATCCTCCAGACGGAGGTCCCATTTGGGGTGAAGATGTGGCCTCAGATCATGTGCAGGGGAAGCATCTTTGGCGACGAGCGGTGGCTGCTTGGGGAGACTCCTCTTGGAGACGTGCTCATTCTCGTCTTCTAAGCTGTTTGAGCGGGGAAGCACGCAGTAACGATTAAATGAATGATGAAATATCTAGTGGTAGTAAAACAATTGTTGTATAATAAAAAAGATACAAGCAATTGTAAAGGCGGCAACAGCAGAAGCAACTAGAGCCCTAATCCGTCACTTACTCCATGGGACGGATACCAAGGTAGATGGCGAAACAAGAGGGCATCACGTTAAAACGCACGTCTCATGCTTTTCTTGGTCACGTTCCACCCCAAAAACCCACATTAACCAAGGCGCATAAACGGTCTCAGTTCATCTGTGGCGTCACAAACTCGTATGTTAGGGGGGAATCGAGGGAATTTCAATCTGGATGCCTTGAATTCCCCTTGTTTTCTCCGTTCGTTTCTATTTCATTAGGTAGGGTACCATTCTACATGCTTCTGGCCGTATCTACACCGATACCCGAGCGTGTGTATATAGAATATAAAAAAGACAGTAAAGCAGTCTACAAAAAAATTGACTTATATATTCCCCTGCCTTGTTGTGGCCAAGCGAAAAACACAAGAACAGCAAGTGCCATGAACAATTGATCAAAATCAGTTTGTGGGAGAGATGTCAGAACTTTCCCCCATATGACAAAACAGAAAAAAAAAAAAAAAAAGTGTGTTGCGTTTAAAGAAAAGCAGTGATGATCCTTTTTCCGAGCTTCTTTTGATAATCCTTCTCTTTGCTCATTTCATTCCCCCCTTTTCCCATCTCATAATTTATATATCAATATTTTCCATTCCTCCAAAGAGCAACAAGTCTCTTAGGAAATGCAACCTCCTTTACACTTTGTTTGGAGATTGCACGCTAGGAGATCGCACGCTAGGAGATCGAATGGCTGGAGCTTGCAAAAACCCGCCATAATAAGAATCCAACCACGCCGCCGCCTGCTCGCCAGCCTCATCTATGTTTGTGTCCCAGCGGCCGACGGAGCCAACATAGCCGTCGGGACGAACATTAACGATGGCAACCTCGCTGGGGCCGAGGCTCCCAAGCCACTTCTCTGTGCAGAAAGCGCCTCTTGTATCTAGCTCGGGGACGTTGTCCAGATAGAATGTCCACCGGCTGTCCTGCAACAGCGCTGGGAGGTCTGAGATTTCAATTTCAGACTTGGGCATGGTGGCTGGGCGCATCAATGTTAGCATAAGGTATTTTCTCTCACATCATATAAAAAGGGGGAAGGTGAACCCACTGATCAAAGCAAAAGTAAACAAGTGGCTGACTACGGTATATCTCTCAGGTCGTGTGTACACATCTTCAGGCGCCGGGATCCTGGGCTGCTTCGAATAGGATGCGCTTGCGGCGGCGGAGAGCTGGCTCACCAGAGACTTGGGTGTCGCAATGGAGCGGCAGAATGTCTCCAAGAATGGCCTTGCCTGTATCACATCCCACATAAGGAGATAGATGCGGAACTGGCCAAGCATGGGGATATCAAGCTGGACGTCCACCGGGTTGGAGTCAATGTATCGCGACACCTTGGCTGGGGGTAGGAGGCATCCCGGACGAGCAGCACCCAGAATAGCCGAGTTATCCTCTGGCCGGGTAATGTTGAGGGGGCTCTCGCTGTAGTCGGCGCCGATGCCAGAGATGAATCGGACATTGGCTCTAAAATTCTCGGCCATTTTGACGGCATCTCCTTCGGCAATCCGATTGGCATGCTCGTAGTCGAAGTTGACGAGATCTAGGGCGATCTTGCGGCGCTCTACTTCGTAACTCTCGAGCAGATTGGGTTTGGCCAGTCCACGGCACGCCAGGTTCAACTTCCACGAGAGATTCCACGAGTCGTGCATGGACGTATTCATGCCCTGTGCTGATTTGGGGGAATGAGTGTGACTGGCATCTCCGGCGAGGAAGACTCTGGTATTGACGTCCGTGAAGCGGCTGGCCACACGCTGGCCCACTTGGTATCGCCCGAACCACTCAATGTACTTCCATTCAATTTCAAAGGGCGCCATAATCTTGCGAGCCTGCTGCATAACGAACTTTTGGCCAAGCTCGCGTCGGTCAGCACGAGCGCTAGCCTTGAGTTCGATGTAGAAGCGCGTCATGTTACGCTCCCGAGGAACAATGAGAATAGAGCCATGCTCCTCAGAGTACACGAGAGTCTTCGACCAAATGTCGGGGAAGTTGGTGATGAGCTCGCCATCCAAGACACCCCAGATGTCTGGATGTGACATACCCACGGCCTCAACGTCTGGCATGTTCTTGCGGACCTTGGAGTGCGCTCCATCGCCTGTTTTGGGGGTTTTACGTTAGCTAGACTCGTTATGATTTCAATTGATTTTGCTTACATCCGACGAGATAATTGGTCAGGATGGTTCTCTTATCCTGGTTGACATTGGTGTGACATCGAACCTGCACGGGTCCTGACTTGGGCACGAAATGAGATTCAAAGGCCGTGTTCCGGCGCACTTCCTTTCCGCGCTTCCTCAGATCGTCGACGAATAGGCCCTCAACCATGCCCTGGTGAACGAGCAAGATATAGGGGTCTAGAACATCGATGACGGGAGGGTAATGCACCTCACGTCCCAGACGATGCAGAGGAGCGTCGGCTGTGCTGCGCCAAAAAGAGATGTCGAAGACTCTCACGCCGCGCTGCAGCAGCGGATCAGCCAATCGCATCTGGCGAAATGTCTCAATTGACTTGGGCTGTAAGCCATCCGCTCTGTTTTATGATTTTCATGTTAGAATAAAGAAATTCTCATTATTAAAAAGGAGGGTAATGGTGAGATGAAGCTAGCATAGATGAGAATAGATGAAAATAAATAAGAGAGAATGTTTCAGAATTGACATTCTATAAAAACATGAAGTGAAAAAATTATCTATGTAGGCATGAAATTTGGCACAATGAAAAGGGGGAAAGGAAAGCTCCTGGGCCGGGTAAAAAGATCTAGGCAAAATGGTGTAAACTGAGACATACCTGCCAACCGGCGTTTGATCTGCCCTGTCATCTACAACTTCAACATCAATGCCGTAGCGGGCGAGGTTCGCCGCCAGCATCAAGCCCGCAGGACCAGCGCCAACGACACACACCTGGCATGTGGTGGGCGGCTCTGGAAGGCTCCGGAGCAGAGCAAGAGGATCAGTGGCGTCCTCATCGTCGACGGCGTTTTCAAAGTTTGAAGGGCCTGGATCTGGCTCCTCGTCCATGTGGTTGGGACTCTGATTCCGAGAGTTGGACGCAGGACTGACGACGCCCGGCGCCATGTTGACGGCAGACGACGAAGCGTCAGAAGCTGCGTTGGCCAGCGCGAAAGAGGCTTTCTTGTCTAGGTAGTCGTAGTCTCTACAATCGTGTAGCTTATCGGCTGCAGGTCGAATCCAGCAGACAGCCGAAAAGACGAGCTCGCTCCACAGCCAGGGAGCCTGGTAGCTTTTCAATTCCAACGGCCGGTCAGCTGCAGGCTCGTCCAATGGCGCCTTTGCTTGTGTCCAAGCCAGACGCTCAGCGCAGAGCACGCCGTGCCCGACAACAGCGGAAGCGATGGATAAGACAGCCCGTCTGCCTCAGCGCCTCAGGAGAGTAGCGAGTCGTCTCCACCACACCTTCGTATGCTGTAGCGCAACTGTAACTGCAACGCAATACAGGGCTCTTTTAGAAACTTCTCAGCGTCAGGTCTGCTGAGCTCTAGCAGAGGCAATGCCGTTTGAAAGGAAGAAATGACAATATACGGCACAGGCTGTGTTGGGCCTGCGTTGTTCGGCTCCTCAGCGTTTGCCCCCCTGGCTGCTGCGACGAATTGGATGGATACCGGGGTCTGGATCGGGGTCCTAGGGCCAGAAACTCAGGATGATGCGACAATGCACAGAAAAGCAGCTAGATGGGATGGAGAAGAAGAAAAGAAGCTGTAGATAAGATGAAGAGTGAGTCGCTGCAGAGCCAAAAGCAGTCACCCGGAATCCGCCTCTGTTCGGTGGTGGCAGCGCAAAGCAGTCGATCTCAAGGGCGTGTCACGCGGCGTCGTGGCAGACGCAATACCAATACAGCACTCGGCAGCTCTGAGCCCATTGCCCTCGAGAAGGAAAAAAGCTTCGTCCCCTTTAGTTTTCTATTCCCTTCGTCACTAACACCACTAGGCCGGAGGCATCAGAAGGTCGCCCAGGGCTGCTCTGGGGTGGGGGGGAAATTGGTAATAAATAACGGCCATGGACGAGGTACTCGCGACTCGTGCAGGCAGAGTGCTCAGGCGCTGTGCTCGGCCCACGAGGCGGCGACAGCAGTACAAGGCCGTGGCAGGCCCGCGTACCAGCTACTTCGTACCCAGAGCATAATGATGCCTGTAAGGGTTTGGCTGCCACAGCGGCCGGGTCCAGCAGTCGGGGAGGCTGACGGAAGGAGCGACACAGCAGCGCCTGGCCCCGGCAAAGCCCGACGCACGTACGGCAAAAGTGGCATGACAGACGGACGTGCTGGACTGGTGTTGAGAGCGAGATCAGCCCATTTTGCGCTGCAGAAAGTTGTCATTGGCGTTGCACCATGTCCAGGCGCCTGCTTACCGATGGCCTAGCCTCAGTTTGCGCGCCGCTGATTGGCCGCCGCACCCGCCTCGGACAAGGCAAGTGGTGCCATTTCGCAACTGGCCGCGCTTGCTCCAGAACGATGCGGCTCCACTGTGCTCCATCCATCCAGCAGAGGAAAAAAAAAGGATGTTCGGATCTGTTTGAGATTCCAGAGAGCAGTGCAAAGCCCCCGTGCTCGCTCCAAACTTTCCGACGCTCTCGAACATGGTCTATGGATTGTTATTTGATACTATCTTGATGTAAGATCTGCCTTAGGTAAGGTGCTTCCGGGTCCTTTGACTCCAACAATGTTCCAGCCGTCCTTTTTATATATAAGTGCCTACCAGCATCACTTATTGGATTTGTCCTGTTTTGGATGGTTCTTCCCTTCTTTCCATAAGGGTCTCCCTAGGGGTCTTAATCCCTCTTTCCTCGATCTGCGCCGAGTCAGCAGGCTCCGGTTTTTTTTTTTAGAAGCAGCAAGTGATGAAAAGTGGCATGAGCAAAAGCCCAAAAGTACGGGGTACCAAGTTTTTGCACCATACCACTTGCCTTGGGCAACCCGCTGAGTCGCATGTAGCTCTCTTTAGCTTTTTAAATGGACATGGGCCCCGGTACAGCCTTAGCAAAAGAGGAAAAAATCGATTAGAAAAAGATAGACGACAAAAAAAGAAAGGAAAAGATTTGAAAACAGACGCCACAATCGCAAACATGCTTTTCCAATTGACACACTCCGAGCTAGCAGCCAGTAGAGTACTCAATAGTGCCTGCAAAACGAGGCTCGTCGCAGCGGCTAATCCCACTCGCCTCGTGGCCCATATATGTTGGGGATGATATGCGCCTCTCATGCTTGCGCCCGTAGCATCCCGCATCGCTATCTCGTCTTATCGGTGCCAAACATACCTGGTTGGTACTCGTATGGCACCAAGCATTGGACGCGCCATGGCGATCTGCCGGCCAGGATGAAATGGCCTGGCTCGATTCTGACTCGCTGTCACATCTATACCTGGCATCTCTTGGAGGGGTCTCCAAGATGCACGATATGTGATAGGGGCGATGGTACTAATTGGCAGTACTAACCTTAGCATGGCTCAAGATCCATTCACAAAGTATAAAGGCCCCGAGGATGGAATGATGTTAACACGGTTATCCCAACGGCATAGTCAACTTCTCCGCGATGGGACCTGAAATTCAGCCGGCGCTGGAAAGCGGAGGTGCAGCTGGTGCAGCTTCAGTCTTAGCAAAGAGCTACACCCTCGTATATAAAATAATGTCTGCCAATGAACCACGAGGCCAGCTACAAGGCGCAGATCCCTCCTCGTCCGCTGCCGTCAACATCGCCTGATCACAGCAATTTCAAATCGTCAGCTCAGGCCACAGTCCAGGCTACTGCTCCATGGGGGAGTATACGGTTGGGTATCACGGCCCGAAAGTGCTGGTAACACATACAAGTTTGCGGAGATTTCCATGTCTCCGCCACGAGGCCAGCACTAGTAGCTGTCACTTCTAATACTATTAACAATGAGTAGTAGTAATACTACTACTACCCCGTACTCTGCAGATTTGTATTACAAAGTGGTACTGCTAAAGCTCGCTAGCCTTTCATCTCTGGCCATTGTGGAACGAGTTTCAGGTGTTTGGAAACCTAGTTTCTCCGGCCCTCTCCAATCAGCCCTGGCCGAGTAGGCCTGATTCATTCACTTAGACTGTCAACAACATCAGGCTTTGGCCAGGCTTGTGACAACCAGCTTCCCCATTCAGGTCCCGGAGTCGGAGCTAACTGCTGCCGATGGACTCCAAAGGAGCAGCAGGTGCAGAAGAATCCTCGATTACCTGCCGCCCGCCAAAATTCAACATACCGGTCTGGGCTTTGCTTCGGACCCGAAACGAGTACCAATCCGGCTGAGATCGTAAGGAGGGCCATATTCCTCCAGTTTCTGGGAGAATAACCTGACCGCTGCGGCCGCTTAGGATCTGCTTGACTACTGCCTCGGCAATGGACTCAGGCTCTTGATGGGGCATCAGGAAAGGTGCTCCCTGTTGGAAGCCGGTGAAGAGCTCCGTGGCGGCCGCTCCAGGATGGACTATTACTGTGCGGACCTTGGGAGCGTTGTATCGAGTCTTCAACTCAGCTGAAAGACCCTCATGGAATGCCAGGGCTGCAGCCTTGGTAGCGCAGTAGTCTACCATGTTGGGAATTGTAACCCATGAGGCATAAGACGCCATCGTTACTACCATACCGTGATTCTGGGCCACGATATGCGGTAAGAATGTCTGGACAACCCAGTAATGGGCCAGCGTGTTGACGTCAAATGTAAATCTGACATCTGCTGGGGTGGCATCTAGAACAGTCTTGCCGCGGACGACACCGGCGTTGTTGATGATGATACTGGGGTGGCCGACTTGACTTTTCACCTTCTCAGCAACAGCAGCCACGTTCTCTGGCGACCTGACGTCGCAATAGAAATGGTGGACTCTCGAAGCTGCAGAAACACATAAGACACCGTCAGCTCTGCAATGCAATGCAGCTGAGCAGAGTAGCTCGGCCCGTTTGCGATAAGGCGACTAAGACTTACAGGCCGCATATGTCATCTTCTGGACGTCCAGCACTACGACCGTGACCTTCATCTCGTCCAAGAGCTTCACCACGGAGGCGCCGATGCCCGCAGAACCGCCTGTGATGAGCACAATTTCCTTTGACCAGTCATATTTGTCGTTGACCCAATTGTTTCGGACCTTGTCTGAAAGCCAACGGCCGACTCCACGCGCCACGGCGATGTAGAAGAGCTGACGTAGCCATCGTGCTGCTTTAGGGTGCAGAATCGACAGGTCCTGGCCCTTTTTGGTGAAGCGAGCGAGAAGAACCAAAGGTAGCAGGAGGTTCGGGTTGAGAACGGTTCTGCGAATGAGCTTTAAAATCACGTCTGCACAAAAACCCTCACGAGGGAGAATGCCCTTGTGCATCGGCATGGTGATAGTGGATAGTAGGTAGTAAGGCTGATGGGAGTATCAAAGCTGTTTTAGAAGTGAGCGGTGATGCTAATACGACCTCTGATACGATAGCAGCGGTATAGGATGCTTAGTCAACGGCTGACGATGGTCTTTATTGGTGAATCTGGCGAATCTGGTATAGAGCTGACGATTGTACAACCGTGGTTGGTTAAGACGCGTCGCAAATGCCGTAATTACCCAACATCAATCGGCGACATGAAAAATGCGAGAACATGCAGTAAAACCACGACAAGTACAAACTTTGCGATTCAAGATAAAACCGTTGCTTTGGCCTAAAGTGGCTGCTCAAGGCCCATCTTATAACGGCGATCAACACGGCAGAACTAGAACATCCTGGTCGTGAGTTGCGCCCATGTGCGTCTCATAGGCTGCAGTTGCCGAGGCTTCTGTTTCATCACAATGCGGGGAGCACCCTGCAGATTGCAGATTATGGCAGTAATCTGATGTTGAAGGCGAATGGGCACCAAGCGCTATGTATAAATACGTGTGAGTGTGAGTGAGAGAGAGAGTGCGTGTGTGTTCATCACAGAACCGAGTATCCTCTATACTCTATCCAGTGTCTTCCCCGCATGGCTATTTTGGAGTACGGGTAAAAGTAAAAGAGAGACAGCAGGGAGAGTCGTAGCGCCATCGCAGCCACTACAAATGGTGGAGATTGAGTGTGTGTGGGAGGAATCTGGAGAAATTAGAATGGGGTGCGGTTGGCCGAAGCTCCAATAGGTGCTACAAGTACTGTATGCTATGCCGAGAGCTGTGCCGCGATAGGCCCTCAACGGAGATGTGTAATAATAGCGCATTGGCCGACGGAGCACCAATTCCACTAACAGCGCTTTTCGCATCGTAAAATTTCCTAATGCGTCTGGCCGGTGGAAGACACGCCGCGTCAAGACCCAGTTTGCCCAGAGAACCAGCAAAGTCACTGCAAAAACAGCTGAACAATTGGACATGGAAAAGACACCATTTGCGGATTCATTGACAATTAGTTTGCTATTAGTCGGCATGACTCTTTCGGAGGCCGGCGGTTCACGATGTGGTGGCCTCCGGCAACGGGCCGTGTATTAGAGCAACTTACATAAATGAAGCTCGCTCGGGCGCCAATTTTGATTTTAGGTTTAGAAAAGGATATGCTGCTACTGCAAACCACCATCTTGCATAGAGCGGAAATCCAGCCGAGATATCACAATTAACGCACGTCACCAGCCGAACATCGCATCTCATCTCATCTCATATCTGGAGACTACTACTAGCCGGACTCGTTAAAGAGTGGGGGAGGAAACCTTCAACTAGGTGGGGGAAACATTCTCTCAGTGGTCTTGCAATAGAGAGAACAAATAAAAACCAGCCCTGGTCTCTTTTCAAACTCATTGGCCACCATGAACTCCTCACGGCTCTCTGTCCTGCTAAGGCAAACCGCATCAGTCCAGTCTCGGCTGCTGTCCTGCTCTTCTATCCATCGTCATGCCGTGCAGCGACGGGGCCTGAGCGCTGCGGCGGGCTCAAATGCCATCCGAGAGCTTCTTCAGGTCTCTGGCGAAGTATCTGATGCCATTGCGCAGAACAAGCCCGTTGTTGCTCTGGAGTCGACTATTTACACTCATGGGGCTTTGGGCAAGGACCTTGCGCGGGAGCATGAGGACTTGGTGCGAAGCACGGGCGGCATCCCGGCCATTATTGCCATTGTGGACGGCGTGCCCAAAGTTGGTGTCTCGACTGATGAGATCGTTCGCATGATTGAGGAAGAGGGTACGGTCAAGGCTTCACGGAGAGATATATCCTACTTGGTCGGCATGGTAAGCTTTTGTTCTTCTGGTCAAAGCAAAATAAATCTAACTAACAATTTCTGCAGGGCCTCGCTGGACGCAAGATTCATGGTGGCACAACCATCGCTGGTACTATGCTTCTGGCTAGATTGGCCGGCATTCGAGTCTTTGGAACTGGTGGTCTTGGTGGTGTTCACCGTGGCGGCGAAAACTCCATGGACATTTCAGCCGATCTCACTGAGCTGGGGAGAACGCGAGTAGCCGTCGTCAGCAGTGGCTGCAAGGGTTTCCTCGACATTCCCCGCACGCTGGAGTACCTCGAGACTCAGGGCTGCCTGGTGTCAACCTTTGCAGATGGACGCAGCGGCAAGGTTGACTTCCCGGCCTTTTGGGCGAGAGACAGCGGCGTCAAGAGCCCCTCAGTCACATACACTGAAAAGGAGGCTGCTGCCATGATCCTGGCCCAGGAGAAGCTCAACATCGAATCAGGCATGCTCTTTGCCAACCCTATTCCTGAGGAGTTCGGTGTCCCTGCCAAGGAAATGCAGGCTCACATCGAGCAGGCTGTCGCCGAAGCAGACCAGAAGGGCTTTACCGGCAGTGCAAACACCCCATATATCCTGAACAGACTCAAGGAGCTCACTGGCGAGAGGGCAGTGATTGCTAACAAGGCGCTGGTGCGGTCCAATATTGTTAGGGCGACCAACATCGCTGTGGAATTGTCACGCTTGCTGAGCCAGGGAACGAGCTCGTAAGTCATTTTTTGTGTTTGGGAGCCTAGTTTGTATTTGTACGTTGTCTTTACGAAGATGGCTCTAATCGGTCTAGATAGAAATTCATCGAGTCATAGTGTGGCGTTTTCATCAAAAGTCGAAAATAAACCATCATCTCCAGTAAAATCAAACCTCAAAGCTGATATACTTGTTGCTGGGTCGGTCGCCGTGGACCTAAGCTGTGATTACACCAGCCTCAGCGGCGGCGATGGCCAGCCGAAAGCTCACACGTCTAACCCAGCCAGCATCAGCCAATCAATCGGCGGCGTCGGTCACAATGTGGCTTTGGCTGCTCATCGTGCAAGTCGTCAAGCTCAGGTCAAGTTGAGTAGCATGATTGGCGATGACATGTAAGCGGGCTCTCTCATGCTGAAATTGAGTAAAGACACAACATCATGGCTGACATGCAACATAGTGCGGGTGATACGGTTCTCTCGGCTTTGGAAGCCTCTGGACTTGATCCTACGTACGTGAAGAAGCTTGACCGGGTAGAGCATCCGGGGAGCCGAACCGCTCAATACGTTGCTATAAACGACTCCAGTAAAAACCTCGTCATGGCTATGGCAGATATGGGCATCTTCACGCAGCACCTGTTCCCAGAAGACTGGAAATCAACCATCAAAACGACAGATCCCAAGTGGCTCGTAGTGGATGGAAATTGGAGCCCCAGGGGAATTAGGACCTGGGTTCACTCAGCTAATGAGCACGGGAGCAAGGTCGCCTTTGAGCCCGTATCGGTGGAAAAGTCCAAGAGCCTCTTCGGGCCACAGCGCGGAGTGCCACCGCTGGGTGTTTTTCCCAACCAGAGCGTCGATCTCTCTTCACCCAACATCTACGAGCTTTCAGCCATGTACTCCGCGGCCAAGGATAACGGTTATCTAGATAGCGCGGAGTGGTTCGAAGTCATCGATTCATTCGGCATGGTCGGCGCTAGAGACAAGTTTGTTCGCCTCACGTCGATGGAGCTTACTGACGCTGGCGTACCGGTGCAGTCTATCCAGCTACTCCCTTACATCCCAACTTTAATCACAAAACTAGGATCCAAGGGCGTTCTCTTAACAACTATTCTTGGAAAAGACGACCTCCGGCTTCGAGACCGCGAGTCTGAAGAATTTATCCTAACACGGTCATTCAATGGAAACCCCGCAATTGGTGGCGTTTACATGCGGTTATTCCCACCGGTTGAAAAGGTGGAAAACGTTGTTTCTGTAAATGGTGTAGGCGATACATTCCTTGGGGTCATGATATCAGGTCTGGCTCAAGGAGGTAGAGTTGATAAGCTAGTTGATGTGGCTCAGCGAGGTGCGGTGTACTCGCTGAAGTGCGCAGAATCAGTGAGCAAGGAGGTTTCAAAGTTGGAGGGTGAACTGGAAAAAGTTGCATTGTTGAAATAAGCGTATCATGTTTGAAAGCCTCATAATAGTAATAAAAACTTGAAAACAGGGCAAATTGTGTCCGACGAACTGTTGGGCGTAAGAATTGTTAAGAGTTGAAAGATCCATGTACATGTAGCGAAGTACATACAAGTATCTCAACTTTCAGCCTTGCCAAAGAAAAGATGCAAGTCGCCCCACCACCCCACTTAGGCAAGCTTCCGTTCTGCAAGGCTGAGCTCCAGACCCAAAAAATTATTCCAAGAAAAAAAAGTTGCCCAATTTTTGCTGTGCAAACTAATATCGGCCTTTCAGCATATTCGCATTGCGAATTTCTCCAGCAAAGATGGCTCCGCCGCAAGACGAACCTTTTTCAGAGGACGAGCAGTCCGAAAGCCCCTATTCATCAGACATTGACTCCGATGATGCCTCAACAACACAGAAGAAGCCCGTGATTGCGGTGCAAGACAAGGACTCTGACGAAGAAGACCTGGAACGATTGGTTTTCGGCAGCAAAGTCAGCTTTGGAGACAGTCTTTTCAAGAACAATGCGCTATTTGCAGCTTCAGACGAGAAGGATGGCAACGAATTGGTGTTGGCCGATGAGGAGGCCGCTGGACTGGAAGATGTCGACGATATGGACCTATTCATGATCGACACTGCTCCCAGCGGTGCGGCGCCTCAAGCTTCGGCTACTGCGCCGGCGAAAAAGAAGGGCGAAGGCGAACCGGCAGCCTGGGAGGACAGCGACGACGACCGACTGGGCATCTCGCTCGCAAATCACACACGACTGCGAAAACTTCGACTCACCGAGGCCGAAGACGTTGTCAGCGGCACAGAGTACAGCAGAAGACTCCGACAGCGCTACCTCCAACTCAATCCCGTGCCTGCGTGGGCCAAAGAAGCATCAGACGGCCGTCCTACGAAGAGGCGGCGGCGCTCATCCGCCTCCTCCGGCTCATCAGCCGAGAGCGGCAACGAATCCGACAGCGAAGTGTCTGCCCAGCCATTGGAGGAGTTTCTGCGAGACGTCAGAAGCCTATCCGGCGCGGGCGGCCCTGCGAAGCGACGGCTCAGCCCAGAAGTCATCGACATCCAGCGAACGCGCGAAATCTCCGACAAGCACCTTGCACCTGTGGAATGCCTGTCCTTCCACCCCGAGTACCCGGTCTTGCTGTCGGCCAGCACTGCCTCGGTGCTCTACTTACATCACATTGCGCCTGATGCTTATCCGGTGCCGAATCCGCGATTGACGTCGGTGCAAGTCAAGGGAGTTGACGTCAGAAAAGCAGAATTCTTATACCCCGGTGGTGACAAGATTTTTATTGGTGGGCGAAGAAAGTATTTCCACCACTGGGATCTCAAAACTGGTGTTGTGCAGAAGACGTCGCAGATTCAGGGCCACCAGCTGGAGCACAAGACGATGGAGAGATTCAAGCTGAGCCCTTGCGGCAGATACATGGGCATTATTGGCTCGTCACGCAAAGGCGGCGGTATCGTCAACATTCTCAACGTTGGGTCTCTGCAGTGGATTGCCACGGCCAGGCTGTCCAGCAGACACGGCATCGCAGACTTCGCTTGGTGGAGCACTGGGAACGGCTTGACCATCCTTGGAAAAGACGGCCAAGTCGGCGAATACAGCGTGGAGAGCAGAAGCTTCGTGGGCATCTGGCGCGACGACGGCTGCGTTGGCGGCATCGTCATCGGCCTCGGCGGCCACCAGGGCCCCGCACTCATCGGTGAGGACCGCTGGGTGGCTATTGGCTCCAACTCCGGCATTACAAACATTTACGACCGAGTCACGCTGCTTACTATGGACAGCGACAAGAACATCACAGTCAAGGAGACGCCAAGTCCAACTCGCGTGTTTGAGCAGCTCGTCACACCCATCACCGTGCTCACCTTCTCCCCCGATGGCCAGCTCCTCGCATTCGGCAGCAGAGATAAAAAGGACGCCCTGCGACTGGTTCATCTGCCGAGCTGCACGGTGTACAGGAACTGGCCCACGGCGCAGACTCCATTGGGGAGAATAACGACGGTGGCGTTTGGAAGGGGGAGCGATTTGTTGGCGGTGGGTAATGACGCGGGCAAAATTAGACTGTGGGAGATTAGGAATTAGATGATGATGTTTCTCATGTTGTGAATATAAAATTTAGAGCGGATTTGCTTGTTTTGTATAAATGGATGCTATGACGACCGATTCGACGCCTAGTCTGAATGTTATACTTGTGGAAAATTGCTAGATATTGAAATAAAGTCACACTTTTCCCCAAGTTCATGAACGCCTTTGCCTCGATAGTCCTATCCAGTGGTATCCAATAGCCGTTTTGCGTTGATATCTTTCTTTGGCTTTTCGGTATTCCATTTTCTCTTCAGATCTTTTCTTGGCTCTCCCTCGCTGGAAAAAAATAAGATAAAATCAACGCCGTAATATTTCGTTTGCCCAAAAAACCAATACCTCAAACAAGCTCTGCATCCCCATACTCAACTAGGTCCTTTGCGCTCGACCACCTCAGAATGAGAATATCGCCGCTTGCCGCCGGAAGAATGGTATCCACATCAGTCCCTCTGCCAAAGACGTCTTTGTCTCGTAATAAACGGATGAATACTGCAGTGTCTAGATCTGGAGAATCAATCATGCTGACGTTGCCGGCAGTGTCGTTGAGGTTTTGCAGACGCTGAGGGAATGAGGACAGGAAAGATGAGAGGTAGTGGTTGTGGAGGAGGGCTTGGTGTCTCGTAGCATATGCCAGTTCAGTTGGGGAGAGGCGCTGTCTTAATTCTTCAGTTGATAGGTAATGAAGAGTGTATTTATCGATCTTATAGACAATAATGTTAGATCTTTGCCACTGGTACTCTGTCCCACAAACACACACACATTTTCATGCTTCATGACGCTTGAGAAAAGTTTTGGGATTCGACTCACTTTTGCTATTCGTGTCCTTAGATAGCTCCTCACTAGAAATTTGTATCGTTCCAGCTCTGTCTGGATGACAATGAGAGCAAAGTTGGTCTTGGGGTCCATGTCTCCCGTCATGTCTTCAATCTTTTCAATTTGAGATTTGATCTTGGAATTAACCCGCTCAAATAAGCCATCTGCGGGCCATCTAGCGAGGAGGAAAATAGTCATACAATTAGTAAAGAAACAAATGATCAATGTAAATATTGAGTGATAAGAAATCAGGGCGATGAATGTCTAGAAAAACTCACTTTAACAGCTCTGGAGCTGATCTTTCAGCAACCCAAAGGCGCGTCAAGGCCTGCAGGTCGCGAGTCTCAAGAGGGATGCCGTGAGAGGAGGGATCGACCTCTCGGAGGATATCGTCGATATCCATAGTGAGAGGCTGGTGTCCAGGGATTCTCAATCTCTGTTTCTATCTCTCGGTCATGGGGCTGATATGCTGGCGAGATTCAGTGGAGGGATCTTGCAGTTTAGCCCGATTGGCTTGCTTGAGTGGTGGCGGCCCAGCCTTTCTGCAGACTGGACTTTGTGGTGGGGTCTCGTGTACCTGTCTAGATTCAGCACGCACATGGTCAGTGCATGTCTTTGGTACTCTATCAGTGGCAGCTCGCTGTAAGTCAGCAAAATAGCCCGCTATAATGGAAGATGTTCAGCGCCTAGGTTTTGATTGGCGATAGGCAGTTAATTTCCATCTATTCAGTTCACATTGAGCCTCTCACTGTTGCCAATCTAACTTACAAAGGCGGGGAGATATTCAATTTACTTTCTGCATTTAGTTAAGCTTCTGCTATTGTCAGCTGCGGTTGGCTGAGACTTGCAATTAAGTCTACAAGCTGCCTCAGGTACATCATTCGTGTTACATCGGGCATTGCTTATTAGTATAATATTACATTCTTAATTGGTTTTCTCATTAGGTCGTTCATAAATACATGTAACCGTATACAAAGAGTTAAAGTTGATTTGGACAGTGTGAGTTGCGGCTTACATTGCTTCAAAAAGCATTCCAGCGTTCCACAATGTTCAAGTTGCCACAACTCGAGTTCGGCGATTTTTTTGCCTATTTCTCGGCGATTATTCTACTTACAGACACCTACCTGCGCAACTTGTCAGCCGGCTGACTTTATATCAGGCGAGTCGCGCCAGAATTTTAGTAGTGGTGGGATGATGCATAGTGATCTGTTGGGCCGAGGCAACTCTTCTAGTCCCCGCGATGGCAGCTCTTATAAGAGAGATGCGTTCTCCGACCATTGATGGGGCCTAGTTCCGATCTCACAATCATTGACGATTCGTGTTTCCGCCATACCTCTCATCTGCAAATTCCAATTAATCAAGATACACTTTCATTAATATTCTCATCGAATCATACAATAGTCCTCAGCAACAATGGCAGACCAAGACGGCGATGGCCCTCAGCCCTATGCTGCGTATCTCCGCACTGTTATCCAAAAGGGCCTCTTAGCTGGCGAGCTGCCCGTGGTGACAACGGATCCAAACCAGCTCCAAGAGCAGGCCCGGAAGGCGATGCCCAAGGCCGGTTTTGACTACATCTTGGGCGGCGCCGGTGAGGCGGCAACGATGGACGCCAATCGTCTCGCTTTTCGCCAGTGGAAAATCATCCCCCGCGTCTTGAAGCCCACAACGCCTCGTGATCTAAGTGTTACTCTATTTGGCCAGAAATATGGTAAGTAAATTCGTAACTTCTGGAAACCCTCTTTTAGTGGCTGTATTGCATTAAATTATGAAGAATTTGAACCTATGTTCGCGATCTAACTTGCAACAGATGTTCCCATTCTCATGGCACCCATTGGTGTCCAATCTCTGTTCCATCAGCACAAGGAGATTGGTGTTGCTCAAGCTTGTGCCGCTTTACGCGTTCCCTTCACTTTGAGCACAGTTTCACAATCCACGTTTGAAGAAGTTGCGGCCGCAGCCCCGGGGTCACCAAAGTGGTTTCAACTATACTGGCCTAGTGACGAGGAGCTTACAGCCTCACTTCTCAAGAGAGCCAAGGATAACGGCTACACAGCGCTCGTCGTAACTCTTGATACTTGGACTCTTGCTTGGAGGCCAACTGATCTCGATACTGCCAATGTTCCTTTCCTCGTTGGCGTGGGAGACGCCAACGGATTTTCGGATCCCGTCTTTAGACGCAAATTTGCCGAGATGAGTGATGGAGGAACTCCCGAGGACAACTTGGTGCAGGCTGCGATGTACTGGATCGGCAACACTTTTCCCGGAGTCTCCCGTTCTTGGGAAGACCTCAAGATCCTAAAGAAGCACTGGGACGGACCCATCATTCTCAAGGGAATCCTCAGCGTTGAAGACGCCATCTTGGCGGCCGAGCATGGCATGGACGGAATTGTCGTGAGCAATCATGGCGGCAGACAAATCGACGGCGCTATTGGAACCTTGGACGTCCTTCCCGAAATTGTCGACGCTGTTGGCAGCAAGTTGACCGTCATGATGGATTCCGGCATCCGAACTGGCGCAGATATCCTCAAGGCCCTGGCGCTTGGAGCCAAGGCAGTCTTTGTTGGACGACCTGTGGTTTATGGGCTGGGTATTAACGGTAAAGAGGGTGCTGAAGCGGTCTTGGCTGGGTTGCTGGCTGATCTCGATTTGACAATGGGATTTACCGGAGTTCAGAACATTGGGGAGCTGAATAAGTCGATTTTGCGAAAGATTCAGCACTCTGGAGATATTAAATCAAGCCTCTGAGTGTTGGATCATAAATAGGTCTTGGGAGTATAAGCTTTTATATGTATATGTATATAGACAGAAGAAACTGGTCAATAGCTCAGCGTTATGTATACAGAGATTAGATACATCTTCTTCAGTCAGTGCTAGTCAGAAAATGATCAGCTATTGATTGAAATCGTTTATCAGTAATCTTGCTCATAGAGAATGTCTCTTGTAAAATCAAGAGACTTTCGCTCTGCTACTACTTCATTGGAGCTATTCGGTATCTTGTAAGTCGGAAACATGCAATGATTATCTTTAGTGTAATTCTATGAAAATGCGCGAGATGAAGCCAAGAATAAAAAAACGAGTAGAGATATCTGATGACGAAATTGACTTGTTAGATAAAGTGACATTACGTATTTTACAAAGATGTAGCCGTTTAAAAGTACTATCCCGTTTGGTGAATGCATCTTTAGAAGCACAGTGCGAATTGTACGGGAACCCGTAAGGCTACAGCTCGCAGCTAATGCTCAAAGCTAATTCGCCAACTTTATCGTAGCTCCTGCAACACGGTCAGCCTTCTCAGCCGCGACAAGCCATTCTTCTCGAGGCTCGACGACATTGTCTCTTCAATTGCTTGAGAGTACTCCGAAACCTCCTGGTCCACCCTAAACCATGGCAGACTCTGCAGCTGAAGATGAGGGCCGCGTGCAGAAACGCAGCCACGCAGAGTATGCACAGCAAGATGATTCAGGTACAATGGCTCGGCCGTTTGGAGTTAACAAGCATCATACACGAGGCTAATGGCGTGTTTTTGAATAGATTCTTCGTCTGACGATGATATGGGACCGCAGCTTCCCACTGAGGCCCCCAAGAAAAAGCGCCGCGTCCTGCCTTACGAAAAGCTCTACATCTCTGCGTTGCCCAAGTCCGCTCGATATTCGAAGTCATTGATGCACAAGGAGCAGGTGCTTTTCACTACATGGACCCCTCTGACCGAGTTCTTGATAACATCCTCTACCGATGGTGTTGTAAAATTCTGGAAGAAGATTGGTGAAGGCATTGAATTCGTGAAGCAGTTCAAGGCGCACAATGGCACGATCACGTCAGTGTCGGTCAGTCGAGACGGACGAAGCTTTGCAACCGCCGGCGACGACGAAACGATCAAGATTTTCGACGTCATCACATTTGACCTGCTTTCCATGATTACCCTGAAATATGTACCCAAGTGCGTCTGCTGGGTTCACAAAAAGGGGGCCTCGTTTCCTCTATTGGCTGTATCAGAAGAGACCAAGCCATTGATCCACCTATACGACGGCCGCGGTGAACAAGAAGACGCGATTCATACCATAAAAGGCTTGCATAGGAGCCCGGTACATTTGATGGCGTATAACGACGAGTACGATTGCGTTGTTTCGGCGGACGAAAACGGCATGATCGAATACTGGCAGCCTAGCGACAATTACGAGAAGCCAAGCAACGTGTTTGAGTACAAGAGCTCAACGAATCTGTTTGACTTCAAAAAGGCCAAGTCCGTACCAACATGCCTTACAATATCACCAAACGGGAAAAGCATAGCCGCCTTTTCATTGCCGGATCGGAAGATTCGAATCTTTGACTTTGCATCGGCCAAACTGCAAAAAACTTACGATGAATCGCTCGAAGTAGCCGAGGACATGCAGCGGTCAGGCACTTCGGTACAAAAGATTGACAATGTAGAGTTTGGTAGACGGTTGGCTCAAGAGCGAGAGATTGAATCACCGACTCTGAAAAACAAGTCGAATATCATATTCGACGAATCAGGGAACTTTATCCTCTATGGTTCCATGGTAGGGATCAAAGTCCTCAACACATATACAAACCAAGTTGTCAAAGTGTATGGCAAGGATGAAAACTTCCGCGCTGTAAATCTGGGCATGTACCAAGGGCAGCCACAGAAGAAGGGAATAGTGTCTGTCGAGATGGGTGCTTCAAGTAACCCGCTTCTACAAGAATCAGAAGCTCGTGATCCAATTCTCGTCGCCACAGGTGTAGGCAAACTCCGGTTCTACATGTTCACGAATGAGGAGGAGATTAGCAAGTCGACACGAGACGTTCAGAACGAGAAGCCTACTGTGCTAGGAGGCAAGGACAAAGCGCAAGCTGCCAAAAAGGCAGAAACAGGAAACGCTGCTATCCTTCATACTACATATGGCGATATTCATATTCGTCTGTTCCCTGACGCGGCGCCCAAGGCGGTGGAGAACTTTGTCACACATGCAAAGCGCGGGTACTACAACAACACAATATTCCACCGCGTGATTCGCAAGTTTATGATACAAGGAGGTGACCCCCTTGGCGATGGCACCGGTGGCGAGAGTATCTGGGGGCGAGACTTTGAGGATGAATTCAGCAGCTTGAAACATGACAAGCCATACACAGTGAGCATGGCGAACGCAGGCCCGAATACGAATGCCAGTCAGTTCTTCATTACCACGGAGAAGACGGTGAGTTTCTGATCTGCAATACAATGAGAAGAGCTGAGAACGCTGACGCATGTTTTTTTTTTTCTAATAGCCGTGGCTGGATGGAAAGCACACAATTTTCGGGCGTGCGACACAAGGCTTGGATGTGATTCATAAAATTGAGAACACGAGGACACACAAGGAGAAACCGGAGGAAGATATTAAGATTCTCAACATTGATATCATGTAATGGATAGGGGTAGAGCGAGCGGCGATTTTGGCTTGATCCTTTTCGATAGACGTTTTGTACATATGTGCGTCTCGATAGAGAATATGAGTAATACCAATATGAGTAATACCAAAAATAACATCACCATATATAAAGTAGACTTTGTGTTGATTCTTTGGGTGATGGCCAACTGTTTACGAAGTATCTCTAAGCTCTACTATGTACTACATTCCAAAAATAGAGACTTGTGCCACAAGGGCATAGAGCACCGACGTCGGCCCCTAGATCCAAGTGTGAGTAATTGAAGCACCGAAATTTTAGTGTAAGCGCCGGTGCAAGCTCGCTGGGAGACACAGAGCTCCATACAAATTGACATGTGGGCGTTGGAGCTTTTAGTGCATGCAAGACACAGAAGCCCTGCTTGCACTGATTTTCCAATAAACGAAGCTCAATTTGCGAGCACATGTCAATACCTTTTTCTCTCTCTTTCTTACATCTAGTTTATACCCATTGGCTCCTTTGAGATACAGAAGAGCCAAAGAAAAGTTGGAAGTTTGCTGATATTGGTATTCTCCTACCGTCTCCCAATTAAGCCGCCAGCCTGTCAATCGCCTGCTATTGACGTCACCCGGCATTTGCAACCTTTTTTCCCTTCATCTCTTCTGCCAACCCAAATTCTATATTCCCAGATACCTTTTCCTCCTCTTCTCTCGACTCGTCTCCTTGATTTTTGCCCAGGAGCAATTGTTCATCATGTCTACCGTACGTGTGCTCTCTTACAGCAGGCATCTTCCGTTGCCAGCTTTGATTGCTTGAGTGGAGTGACTCACTAAATTGCCCCTCCAGTTCTACATCGAGAACAAAAACGTCGGCAACCAGGCCGACTCAGAAGATTGGCGAAGTATGCTCTATTAATATTCTACAGATGATTCAAGAACTGTATTTTGCTAACTGAATCTTCCTCAACTAAATTAGTTCGCGGCTACAACCCTCTAACACCGCCCGATCTGCTACAACATGAGATCCCACAGACAGCCGAATCCAAGAAGGCAGTCATTGACGGCCGCAATGAGGCTGTAGCCATTGTCAATGGCAAGGACCCCAAGCACCGATTGCTCATTGTCGTGGGCCCCTGTTCGATCCATGACCCTGAAGCTGCTCTCGCCTACTGCGATCTGCTGCTCAAGGCCAAAGAGAAGCATAAAGACGAGTTGCTCATCGTGATGCGCTCGTACCTCGAAAAGCCTCGCACCACGGTCGGTTGGAAGGGTCTAATCAACGACCCGGATATTGATGGTAGCTTCAAAATCAACAAGGGACTGCGATTGTCGCGCCAGCTCTTTGTCGATCTGACTAGCAAGGGCATGCCTATCGCAAGCGAGATGCTGGATACCATCTCCCCTCAGTTCCTCGCTGATTTGCTCAGCGTTGGTGCCATTGGTGCACGTACAACAGAGAGCCAGCTGCACCGTGAACTGGCGAGTGGCTTGAGTTTCCCAGTCGGCTTCAAGAATGGAACAGATGGCTCTCTTGGCGTCGCCATCGATGCCATGGGCGCTGTCAAGCACCCCCACCACTTCCTCTCCGTCACGAAGCCTGGCGTTGTTGCCATTGTAGGCACAACAGGTAACGATGATTGCTTTGTCATTTTGCGAGGTGGCACCAAGGGCACCAACTACGATGCCGAAAGTATCGCTGAAGCGAAAGCCGCTCTGGACAAGAAGGGAGCACCTCCCAGATTAATGGTCGACTGCAGTCACGGCAACTCTCTGAAGAACCACAAGAACCAGCCCAAGGTTGCGAGTGTAGTGGCTGAGCAGGTGGCCAAGGGCGAGACGGCCATCATGGGCCTTATGATTGAAAGCAACATTGATGAAGGTGGGTTATTGGAAAATGTTTTCTATCTACGAAACTTTACTAACTTGGCTGAATAGGCAACCAGAAGGTACCCGAGGAGGGCAAATCCGGGCTCAAGTATGGCGTCAGTATCACAGATGCCTGCATCAACTGGGCGGATACTGAGGAGGTACTTGACAATCTGGCTGAGTCTGTCAAACAGAGAAGAAAAGTCTTGGGAGTAGAAATTTGAGAAGCTTGAAGCGCAAGCTGGTTTCAGCAGCACACTCCACAAACCAATTGGCTATATGCCACCGTGATACCATTGTACCTATACTATTTGGATTTGCTGGCTTTGTGCGAGCTTGATATACTGGATTCCATTTCTTTTTATATGTTGCTGTGCTTAAAGGGAGCCAGATATGGGTTGCATTTATTACGCTCTCTCCGGGCGTGTACAAATAGGATTAGCAAAAAGTTTGTAAAGTACTTCTTCTGGGCATAGGTACAGAAGCCAGTTCAGACATTAGCGGATGGTTTGGTATTTGGCATTTTCGAAAAGCTCAACCAAGTAAAACAAATTCAAGGTAAATGAACTGTTACGGAATATATGCGGGATAAAAGGAAAGTACTTGGGCCACGTTGATTTGATGTTCTTGAAGTTCTTGAAGCCATCACCGTATTCCACTTTAGGAGGCTGCGCGTTAACGGAGCAAGGCTCACACTGTGCGACATCCTCATAGCCAGCAAGAGCCCCTGCTTCAGCAAGCTTTAACACAGTACGCAAGTAAGACTGGCCACTCTTGGCGAGCAAGCGCAACTAAGGCAATTTTCCGACGACGCAGGTACAGAGCCTCCCACGCTCTTTATTTCTATTCTCACCCCAAAACACCAATCGATCATCCATTTTTACAGGGTCATCTCGCAATTCTTTCTCTTCGCTTTTGAATCATTTTACTGCTTTTATCAATCGTTTTTTCGTATTCCTCTGCCATCGCTTTGATAGCATCTTTCCGATAGCTTTGCTTCGTACGCGACTTGCATTTTCTCCAACAAGGCGACGCGCGAATTGACAACGACCATGGCGCCCTACTCGCCGCCAGACTCGCCGTTGTCATCGGCAATGGAGTCTTCATACGAAGACGACATCCACGATGAAGAGACGATGCTGCGGCCGTCCAAACGCCAAAAGGTCGAGGCTGGCTCGACGACTTCATCTGCCGTCATACCCGACCCCGAACACGAGCCTGTGTTGGAAGCCGATGCGCTTGAGGGCATGTCAGATATCTCATCGGATACGTCAGGCGACATTCCCAGCTCTCCCGTCAACGCCAGGCTCGAAGAGGAGGATTTCCAGGATCAGGTGACGGTTTGCGACTGGGACGGCTGTCCCGCAGGAGACCAGGGCAACATGGATAAGCTGGTCGAGCACATTCATAACTCACACATTGAGAATCGTCAGAAGAAATATACGTGCGAGTGGCGCAGCTGCAACCGCAAGGGATTGCCTCATGCCAGTGGCTACGCCTTGAAGGCTCACATGCGAAGCCATACGAGGGAGAAGCCGTTCTACTGCTATCTACCAGGTAGGTCCCGTTTGGCGATGGCTAGTCTAGCATTCGAATATAACCTTTGCCTCTATGGTTGATCAATTATGCTGACAACTTGCTCAACAGAGTGCGATCGCTCCTTCACCAGATCCGATGCGCTTGCTAAACATATGCGAACCGTCCACGAAACCGAGGCTCTTCGACCGTCTGATCCGGTACCGAAATCCATGCAATCCGGGCCAACGGGTCGGACTGGAAAGCTCAAAATCATCATCAAGACTCCCCAATCACAATCTGCAGGACAAGACGACGGAGAAGATGCCAACGGTGACGTTCCCCCATCGGAATGCTTCACAGTACTCCCATCCGATCTGTTCACCGAGGCAGAGCTCGAATTACCCCTTGACAAGCTATGGCGCAAGTGCCACTGGGAAGCAAAGTGGGCCGAGGAGGTGGGAGATGCGCTGAAGAGCGAGTGCAAGCAGTGGGAGGAGCTTTACTACAAGGAGTGGCTGGACAAGGAAGTGCTGTTATCGCACGTTATCAAGACCGAGGTGGATTGGAGCGAGCGGCGCCAAGCTATCATCTCTGGCGCTGCCGACGTGCAGCTTCGCAGCAGCGCAGAAGAAAAGGACAAGGATGAGGGCGTTACAAATGGAGTGACGAAAGAAGCTCCTATTGTGGCCACCAGCGAGGCGTAGGAGCCTAAACCTTCTTCTAGGATTGTGATTAGTCGTGATGATTGGGATAAATGGGATAATTGGGATATTATCTAAGGAAGTTCAAGGCGGATACAGGGTGACGTGCAGCTTGGGATGCGGCTGGGAGTTCTGGGAGTTTCTACAAGAAGGGCGCTGAGATGCGCCTCGCTGGTCTTCGTTTTGCCCGGTCTATTTTCTTCTTCTTCTTTTTTTCTGTGTGTTAAAGCTTCTAGATACACTTTTGGTTTCACAAGTTACCTTTTTCTTCTTCTGATTTCAGCTTTAGAAGTCCCTGTTAAGCTATTTCAATGGCCGCCGCCTCTTTGAAGGTTTTCGTGTTTGATCTTTTTGGGAGCTTTCTGATGTAAGATAGAGTAATGAGATTGCAAAATGATTTGAGGAACTGGTTTGTCTACTAAAATCAATAGCATTCATATTCTACGATTCGATTCAATTATTTCCTTTATTTCTTAGCCTTTGCAGCAAGCACAGCATTCTCCGTACTCTTACGGCACCAGCTCAACTTCTTAATGCAGGCACTAGTAGACAAATGCAGCTTCTCGGCGGGGGGTTTTTTTTTTTCATCATTACCAACCAAGCACGCCGCCGATTTCGCATCTCCACTATTAAGTCTTGCAATCGCCTACGACTTCAGCACATAGATTTGAAATCCTCGGCTTTTTATTTGCGCAACAAACGTTGCATATGTGAATTATCTAGGAACAAAACATATTGCAGCGGATAATATATTTTACTGATCCTCTTTTTCTCTTTCTCTTTCTCTTTCTCTTACACGCCTCATTGTAATCCAACTTTCAGAAAGTAGCCTTCTCTGTTAACACGTGCCTTATCAAGATTTAAGTGCGCCACGGATTGCAAAGGTCGCCACTCGGAAGATATAGTACGCCGCGGGCAAAATACGTTCTTATCTCTCTACAACTTAACAAACTGCAACTGAGCTGGCGAAACAGACACAAACACATAACATACAAGACATTATATTCTACCATTACTGTTCTCATCGTCACGGTAATAGAAAAGTCCAGCAGCACGGCATTGCCGTAAGAAACAGTTCGCACCATGAGTGCCATTCTCTCCGCCGACGACCTCAACGACTTCATCTCCCCCGGAGTCGCCTGCATTAAACCCGTCGAGACTCTCCCAGCTCTGCCCGCGCAGCAGTCCGTCAACGAATACGAAGTCGTCCTCGACGGCCAGCTTCCCTCTACTTCTTCGGCCAATGGTGCCTCGCCCGCGCAGATCTCTCTCACGGACTGCCTCGCCTGCTCAGGCTGCGTCACGTCCGCAGAGGCCATCCTCGTCAGCCTGCAGAGCCACAGCGAAGTGATTTCAACGCTCGATGCGGCTCCGGCGCTGCGCGTGGTGGGACCAGATGCGCAGGGAAATTTCAAGGTCGAGGGTCTCGAAAACGAAGATGCGAAGCTGTTCGTCGCAAGTGTAAGCTCTCAGACGAGGGCGAACCTAGCCGCTGCGTGCGGGCGAGATGTATCTGAGAGCCAGGCTGGATACATGCTGGAGAATCTATTGCGAAGTCCGGAGGGGCTTGCAAGAGGAGGAAAATGGAACAATTCTTTCGAATGGGTGGTTGATATCAACGTAGCGCGAGATGCGACGCTCGCGCTCGGTACAGCCGAAGTCCTTTCCTCACCTACACCAGGCGTCTCAAAACCATCAAACCCAATCTTATCATCATCATGTCCCGGCTGGGTGTGCTATGCAGAAAAGACTCATCCGTACGTGCTACCGCATTTATCCAAAGTCAAGTCGCCACAAGCCCTCATGGGTACCATCCTGAAAACAACCTTGAGCCGAATGCTGGGTATCCCGCCCAGTAGAATATGGCATGTAGCCGTCATGCCTTGCTTTGACAAGAAGCTAGAAGCTAGTCGAGAGGAGCTCACCGACGAAGTATGGGCGCGCTCAGGCTTGCCTGGAAGAGGAGTTCGGGACGTCGATTGCGTTATCACGAGCAAAGAGGTTTTGATGCTCGCAGAGTCAAGAGGCCTCAGCTTCTTTGATTTCCAAAAGTCCGCTTCATCTGTCCCGCCATCAATACCCTTCCCAGACGATAAAGTTCACGCTTTCTTGTTTCCAAAGAAGGGTTCAAGAAACCCGTCGCGAATTGCTGGTTCTTCTGGCGGGCTATTACACCACATTCTCCAAACCAAAGCTGCTCAGACCCCAGGCTCGGAGATTCAAATCAACCGAGGCCGTAACGCCGACGTGGTGGAATACATTGTCGCAGTAAACGGCGAGCCTGTTTTCAAGGCCGCCCGATACTATGGCTTCAGGAATATCCAAAACCTTGTCCGACGTCTAAAGCCAGCTCGTCCTTCCCGCATGCCCGGCGGGAAGCCCTTTGGGAGTGCGCGCCGCCCAGTAGGAAAGGCAGCCTCTCTCGATTTCAGTTTTGTCGAAGTCATGGCATGCCCTGGGGGCTGCACCAATGGCGGTGGCCAAATCAAGATAGATGACGCCGTTATTCTTGAAAGAAAAAATATTTCCGGGAAGCCAGGTCCACAAGAGCAGAAAGACTGGCTAGCAGAAATTGACGAAGCATATTTCTCGGGTGAAGATTCGCAGTCCAGGCTCGACGGCAGCAGCCCTGAGAATACCAGTGGAGGCATTTCCCACTCATATATAGATGATACCCTGGCGTACTGGTCTAGCATGACGGGCATAGGATTGGATAGACTGGCATTCACGAGTTATCGTGAGGTGATTAGCGATGTAGGAAAGGGCTCGGCCACCGAGAGTGCCGCCTATTTAGCTGGCAAAGCTGGCGGCGGCTGGTAGATAGCTTCCTGTAGATAGAAAGTAGAAGCGCAACCACGCATAATGAAATCAAAATTCAAGTCGCTCTGTTACCACGCTGTGCAAAACCAAATCCTCCTCTACCACTTCCGTCCGGTCCTCTTGGTGCCCGAATTGCTTGATGCTCGTCTCGACCAGCCTGTCCCCGCATAGAAGAATCGCTGCCGCTGCCTTCACGGCCGCCTCGTCTGAGTGAATCTGGTCTCGGGGCCGAGCTAGGATCGAATAGCTCTCTCCGGGAACCAGGTTGATTCGCAGGCCGCCGAGGCTCAAATTGCTGGCTGCTGCTCTCGCTGTTGGCATTGCTGTTGTTATAGTTGTATCCACTGTTACTGTTGCTGCTGCTGTTATTATTATAACTGCCTCCCCGTCCCCTTCCACGACCGCGGTATGCCCCTCGCCCCTCCATCCTAGGAGGCGTAACAGTACCCGTACCCGGCGACGATCCGCGCGACGAAGGAGCCGACTCGCCAAAGATCTTGGCCCTGGCCTCATCGTAGCGCCGCTGCTTCTCCTCGCGGTCTCTCTTCTGCTTTGCGCGGATTTCGTCCGGCGTCATCTGCACTTCCGGCGCCCTGGAGGCATCGTCGTCGTCGTCGAGCGACAATTGGGACAGGCCGGTGACGGGATCTTTCTTGGCGATGACGGGCTTGCGGCTGAGAACCTTGACCTGAGGTTTGAAGGCAGTGGTGAGAGGGACGCCGCCGCCGGCAGCTTCGACGTAGTGGAATGTCTCTTTCGAATCGCTGTATTACCCGCAAGAGCAAAAGAGAGGATTGTCAGTTCAACAATGACAAAAGACAAGGTCATTCAAATAAAAGCTTTCTCCATACGCTGATTCCCATAATCTCCGGTTTGCCTCGGCGTGCTGCTGCAGCCGCTGTTGTCTGCTGAGGTTGGGCTGCGGCGCGGCCTGGGACTGTTTGCTGTCGCTTCTATCGGCCTGGGTCTCCCAATCGTCGTCGTCCCAGGCATTGGGTACACCACCGGCTCTGCTCATTTTGAGATCGTAGATCTGGGAGTGCTTGGGGAAAAGTGAAGGAATAAGAAAGGTGTTTTTGAGCCAAGGGAAGATTGAAGTTATATTAAGTCCTCTCTTTGTCTCTTGCTCCTATCACCGAACCCTAACCGAGAAAAAGCAGCTGTCGCAGAGCAGGTCCAATGTCCGATCTCAATATTGTTTGTATTTATGAAACCTCTTAGGCAGCCTGCATGGTCTTTTTGCAGCTCTATATTTGTGCGCATCGATGGTCGTTGGCTGTGCGAAGTCCGTTTCGTCGGGGTTTTCAGAGCGAGCTGGCCATTCGGCGCGAATGGGCTATAAAGTTCGATTTGGTTGTGTGTAGCTCTTTTTTTTTCCTGGTCGCGCAGTACCTGCAGTATACCGAGGCTATTGATCGCTGTGAGCGCAAACTCCGTGGCACTAGCGTACCGTCCAAAGTATCTCCAGGTATCTCTTGTCGGGTTTTGGCTTCATGCTAGCTTTTGGGCTGCGGAGAGCATGTTTCAGTGGGGCTGGCTTCTTACCTCTTTGCAGAGTCGCTGCTGTTTACGTGAACCTGAAGCTCGATAATCAACCCATATCCGCTGATTCTATTGAGACTCGAGGCTTCTTAATACTATTAGGTATGATTACAGGTCATTCATTCAAGGCCAAAAAAGAATCGACATGTTAACGTAGGCTCTTATTAGTCTACTGCTTTGCACCAAACTCCCCTCACTCATGTCTGAACTCTCCAATGCTGCGGCCGCTATAGTAGCCAACGCGACCAAGAAGCTCAGGGAAGAAGGCGAGGCGGCTAAGAGTCGTCTTTTGGATCAGCAATTCCATATCAGTAAGAATATTTCTCCTCACCTCTTGTGTGTCCACCTCGCATGTGTTTTCGTAGCACTAACCGGAGCCATCCGCTTGTGTGTAGGTCGCTATGCAGACCCCTTGGTTCCACGAAAGACATCAGACCTTCAGTTTTGGCCAAAGGATGTGACTCTAGAAATGGAACAAAGATGGCTGGCTATGATTAAGGAGCATCGGTCCATTTAAGCTACGAGATTGGGTTTGGGGATTGGCAGGCAGATGGACAGGCGGACAGGCGGACAGGCGGACAGACAGAAGACGACACTAATTCGCTAGGCTTGCATTTTATGAGTAAATGATAATGAACGTCTCATCGGCTTGGAGCTATTTCAACAGTTCGCTTCGCAATTACTATTGCATCTAAACTACTGCCAGTGACACCATAGTGCTAGTGAAAGAAAGACAGACACGACGCCGGCCACGCTATCTTGTATATACTTCGAGATGAGCACCCCCAGAAGCGGGCTGTTACTCTTCAGCCAGCAATATTATGTGTATACTACTACTGGTACCTAGTAATAGGCCAAGACTCGTAAATCAGCGGACAAGATTCGGAATGTCTGCCATGACCGGTTGCTGCGTCTAGTCTGCTAATCGTTCTAGCCCTTGGAAAAGTGTTATCGTCACTGGGCTTGGAGCAAGCTGGAGATCTCTTAAGCCGCCTCTCTCAAGAACCAAGCTCAACAACAACGGTCTTTACTCTAACCCAGACCAATATAGATAGCCAGCGGCCTATCCATTAGATGATTCCATGAGATGTCACCAGTGGCAGAATACATAACCACTATCTTGCTTGTCAAACGATGCTACAATACAGGGTGGTGGCTCAGGACTCCCAAGGAAAGTGGATATGTCTACATTAACGTACGTTTGGCGAGAAGACGAGGCTAGAAGAGGACTAGAAAATTCTGCTCGAGTTAAACGCCCAAGGCCACTTCGGCGCAAGAACGTTGTTGCACGTCTAGGTAGCCCACTGCTAGAATTTGATACAAGAAACAAACTCAAGCGCCACCATCTAGCCTCAGCAAACTAGTAGCGATGACATAGATACAGTGCGAGGCGCCTCGAGCCATGCCATACCGTGCTTGCATACCGTGTGTTGTTCTACATGCGCATGTGCATCGCTCCTAGTTGCTCTCTGCGGAGATTTGACAACGGGCGATGGCCATGGGAATGCCAATACATGCGTTTACATGCACAAAACTTGATCCCACGTCAGCTGATTTGCAGCGAGACGAGGCTGAGCGCTCTCCACGAATTCATCCAATGTTTGGAGCTTCCTCTAGGCCCGCTGAAGGCTACTGTGCAGGTAACCCTGCAGGCTCCCCCTCATTATTGGAGTTGACGGTGGCAAATGCATCTTCTTTTCTTTTTTACCCCTCTAATAAGCTGGGAATAGGCACCCGTGATAGAGTCTGGCGTTGTCCAGACCAGCTCAGACATTTGCCAGCTGGCGAGCTAGCGAATAATAGGGAACGAAGGCAATGATATTTGTGACCAATCATAATTCTCATCTCACGACGGTGATGGTGGCAAGACTGAGTCGCGGTTGAGGGGGCGGCCAAGCACTGTATACTGTAGGTAAAAAAGAATTAGATGTTGCAGTGTATCAGAGGCTTGCCTTGCCTTGCATGAAACCCAACAACACGAAAGACACGATAACGTGCTGAGCGTTATATTAGACGTCAATGCTAAAACGGCAGTGACAAGTTAGCAGCACACCCAAATCTCGGCTGTCTTGGTCAACTAGCATTCTCGATAGTGGTTGTCTCGGTTGAATTGGTTGGGGGTGGCGGGAGGATGGAGGGATCAGTTCAACCGATTCTGGTGAAACCCCAAAAAAGAACCCCAAGGGCCCAAGGGAAAGCCGTGATACTTTCGGGCCACTGGCTGGTCTGACAAAGGGCCAGGTGGCTAGCGTCGCGAGGCTCCCTTGCTTCGTCTGCTTGATGCGGTTATGAGAAATGCAGCAAGGCAGTGATGGTCAAGTTGCACCAGATGGTGCTAGAGCAAGGCAGCATCCTTCAATCCCCTTGGATGCTCTCTGGAGTCGGTGCTACCAGATATTGACGGCTACTGCTATAGTACTACTGCTGCGGCTTATAGCGGGTACAAGAGTGGCTTGGGGGTTCCGTGTTCTCGCTGGGCCTGTATCTTGGACACCATAACCAGATTGCCGGGACTTATGTTGCAGCTCTTGAGCAGCACGGCATCGGTCTTGTCTCTGTCTTGACTCACACCGCCGCCGCGTCCCAGCCAGGAGAGCCAAAGCACTACTCGTCCTAGAAACGACCAGAGACCAGACGACGGAGAATCTCTGCGTGATAGGGGAGAAACAGCCAATACCAAGTATATCGCAGCCCCGCCTCACAGTATGTGCAAGTGCTGCGGCGATGGGGCATCTCCACTCGGTGAAGTGGAAGACGTGATGTCGCAGCAGAGCGGCAAATCACCGCATCGAGGGCTTGTGGCGTTGCGTTCCGCAGATGGCAAAAACAGACGAAAAGGAAGAAGCAAAAAGCAAGGCCAAGCTGACAAAAAGCAAAGTAGCTGGATCCCTAGAGCTGCCTGGGTTGAAGGATTTTCCCCCTCTTGTCTCGGGAGCCGCGGTAATAATGCGCCTCCAAAACTTTGACGGGCGGCGATGCTTGATTCGCTGTGCGGCTGGCCAAGATCTCGGAAACAAGACCCTGTCAAGTTTAGCCACCGCCTTACTGACAGCCGAGCCGGTGGTCGATTCGCTTCCACAGCGTCCACGTTCCATGTTCAGAGGAGCTGCTGTTGACGCAAGGGAAGCAAGACAGCTTAGGCCGATGCAAGGGAGCACTGCTCGTGCTACCACACCACTATACTCGAGGCAGCTAGCAGAAGTAGGTAGGCAGCATCATATAGTTTGATGCTGTCAGAGGCCTCGACTCGATGTCAGGAGTCGGTCTACGAGGATCGCGTAGTGCCGGCAGTAGCATAGCAGTAGCATTGATGTCAATACTTGACTCCATACGGAGCTGAAGCTGAATCATCCACCATCAGCTGCCGGCGAGCTCGACTCAAACCCCGCGAGATATGCGAATACGAACTGGCACTTGCCGTGCAGACAGACAGATGCAAGGAGAGCGTTCGAGATGCCCGCGTCGCCTCGACGACATCGCAGTTAGCTGCATGGTGTGCATGTCATGACGGTCTGGCAGGCGGTGGCTGAAGTTGCGAAAACGAGCCCTGCTGGCTCTGCTGGCTAAGGCCAATCTGCCTGATCGGGACGCGGATTTCGGCCTGCCATGCCGCTACCGCGCTGACGCTAGGGGGCGCTGGCAACTGGCAGAGCGCAAGCTACAGCGCTCCACCCGCCGAGCCAGCAGCCGCAAGCCCTCCGTTAGCAGCGGCCCACACACTGTACGGGCCCTCCTCACAGTACCTGTCCCATGTTCGGAGCACTGAGGCCCTAACGTACACTAGAGCCCTGCGGCAGCCCAGCGGCTTCTTCCTCTGGCCTTTTTGCCCCCAAGGAACCGTCCATTAACAATCGGCTCTTTTTTTTCTTCCTTCATCATCGCCAGTCTTTGATATTGTTTCTTCATCCTCCAGCATCACCACGCCTGGTGTCGACGCTCCCTGTTCCCGCGACCAACCTCTGGCGTGCGCGACGCCATCCGGACTTCCAACAGGCCCTCTCCTCGTCCCCCCCGCCCATCCGTCCCTAGCTCGATCGCCTCGCCGCCCTCTGTAGCGTTTTGAGATATTACGAGTTTCGTTTATCCTCCCCCGCTTGGTTCGTCATGTCAGGCCCTGAAAGCGCTCATGCTGGCGGCGGCTTCGACCTTCTGCGGAGAGCTACTCAAGCAATGATGTCAAAGTATGTTGGTTTTGTGTTTGTGTCTCTCTCTGCCTTCTTTCGGCCCTTTATCCCGCGCTCTGACGGCTCCATGTCGTTGCGCTGAGCGGCATTGGCCCCGCCATCGTAGCGGTTACTCGCGATAGCCTTGCAAGCTACCTAGTAGTAGCTGTACCTTGAGAGCTGTCCACGATTACAAACATCTGTCTCATATTTGGTGGAAGATTTCCCTGTTTGCTTGATTGGTCTTGTTTTTCTGTTTTTTCCGCTTTTTATCATGCAGAGGAAGGGAAAGCAAAACAAAGAGTGTATACAACTGGCGACGGCTGCAAGCACAAGACGGTGGACATCTGGCGCTCAAGCGGCGCTGGCCTTGAGCACAAAGCAGAGTGCCCGGGCTTGAAACAGCTTCAGCTGGTCTATCCAGCGTCGCCCCAGGCTGCAATGTCTCGCTGCTCGACACCATGGGTCAATCAGCCTGGTATCATCGGTATCTACCGGCTTCTATTTTGCCCATGGCCTCTTTGCGGCTTAATAGCAGAGAAAGCGACGGCACTCAGACAAGGCTTATCAGACACCGCAATGGCACGCCGATAGTGCTTCATATCTACAACTCTTCGGGGCTATTGAGCGCCCTTGCACATGCAAATCGAGAAAATTTCTCTTGCCAATAAAAGCGTCAAGGGTCTGAAGCCAAGCTTGTCCTGGATATCACGGCTATTTTGCGGAACCAACGTCGTCATACCCTGGCGCATCAGCTCCCGTCTACATGCACCTACCTACGTCAAAGGCCAGGGAATAGCGATACAGCTAGGAAAGCTTGTTAGGCGATCTTGTTTTGGCTGGTTTTACCTGATCGACTTCCTGAGTCATGGCCAGCCCCTCCAACGCATAACCCCTACTGCAGTCTTGCTCGGCCAACCCTTTCTTCGGCAGACCAAAAGAAGAAGAGAAGGGGGAAAATGTCGGTTTTCTAGAATTACCTGGACGGACCGCTTGATACGCTCAGCAGTGCCTTGACCACTTTTTCCCGGGCTTGTCCACCCCGCCACGGCCATGCATCTTTCTGGCCTTCTTTTCCCTGCCTTGATCAAACCTTGATGCTATCCCCACTCGTCTAAATGGCCGTGCTGGAGCAATACTCTTTTGCATCCATCGTCATTCCCCTTTTTCCTCGCGCTTGTTGCGCCCGGTGTTTGTGCATCCGGATCCGCTCTCGGAGGCTGACCGTCGCTGACTACCCTCACTTTGGACGGGCCGGGCTGTCTGGCCGGCGGTCTCCGTGTTTTCCTCGTCCGCTGTAATCAATCCTTGCCCCCCTAACGAGTTAGTGCACATCACGACTTTCAATTTTCATCCACCGTTTCCTTGGCGCCTTGGGCCGCCGTGAACTAGTGTTCCCACTTCAATACCGTTTCCCCGCGCCAGTGTTATCTTTTTGACTTGACCAATGCTTTAACTTTTTTCTCTTCTTCTTTCTATTTTTCCGTTTCAGATCTATTTTCTTTGTTCCGTCGACCATGCTGGCTGCTGACCAACCCGCCAGAACCGCCGCGCCTGAGGAGGATGGCGCGGACCATATCGGCTACGAGACCCCTCGATCCGGCATAGCCACTCCTCATCCCGACCCTCACGATAAACGCCTGCCCGGAATCACGACCTACTTCTCCCAGGTTCGTCAAGACATTTCTGCTAGTCGGGAAAACTTTTCTACAATGTCAATTCCAGAGAGGCGCGAGTCCTCGGGCCAGAGGTCAGACCAGCAGTTGCTGGACTGCGTATCCAGAGAAGAGCAGTTGCCTGGGCAAGCTGAAAGCTCTCAGCCTTGCATACAGTCACAACCCATGGACACTCAGTCCCCGCGATCCAAGTCCTTGGCTGTCCGCACGCGCGATAGCCAAGAGCAACTAAAAGGATCTACATCCTCCTTACCAGACCCCATCACTACACATTCATCCTCCTCATCTTCTTCTCTGGGGCCTGCTACTCCCGAGACAATTTTTTCGGGCGGAGAGACTAGAAGCGCCAGTTCATCAGGCACTTCTGGCCGCTCAGAACCTGTAAAGTCTAGTGATTGTTCGCAGGACCGCGATCCCTCCTCTCATACATCTACTGCAGCTTTTCCTTTGTCAGATACCACCGCTGCACCAGCACCCTGTTCCGTGTCTCGCATACAAGCCCACAGATCTTCTTCTTCAACTTTGCCTTTGCATCAACTCAACGTCAAACTTGAGGCGGCTCGACCGCCGCCCAGCAAATGGTTTTCGTTTCAAGGACTCAAAGAGCTAACTCGTGGTCTCTTAATCAAGAGCGGCCCGCCTACCCCTACCAGAGCCCTCTCTACAGCCAACTCACAGTCTGATGGCAGGGACACTCCGAACGGATCCGGCAACGAGGGCGCCGAGACAAGTGGCACAGTAACCCCAAAGGGCTCTGGCGCCGATGCTCCGACGGCCAAGGGGAAGTTGACCATCAAAATTGTCGAGGCGCGGGGAATACGCAAGAGCCGTGACCCTTACGTCGTTGCCGTATTCCAACGAAGTGAGCTCATCTCTGGCGGACCCCATGCCATTGAAGAGGAGGAAGAGGTGGTAGGAACGCCTTCCGGGCTCGGTTCAATTCCCATGAAGCGTCAAGTTAGCGACTCTGGCAGGCCCATGGCCATCCCGATGCGCAGCCGTCAGAGCAGCAACACTAGCATCAGCGACCACAGCACTTTTCGCAACCGAACGCTCAAAACACTCTACTCAAGCCCCAAATGGGATGCTGAGGCAGTTTTGTGAGTTGTCCATTACTCAGCTGCTGGGGAAGACTGGAGATTGAAGATTGAGCTGACCGCCAATATAGTGACGTTGTCGATTCAGATATGCTGGTAGACATTTCGGTATACGATCATGCGGCTTCCGGGGGAGAAGAATTCTTGGGCCATGTCAACATCGAGGCCCGGAAAGACGGCCCTGTCAGAGGATGGTATGCGCTGCAAGGCCACGCCAACACGACTGTCGAGAATATACCAACGGGCGAAATACATGTCGAAGTTTCTTACCAGAGAACTGAAAGGAAGCACTTTGGCCCAAGCGATTTTGAGATTCTCAAACTCATCGGCAAGGGCACATTTGGTCAGGTTTACCAAGTTCGAAAGAAGGATACCCAGCGGATTTATGCCATGAAAGTACTGCAGAAAAAGGTGATTGTTCAAAAGAAGGAAGTGGCGCATACCGTGGGAGAGCGGAATATCCTTGTTCGCACGGCTACATCAGATTCACCCTTCATCGTCGGACTCAAATTCTCCTTCCAGACTCCGTCAGAGCTGTACCTGGTCACTGATTACATGTCTGGCGGAGAGCTTTTCTGGCATCTCCAGAAAGAAGGCCGCTTCGACGAGAAGCGAGCCAAGTTCTACATCGCCGAGTTGATTCTGGCCATCCAGCACCTTCACAACAACGATATTGTGTACCGCGACCTTAAGCCTGAAAACATTCTTCTGGATGCGAACGGCCACATTGCCCTTTGCGATTTTGGACTGTCCAAGGCAAATCTTACTAAGAACGACACCACAAACACCTTTTGCGGGACCACGGAGTACCTCGCACCCGAGGTTTTACTCGATGAGTCAGGATATACCAAAATGGTCGACTTCTGGTCGCTAGGTGTCTTAGTATTTGAGATGTGCTGTGGATGGAGCCCCTTTTACGCGGAAGACACTCAGCAAATGTACAAGAACATTGCTTTTGGCAAGGTTCGGTTCCCGCGTGACACCCTATCTCAGGAAGGTCGCAACTTTGTCAAGGGGTTGCTTAATAGAAATCCCAAACATAGACTAGGAGCAACGGACGACGCTGAAGAGCTCAAGAGACACCCCTTCTTCAACGACATTGACTGGAACCTCCTGGCCAAGAAGCTCATTACTCCCCCCTTCAAGCCCAAGTTGAAGTCGGCAACAGACGTCTCGTACTTTGACCCAGAGTTCACCACTGCGCTAGACCAGAATGGATCCCTCAACGAGCGTGCTGCCGCACTAGCCCGAGGATATGCTGCGTCGACGCCTCTTTCGCCGTCGGTGCAGGCCAATTTCCACGGATTCACCTATGTGGATGAGAGCGCACTAGATGACCACATGCGCGATCTCAGAAATGACGATGAGCATATGGATGATGCCCACGCCAATGGTGATGATGACTGGGATAACCTAGATGATATCGATCCCCGAGTGTCCAACCGGATGAGCGGCATTGTTAGGTCCGGACACGACGAGCAGATGGTGGGGGGCTCGCACTTTGATCCGTAAATGATGTTTGATCGGACCCCAGGTACAATGGGGGAGTGGACGTGATGGCTGCATGGCGTTTGTTTATTTTCCCTAGTTTTTGTTTTCTTCGTGTCATGGCAATACAGGTCGACTCTTGTCCCTGAACAAAAAAAAATTGATATCCCGAAAACAACCACGACGATGTTGATACAATCGATTAATCATATGGCATCTGCATTAGGAGGGGTTGGCTGGTTTTGCATTTTGCATTTGTTCCATGGCTACTACATTTGCAGGAAAGGACCCTGGAGTTCAGGTTGAGCCAAAGATATACGACGATGATGAATGGGATTCTTCAAAGCATCCAGATTCTCTTGCACAAAACAATCAAGTGCGAAAATCCAGGACGATAATTCCAGAATACCAAGGAAAGATGAAAAAAAAAAAAAGAAAAATGCATGAAAGAGAAGAAGAAAGAGAAGACACAAACCAAATGATGTAACACAAAAAGCGAAATTCGACAGAGAGGAAATAAGAACAAGAAGAAAAGCAAATTAGCATGATTCTATTCCCTATTTTTTTCCACTTTATCTTTTTTTCCCCAACTCTTATTGCATCCCAAACCCAGTAGGATCATGTTACCTCTCTATATCCGTATCTCGTTAAGCGCTCTTGTTGGGATGTGGTGTAATGATGGTGAAACATTCTGTCAATGAGTGCGACGCGCATGTGAATACCTTTACTTAATGGACAGACGAGGGGAGGTGTTACAGCAACAAAAGAATGATGAAATACTACACACTGGCGGTCTTGGAAATGGGCTATGATTGTATATAAATAAGTAATTGGCAGGTGATGAGTAATACGACGATAATGTGCCATGGTGTTGAGAGATTATATCCTATAATGGGATAGTTACGACATGACAAATGATGTAGCTTAACATTTCACCCGATTGGTTCCGACAAAAGTCGTACCTGCATACTAATTACCACTGGTAGAGATTCTGAAGCAAAATATGGCGATGTGTGAAGTAGCTGGCCAAAGCATTGTCACTATTCAAGAGTCCACGAGGCATTTTGCATATCTTTGATTGATATTGGCATTCGAAACGATGTCCTATACGACGAGGCTGATCGATAAGGAAAAAAATGTACAAAGGGATGATTCAAAAAGTCATCCCCGGCAAGCCGACATTTCCTTTTGTTTCTGGCCATCATTCAAGCCTGGCCTGAAAATTATGGATTGTCCGGTATGCCCAACTGCTGCCTCCTCCTTTGGCTCTTCTCTTTGTCTTTCATCCTCCACGTCCTCCCTTTATAGCATAAAACCGCTGAACGTCGAGTAATCTTTCGACGCTTTGACGATCTAGTTCCTCTCCTTTTTTTCCTCCTCCTCCCCTATCCCCATGTATTTCTAGCAACAAAAAAATTCCCTCCATGGACTTGATTTAAAAAAGGGTGTTTCGTTTTTTAGTGGTGGGGTTCCTCCTCCTCCTCGGCCTCGAGCCAGTCAGGCAGCTGAGCAACACCGGTGGCGGACTGAGCGGAAGCATCCTGGCCCTCGATCTCAACGGCCATGGACTCGTAGGTCTTGAGGCTGTCGGCCAGGTTGGCCTCCTCGGGAGAGGCAGGAGTCTTGGGCATGGAGAAAACCTGGACTTGGCCCTCGGAGTCGGTCTCCTTGACGGGGGGGACCTTGTAGGCCTTGAGCTCCTTGAGGTAGAGCTCCTGAACAAAGTCGGCTAGAAATAGAGAGAGGCGTTAGCAGCAGTCCCGATTGAGTTGTGTTGATGCATATGCATAAGCAAGTTTGACTAAGCCGGGATCGTCGTTGCGGTGGAAATAGCGCAACACTTGTTGCGTTGAGATGTCATGCCTCCCAACAATCGACGAGCATTGTAGCGATGAGGTTTGCGAGTGGTGAGATTGATTTAATTGGTAACAAGGTGGCCAGGCATAGAAGCGAATAGTGATGATCGGAGGTATCGGCAATAGCTGAAATGGTAACATGTTGAAGACAAGAGTATACGTTCCACCCTCATTCGATTCCCATCGCAGCCGAAAAGTAAAGAGGCGGAAAGAAGTGGTCGGCAGCCATCGTATGTTTTAAAGGTATGCATTGGAGAGTCACATCAAGGAAAAACACAAGGCGTAGTTCCATACCTCGTCGTGAGACGGTCGGGGCAATGAAGCCCCTCACCTGGACGGCATTTGCTCTGGCGGCGCGAGCAGCAACAGCGCGCTACATCAAGGAAACACGAAGCTAGTTAGCAATCAAAGAACAATTTCGGGTCATGCAGAGCAGAGCTGAAGATGCGCAAGGCTTTATCTTTTGCATAATGCCGGGCCAGCGCATCGCATGCGGGGCGATGATGACAAGAGGCGAGAGACGCTATGGAAGAAAGGCCGAAGATGGCCAACGAAGAGGGTTTTTTCCCTCTCTCCTCTTTCCAGCCGTGCTCTCAGAAACAGGAGGCAAGGAAAAGGAAACTCACAGAGGCCCGGGAGATTTGGCTGAGCATCTTGATCTGACTTGGGAGTTGCTCAATTGGCGGAGAAAAGGGCGGACCCGGCGAAGGAGGTTTGGGGGGAGGATGGAGACAGGCTGAGGGTTTTGTGAAAATCGTGATGGCGACCTTTGGCGACTTTCGTCTTTTCCCGGCTAAAGCCTGTCCGCTTCGTCACGCGGAGCGCCGGGCTTTTTTTGTTCCCTGCTACTGCTGCTCTTATTTTTTCTTGCAGTGAATTTTTTTGCTGCCTCAGGTTCTGTGGGTCCATCGTTCTTTCTGTGTTTGCTGCTATGTCCACTGTAGTTTCCCGCTAAGCTCACTAATTCTCGAGCTGTCCTTGCTGTTGCACCCCGCTCTACAGTGCTGAAGAGCGCTGAAGCGCAGTCCAGGGATTCTTTACCTTAGCAAGGTGCACGTGACTCGGAAGAAGTCGCGCAGAGGAGAGCTGCACGACGTCAGTCTCGATCCACACAGTTTGATGGGCTAGTTTCTCGATCAAATCGACAGATGGAGCATCGTATAGGTTAGTCAAAGCAATCAATTGCAGTGTCATGATGTCTACGACGTGAATTCCATTCTGGGTGTCTCGCATACACGTGTACGTGCCAAGTAAAGCGAATCGACCTAGTGGGTGGGAAACAACGTAATCGATCTTTAAGTGCTTGGATCGATCATGCAGTGACTAGACCCGGAGGAGCTCTATCCAGCCACATGCATGCATTGCACCAATCACCAAACATTGACTGCTGGGCAGCTTTATAGATAGATTCTTAAAGCAAATAGTCAGGACGAAAGACATTTTTTCCAGGTTTCTGAACAACCCTAAACTTGTACTGGTGGTGCGATTCAGTTCAGACAAACGAACAGACGATCTATATCCAATACAGAGTGCATGCGTCCAAGTTAATGTATCACGTACGCCAATGATCCATCAGCTTCACAGATGGACCGCTGTTTTCACAAAACAAAGAAGTCTAGCAATTTCCTAGATTCAACTGAGATGTAGACCTATCAGCTATCACAGAGACTTGTATATCCTCGCTCAAGTTTGATCATTTGCACTAAAGTACAGCCTATTGCAAAAGGAATCGATCAATAATCGAAAGATCCCGTCAGCTTCTTATCAATTGACACTACGTGTGATATCTGCCCAAGGTTCATGGACAGTTTCTGTAGTCTTTGCTCATCCAACTCATCATTTTGTATATCTACCCTACCTATGCACATGTATTCAAGATTACACAGCAGTAGTAGCCGGAAAGAATGATTGTGAACAGAATATGGATCGAGCGTGGTCTTTATAAATTTTCTTAAGGAAAGGTTTCATGACAATGATTCATTTATTGCATCATTTTATTAATAATATTGCTAAACATTGATACCACGCCATAAAGCGTAAAATATCTTGTCAACACCCTCTATGTAGGTGCATGTAACCATTCCATTTATTTCCTACGGTAACGACCGATTTTCCCAAGCCATAACATTACATCGAGTATTCATCGCAAAAAAACGCCAACGTACATAACTCATCATACCCTCATGTGTATGAGCGCATGTATTAAAACTTTGGGTATAAGATTGGCATCAAGTTTGCCTTTTTCAAAAACCATCTCTTCAACTTAGGTCAGTATTGTGTATTTCATATCACTTCGTCCCTTCTTTCTTGCTCTTTTTTTTTTATGAAGAGCTTGCCTCCTTTGGCTGGTCTCGTCTCCCGCGGATTACGATGCCAAAAACAATAGAGGTTACGTAGATGATTGCCGTGACTCCAGCCACGACGGAGTAAGCAATGATGAAGCGGGTAGGAGCGTCGCCGAGCTGCAAGCCGAGACCGCCGTTGACGATTCCAATAATCATCAGCGATCGTCCATACCATTGGTGAAGGTGGCCAAAGATGCCGCGACGCTGAGTCTTGAGGTAGCTGACGTGGTGGATGATTCCGAAGATGGGCTGCAGGCTGATGAGACAGACGAGAATGACTCCCAAGCGAGTGTGGGCTTGTTGGAAGAACTAATAGAAGAAATTCACTGTCAGTAATTGAAGGAAAGAGAAAGAGCACATGAGTGAACAGATTGGTAGCAAGAAATACTCACAATGCCATCCTGTCTAGCAATAAAGACGCCGATTCCGAATCCAGCCCACATGAGCAGGAAAGCAATCGTTTGCCATGATGCGTGGATGTACCACTTTCCAATCAGGGGCATCAAGCTGGAGCCGAGAGGATACAGGATGACGAAGACGATAGACATGATGGTGCCGTGAGCAGTGGCCAGAGTCTGGCTCGGCGTCGAGCCGCTCGTGACGCCAGAAACCGCACTGCCATTGCCATTGCTATCACCGTCGCTATCGCCAGAGCTAGAGGATCCAGGATTGCTGCCACTGTTGCTTCCACCGCTGCTGGTACTGGATCCGGTAAAGGGGTTCGAGTCGGAGCTGATGCTCGCCTTGCCTAGGTTGACCTGGAACAGAGTCATGCTGTCGTGCTGAGAAATGATAGCAGCCGGGTTCGTCGAGTCCAAAGAATCGCCCGACTTCCACGCCGAGATCCAATTCGACTGACCAGAGAAGTCGAGATTTGTGCAGTTACTGCATCGAACATTGGCGACCATGTTGCCACCAACAACACCAGAGCCCGCCAGGAGCTCGACGTCGCTTCTCGCTTTGTAAGTCGGCATGACGTGGTTCGCGCCGGGCCTCGTGCTGAGCGTGACGTTTCCCTTTCCGTCCTGGTACATGATGAACATGTTAGAGTCGGGCATGGAAGTGCCGATGCCGAGTCCGATCCATTGCCATGATGTAGGGGCCTTGAGCTGGAAGAAGATATCGCCGGAGCCTGCCTTGGCGGTGGCATCGGGGACTCCCCATTCAAAGCAGACACCGTTGGTGGGACAGAAGGAGGAAGTTGCAGCTGAAACAATGCCGAAGTCTTGAAGTTGAAGTCTTGTTAGGGATGATTGCTATAGAGTAGATGGCAAGAGTAAAATTTTAGATGTGAGACGTACTAAGAGCGGCGGCAGCAGCAGCTACGGCCGTGGCCTTTGAGAACCACATGGTGTTCCGTTTATAAGATTGTATAAGAAAAACAGGCTGAGAAGAAACAGAAAAAGAAAAAAATAAAGATGATGTTTGAAGGGGGTGCGCTGAAAGGGATCGATCAAGTTTATAACATGAACGCCGCCAAGGGTTTGTTATACAGTAGTTGGTTTTAGTACACAAGTACGACTTGGAGAAATCAAATAGACAACAAGCTTCACACAGAGGAAACCACTAGACATTTAAAGTGTTCCAGACCCCGTTCTCGAGAGCACGATAGGAGGTACATAGCCATAGCCTCCCACAAGGGGTGGGTGAGTTACGGGGGGGCGTGTGTGCGTCGAGTATTCCATCTCATCCACGCGCCCTTAACCCCCTGCAAGCTCGATTGCTATTTTTGCTCTCTCCAGCTACAAGTACAAGGCCTTTCCAGCCTTACCGGCGAGATGGGCACTGCTTTCGTCACTAGACTTGGGCCAATATGGGTCCTGTAATATTATAACCGCTGGCATCGCTCGAATCTCTCCGATTAGGAATCGAGACAGGCCGGATCCCGGTCCCTGTGGATGTATCTTTGGGTGGTGATGCTTCGTGATGCTCGACGAGCCGCACGAAACCTCGGGAGGCCATGATTGTATCAGATGTTCTCTTATCTTTGGAGAATGCAGCTTGGCATGAGAACACGTCATTCGCGGTAGCACAAGCTCCTTGAGTGCCTATGTAGCCCTTTTGTACCATGGTACATGTAGGTCTGAGTTTCGAGCACACGCGGCCGGGTCTGGGGTTGAGTTGGGCTGCAGCTCGGCGGAGGAAAGCCAAGGCCTAGATCCCAGGCCTCAATAGCACTACTAGACCTCAATAGTAATAATTCTGCGCTCAGTTATGGGGCACCACCCCAGTCTGGAGTCCCAGGGCAGTGGATGGGGGTAGTATAAGATGTATCTTAAAGTGCGGGATGCTACTTCAACCACGAGAATCTGAGATGTGATTACAAATCTTTCTTCCGGCCAAAGGGCCTACATGTTGGCATCCAGTCAACGTCTCAACGAATCTAATCTACGACGCTGGTTGGAGCAGCCGGCAGTCAGGGGAGGGGGTCCGTAAAAGATGGCTTCTACTTGGCGCAGATAAGTCGTCGTCGAAACAGTTTCCGTGCCAGTATCGCTAGTTCCAAGCCACAGCCGCGCTCACCAATAAGGTTGGTGAACTGGACGAATCCTCGTCGTCGGATGTTCTTGTATAACAATGAATTATCTATCAATCTATCCGTACATCTTCGTTCTCCCTTTCTCTCTCCCTCCTATCTATCCTGCTCTTGTTCTTCTCGTACCGCAATTAACTTCACGGCGGAACAACCCGTAACGATCTACAGCATAAGCCCACGTCTCAAAACCAGACCGACGGCAATGACGGCACCAGAAACCGACAATAACAAAACAACACCATCAAGAAAATAGCTAATCTCAGAAAAAAACCCTTAAAGCCGACATCGTGATGCCACAAGCGATCAATGATGACGAATGAGGCGCAGGGCCAGCAAAAAAACTGCTAGGCGCCTTTGCTTAGCGGACTCGCGGGCGTTGTCTTGATATTTTCCCCCCTCTCTTATTCGGTTTACCGCAATCTGTTTTCCCTTTAGCAAGTGCCCAAAAAAGATGTCAAGGGCTTTGTTAGCGATGTTAGCGAGAATAAAGGTATCTCAAATAACCAACAGCCTGGCTAAGAGACAGGCCCTTAATGCTGACTGCTTTTGGCCCGGCGGGGGATCTAACCCTCCGAGACGGAGCAACCTCCAAAACAAGAGATCGATACAGGCGGGGGCTAAAGACGCAGCAAAAAACGTGCCTGAATTGTGTCCCAATTATGATTTTCTAGCTAACAATTGTATTGCTAAATCACGAGATAAAGGATTGTTTTTTCTTTGAATTTGCGTTAAACTCTCCTAGCCCGCCACTCTTGCAGGCGGCCGACCTTACCGTGCCGGCCTCGTGTAAGCCAAAAGCCAAAAAACCCCAAAAAGACAGGAACGGCACGGGCACACCACCTCTTGAGTAAAAAGCTTCTTCATTACTCTTGTTGCTTGCACTGCCTCGCTCTGCCCGACGCCAATCCCGCGCAACTGTTCTGATATAGGCTAGGTTTATGTCACCATGGCTTTCTCGTAAAAGGAACAAACTGCAGAACTATGTGAACCTTGAACCACGCTTGGACTTGGGAAGCTAAGAAGATGATTTCGTGATACGCGGAATAAAGGCTGTTCTAGTTGGGATAGGATACGAACGAAGTCATCGTGATTCGAGGTTGAAAGAAATGCCGGCTTGAGAATAAAGTATCTCCTATTTCTTTCCCATGTGCATGAACTGAGCTCCCTGCCACTCCCGTCTGCCGGCACTTGGTAGTCTGTCATGTTTCGTCCATTGACGTCTCTGGAAATGCTGCTTACATGCACTTACACGTATGGAATCTCAGAGCCAAGTCATCACAAACCACCAACACGCCCCCTTCTGCGAACGGCCACGCCTCCAAATATGGCTATTATTTTCCTGATATCTTCTTCTTCTTTGTCTTTGAGTGTGAATTTCCGTGGGCTTTACCATCACCGCTCTTTCAGCTTGTTTCACTTACTGCTTACTCTTCGTGATAAGCCACCAATTCAAGGGGGCTTGCGCATTTACCGTCTGCGATGTTACTTTGACTAGATGCCACTTGTAAGACGATCTGCAACGAGATAGCATATTGAAAGAGCTATGCTGTTATTAATTGCACCAATGGCAAAATCCTTCCTTAAACAGATTTAAGCTAAAAGGGATACTATCTTCTGCCCAGTAATGGCACCATCTGGCACTAATTCGCAGTCAGCATCACCCTTGCTTCCATCTATGAAGCAGATCTGTGATACTATTATACCCTGGCCTTGCCATCAGCAAATCTAACAAAGATCCACCAAACAGAGGAAAGGCACTCCGTACTCTGTCCAATCCGTGATCTTGCATTAACTATCACATATTCGGAGTCTGGTTATAAGCGCCACCGCAGTAATACCAACCGCATCCATTTCTGCCAGCCTGACTCGGGCCTGTCATCACTAATGATGTGTGCCTGGGCATATCGAGGTAAGCTTCTGATGCTCTTGCCCGCCCATCTAAAAATAGAGGCAGCAACTACTATACCAAGAAAACACCAATTACCAAAAGTGGCAGCCACATGCATAAGTGTCGGTCGATTATATCAATACAAGTAATAGGTGTCCAACAAGCGATCTATTAGTCTGTCTAAGCTCTAACTATAACCAGCTGCCTCCTGTTTCTAAACATCACTGCTACTGTAAATGTATGTAGACAGTATTATCTATCCTGATTCCACATAGGTCCCATCGATGAAACGCCTGACCAAATGCCGTTCTCGTTGACTTACTGTTGCTGCGCTTCGGCAGCACAGTCTCTAATCTATGAACGACTTGTCAAGTAGCCTCCGCTCTCGAGCAAGCTCGACGAGGCCACAAAGCTGAATCCACCAAACATATCATCCTTGGTTGGGCTGCCAGGCCAAAAGTCTCTCGACGTCACTGTAGGGCTCAGCGAAAGTTCAGTGAACTCTGGTGCAAAGTTCTCAGCCAATTCAGGGTCTGTAATCATAGGCTGGATGGGCGGTTCCACCTCACGTGCAGCCAACTTCTTCCAATCGATCTTGCGGAAAAATCTGTGGTTCTTCATTGTCTGCAAATCCTTGGGCATTACAGCGCCCAATCGTTTACCCGGGTCTTTTCTTAGAAGCCTAGTGAGAATATCTTTGGCGTCCATGCTGAGGTAGTAAGGCAGTACGAGCTTTTGCTTGATAATGTTCTCTTGGATCTTGGCATGGTTTCCTCCTCGGAAGGGTGGGTTACCCGTCATCAAGTCGTATGCGAGAGCCCCAAATGACCACCAATCCGCGCCTTTGCCATACTTCTTTCCCTGAATCACCTCAGGGGCCATGTATTCAACAGTGCCCAAGATGGAATTGCAGCTGTCTTCCGATTGGTCAACCGCAACTTTTGACAGTCCAAAGTCCGTCAGCAAAAGATGCCCATCTGCATCAAGAAGGCAATTTTCGGGCTTAAGATCGCGGTATATCACACCGAGAGTTTGATGGAGATGGGAAATAGCCAGAAGCATTTCCGCCATGTAAAAGGCGGCTACTGATTCGGAAAACATCTTCTCCGTATTGAGATGAGTGAACAGCTCTCCTCCCTGGCCGTACTCTAGAATGAGATACAGTTTCTCCTGGTCCTGGAAGGCATAAAAGAGCTTCACGACAAAGGGGTGACGGTTCACGGATTCCAAAATCTGTCGCTCAGTCTTGGTTTGCTCAACCAGCTTCTTGTGGACGACCAGAGATGCCTTCTTGAACTGTTTCTGGGCGTAAAGCCTTCCGGTTGAGCGCTGTTTCACCAGCACAACTGTGCCGTAAGTTCCTTTGCCAAGGCACCGAAGCGACTCGAAATCATCAGACGTCATTTTGCGCTTCGGGTTCAGTCCACCTTCTAGCGGTTCCATGAATGACCTCTCTCGCACACTCTCGCTCACAAAGTCGTTCTCCAGGTTGACCTCATAACTTGTCGATCCTTCGGAAAGCTCGCTACCCGTTTCACTTCGAGCTCCATCTCGGCTCTGGGAGCGGCTTGCCTGCCCAAAGCCGATTCGAGAATCCAAGCGAAGGCCATTGCGAGACAAGGATGACGAACGGGACGCTGCATCGAGGCTTAGAGGGTCCATTTGCAAACGCAGCTTGGCAATTCCCGAGATGCTTGGCGATGCCGTTCCACGCAAAATCGGGCTACAATTGGCGCTTACAACGTCGTCGATGCGCGGACGGCCTCGACGGGCAGATAGACGCGGCGTATCACATACGCCATTATCGGAATCTTCATCGCCAGATGCCACTGGCGTCACCTGAAAGCCACGAACGGTAGAGCGTGCCACTGGGGCAGCGTAGGATGCGTGGTTGATCATGATCATAGGCAATGCTGAGCCCAGCCCAGCTTTTCTGTTTTCTAAAAGGTTGTAGTCTTAACAAGTGCGACGGCCAAGAGCCTCTTCACTCCCGTCGCGATTCGAGTGGCTTTCAAGGTGTGCCGCGGCGGCGCTCCGGATCTACTCGCTGCGCGGATTCGGTTTGACGCTGGGCCTCAGGGTGTCTCGAAACACGCATCTGGTACCTGAAGAAGGACGTTGGCAAGTCAGAGGTTTCTTGTATATGCATTTGTGAGTTTCTTTGTTCCAAGGGAAGAAGTTGCAGAGGCGAAATTATGTTTGTATCACCAAAATGGTGTAGAGAAGGGAAAAAAAGAAAGGAAGGGAAGCGAGGGAAGCAGCGGAAGAGGGAAAGTAAATATTTTTAGTAATTGGATCACCAGAGCGCCAAAAAGTGCTGCAGGTAGCCTCACTATCGGGCGCTCGCTACAAGTATAGCCCTTGCAAGCCCTTGAAACCTTCCTTGTAGGGCCGCGGGGTACAGCGCGCCGCTCCAGCATTTTTGTTGGAATTACGGAGCACATGTCAGCGCCGATGGGCCTAAACCTTGTTAGAGCAAACATTAAACAGGCCAAGATGCCTTGCATTCAACGTATGTGAACTTTTTTTTCCAAACCTGGGTGCCACTTTAAAAAAAAAAAAAAAAAAATTCTTGGTCGCGATGGGGCATATGCTCAATGCACTGAGAGAAAACAATTAGCGCTCTATTTCGCTCTCTTCTGAGCATTGTAATACGGTTATGCCATGAAAGAGGCATTTCGCGCGCATCCTGAATCATAATCCTCGAGCATCCCTCATCTGACCTGCCGGCATAAGACACAGGGGAAAGATGCAATCTCAGCATTCCTGCGTCCAGGTGCTGCGCTTCTCGAGCTGCAATTGGCCCAGCGCTTGCACATGCTTATTTGGCCGTGCCAATGATAACTAATAGATTGGATATGCTAATGGATTCTCCCGTAGCGGCTATCCCGTCCAGATGATGGTGTGCGCTTCTTCCGGCAGGCTGGTCGGTGCTACTCTGCAGCTCTGAAGCGTCTGCTGGTTATTTACGGTATTAACTGGATAAAGCTCAGTGTGTTGTTCCCCTCGTAAAGCCAAAAATCTAGCATTAGCCCATTCATCCTAAATTAACATCTTACGAGACGCTCACTTTACCCAGGCGCAATCTTTTCTTTGTCACAATCCGTGCTTACGAATGCAGCTACTGATGTGACCTGACTTGTGTAAGGGGTCCATATGCAATACGACGTGGACACGCTTGACTTGCTGCATCTGTCATCGACTCGTGGCAAACATGCTAGGTTTTGTTCGCTGGCTGCATTTTGCTGGTCACGGCTAATCGCGGAATGCCAGACATGCACCGTGGAGTGCGTGGAGACTTGTATTCAAAGAAAGAGAAATAAGAAAATCTAGAGAGAAAGAAAAAGAAGAGAAAGAACAGAGAAAGAATTTCTTGCGCCTTGTCTTGTTTTTTTCTTTCACCAATTGTTCGGTAGAATGTACTTGTTTGTCTCGGGTCTGGCCTCCTGGCTGAGGCTCATGTAATTCTGCCGTGTAAGCCTCAATTGCCAGGTACGACAGGCCCGTCAAACGTTCAAATACTCGCTTGAAGATTCAAACAAGAGAAAAAAAAAATATACCAAATAATCACTTTTTTCTTCTTGCAAAAAGGTAAAATTAAAACCTACAAATAGCAGTACCAAATATGGAGGAATCTTGTGGGCGTGAGACATGTACCTAATATTGTGCCTGCATAAAGCTGAAGTCGTTAGTAAATTATTGCTATTACATAATCAAGACACGCCAATAAGCTATGGTCTCAATTTTCTAGAGCTCCAAGCTTAGGCAGACTGGCCTTGATACGGAACCACTATTTCGCCATTCAACGACATCCAAAGCTGCCCTGCTGTGCGGCCAATGAATATCCCATTATAATATTTAATATCTATTCCATTTCCTCAGATCATTCTTTAAGCCGGAAATTATATTTTTGTCTCCGCCGATCCTCTCGTTATTCGACCACGCTCTCATCACGGCGCATCACACTCGCCTTCTTCCGACTCGATTTCCAAGATGATACATCCGTCACGGCAGGCATACGTGGAGGAAGCAGAGCAAAGCACGGGCATTGCTCTGGAAGACCTCCCAGAAGATCATGACTACGAGATGAACATGGGCGATGGCGCCCCGCCCGAAAAAGCATCTGCCATCCTCAGCCAGTTCAATCGAAAACGACTGGCTGCCACCATTGCTGTCCCTACCGACGATGGCCGAGTTCGTGCCAAGTTACGAGAGATGGGAGAGCCCATGACCCTCTTTGGCGAGGGACCAGCTGATCGCCGAGACCGATTGCGAGAGCTTCTCACCATTCAGGCAGAAATGGCTGGACTGGAGAGCGGCGACATCACCATGGAGGACGCTGACGAAGCAGAGGAGGAAGAGCAAGAGGAGGAATTCTATTCGAGGGGAGGTCCAGAACTACTACAAGCCCGCATCAACATTGCAGAATTCTCGCTACCTCGGGCAAAAAGAAGGACGGCGTTCCAGAAAGTAGAATCTACAATTCCCTTGCGGACACATGTCAAGTTTCGGAAGCAAGTCAAGGAGCGATTACAGGCGTTTGAATTGCAAGGGAGTCAGACTGTTGGCGAAAGACACATAAGTATGACGAGATTCTCTCCCAGCGGAGAATTGGTTGCTGTTGGTAACTGGGGTGGCCAAGTCAAGTTGGTTGAGATACCAAATTTGACGGAGAAGATGAGCTTCCGTGGACACACCAATAAAATCAGCGGCCTCTCATGGTTTCCTGGGGCTACCTTGCCGGAGAGCGGAGTTTCTCCAGACTCTGTCAATCTTGCCTCAGGCGGTGCCGAGGGAATGGTCCATGTATGGTCTTTAAACCAGGACACCCCTTTGTCAAGCTTCAAGGGGCACTCACAGAGAGTTTGCCGGGTGGAGTTTCATCCATCTGGCCGGTACCTCGCATCCGCTTCGGAAGATACATCATGGCGACTTTGGGACGTGGAATCAAATGCTGAGCTTCTCCTTCAAGAGGGTCACTCTCGTGGTGTATACGCCATTAGCTTTAATACGGATGGCTCTCTGCTTGCTAGCGCAGGCCTGGATAGCATTGGAAGAATATGGGATCTACGTTCAGGACGCACTGTAATGATTCTCGACGGCCATATGGATGGACACATCAAGCCAATACACGCTTTGGACTGGAGCCCCGATGGATACCGTGTTCTATCTGGCTCTGCTGACGGGTGGATAAAATGCTGGGACGTCCGAAAAGTGCAGAGGTCTGGCGGCATTGGTGCTCATAATAGCGCTGTTTCCGACATGCGATGGTTCAAAGGCTTGGACGACCCTCTGCTCGGAATCCCACCAGGCCAAGACGATAAGGGTATGCAGCTGCCCAAGAAGGCAGGAACATTTTTCGTCTCCAGCGGTTTTGACCGAAATGTGAAGATCTTCTCAGCTGATGATTGGACCTTGGTGCAAACGCTGAGCGGGCACACTGCTCCTGTTGCCAGTGTCGATTACAGCAGAGATGGACGGTGGATTGTGAGTGGAGGGCACGACCGCACAGTCAAGCTTTGGGGAAGAAATGACGGCGAGGCGATATAGTCAAGATTTTAATACTTAGATTTTGAGTGGAAAAATTGGCAAAATCGGAATTGATACCCAGGTTGGCAAATTAAAACTACCTATTACATGTCTATGATGACGAGTTGGATATGAAGCTCACACCACTTACAAGTGACCTCTTTTGATTAGTCATGTGATAAGTGGCTCCAGATTAGATAACGGGGACCGCAATAATACACGACCTTTGTACTCGTCTGTCGCGCCAGCGCCAAACTCCGTCATGACGTCCAAGCCGCTGCGCTCAGCAAAGTGAAAAGAAAATCAGGTTCATCCCTGCAGCAGAGTTCTCCATGAACTTTCACAGTCGCCGTCTCCCGTCAATTTCCAACGTGACCTAACCGTCCTCAGCAATGGCAAGCATCGACCGCTATCGCCCTCCGCGAGAGGGATATCAGCCTCCTAGCCTTCAAGGGTCCGCGCGCCATGAGAGGCCATCCCGATCGCCTCCTCGACGTCGCGAGGTCCCTCCGGCGGCGCCTACGCCCCCTCAGCATAGCGCGCGTACGTCTCCTCCACGGCCGCAGGCGGCATCCAGCCAACAGACTCCGTTGCGATCCGGGGAGGAAACACCGCTGGCGCTGCCGAACCAATGGTTCTTCACCACGGACGAGGTTCATAGCACACCCTCCATCATTGACGGAATCTCTCCCTCGGAAGAGAGGCTTCGGAGAGCGAAGGGGATCAACTTTATATACCAGGCTGGCGTGATGCTCGATCTACCGCAGATTACATTATGGGTAGCCGGAGTATTCTTTCACAGATTCTTCATGCGTTTTAGCATGGTTCAAGAGAAAGGCGGCATCCATCATTACGTATGTCTCTGTTTTCTTTATCTTTTTGCTCCGTCTTATGAGTTGCTCGACAAACCATTTTGGTCGTCATAAGTTTTCATTCTTGTTGGTGATGATGCTAATCATCTTCACATAGAACATCGCCGCAACTTCATTGTTTCTTGCCAATAAGACTGAGGAAAACTGCAGAAAAACTAAGGAAATCATCATCGCCGTTGCTAGGGTCGCTCAGAAAAATACAAAATTGATTATTGATGAGCAGAGCAAAGAGTACTGGCGATGGAGAGATAGCATATTAACCTACGAAGAAGTCATGCTAGAACAACTAGCTTTCGACCTGATGATTGACAACCCGTATCGCCATCTTTTCGAGCTTCTTGGGCAATTGGAGGTCATCCATAACAAGCATCTGCGGCAAGCAGCCTGGGCATTCTGCAACGACGCATGCCTTACAGCCCTGCCGCTTTTGATTGAAGCAAGAGATGTCGCCATCAGCTCCATCTACTTTGCTTGCGCCCACACAAACCAACAGATTGATGATGTAAATGGTGAAGGCTGGTGGAAGTTCTTGAAAGGGAGCGAAGACTGCTGTACAAAGGCCATTGAGGTGATGCGCCAGTTTTACACGGAAAATCCGCTTAGAAAGCAGAATCCGTCGCTGCCTTCACCTGCCTTCCATCTTGAAAACACAAGGAGGCGAAATGACGATTTATCATCCAACGCTGCAACACCGATGGAACTCGATCGAGAAAGCCACAGCCCAGCCCCCAAGGCAAACGGAGGGACAGACAGGCATTCGGATGGGAGGGACAAGGAGCACGACTCCCTAAAGGTGCCAGGTGATGGCGAATACGCACCACGATCGCCCTCCAAGAGGAAAGATACAGAAGTCGAGATGTCGGCGGTGAGTGAAAGAGCTGAAAAGAGGGCCAGGCTCTCGGAAGATGAAGAGGGCGAGCTGGTGGAGGATTAAGCCGGTTGGAGCAGATGTATAATCTGTGTCCCTGGTATGATGACAGTTTCGGCGTTGGGGTTATTATCACAAAGCGTTTTCTTTGCGAAACGACGGAACAGTCTCAGCAAAGATGACGTTTCTCTTTAATGTTTCAGGCAACGCTACGACCTTTGAATATGGCGTTGGGGCTCCTTTCTTTTCTCATTTTTTATTCCCGCTGCTAATTGTATCGATCGACCTAACATGTTGGATAGAGACTGCCGCATAGGCACAATGGTATAAATGTTACGTACTGAAGCTGGAGGCTAGGTGTGTTTTTTGGTGGAAGCTGGACAGAAATTGATATCCCAAATAAATACAAAAGAAATTCGATACGTTGAGTTTTGTAAATCAACTGGGAATATTGTGATACTGTACAATTCATCAGACTGACGGTCAAAGTCATGTGTCCAGAGGCATCATGGTAGCTCACGTTACGATATATTTCGGTCCATGATAATGGTGAAGATATATCGCCTTTGGGAGCTGAGGCTAAGGCTACGAAATAGACAACACCTCATTTGTTTATAAGATGGTATGACTCTTACTCTCTTACTCAGCTGCTACCTAGAATGTAAAGGGCTGAAGACGATTACCGTTTGCCAATTCTGCCAATCTCTCCGAGTTCTGATCGCCCCTAGAACGCAGCTGCCTAGAGCCGCCTAGAGCCGCCTAGAACCTATAAAGAGCGCCCATCACCCGCCACCATCTTTCAAATTTTCTTCTTCTTTCCCTTTCTTTAGCTCTCTTTGCCAAATGGCTTCAATCAAGTGTAGTATCTGTTCTTTTCAGTTTAATCTCTGAAACGTCCTCTACGGGGGACAACTTGGTGATAACTTTTATTTTTGGTTCTCCAGGCGGGAGTGTTCCTCTGCGCTTGCGCATGGTGCTTCTGCTCACTGTGTATTACGCTGCTTCTGGGTGACGCGACCTTTTCGTTGCTTGTGCTGGCTTGTCCAGTGAGGTGAATAAGAGTGATTTTATAGTAAATGGGGACTTTAATCGTATCAAGCCCAGATTTACAAAAACAAAACACATGGTATGATTAGATACGGCTATGTATTGTGGATGGATTGAGGTTCCTGGCACGTCAAAGATGCTGGGCTGGTTAGCTCCAACACCTGTATATCTTCAATATATACTGAATATGTTATTTCTCCCTTTCAATGCTCTTGAATCCACTGCTGCCTGTATTTAAATCAAGCAGAAATGGAGGAACGTAAGCTCATCAGGTTTCGTCGGCAGTCATCTCGAAGTCTCCCAGAATGTCCCAAAAACAGCTTAGCGCGGTCTAGAGCTATGGTGCTTTGCTTCAAAAAAAGATGACCATAGGTAGCTTCCACTTAAACAATCTCTCGCGAAACATTACCTGTATCAACCAACCAAAACCTCTATACCACCGCTCTTTTATCGCTTCATATTGTTGAACCCTTTTTCCAAAGAGCGTTTACTCGCGGCTGCCCCATCACAATGGCCACTCTGGGAGGCTACCTCAACAGTGAGCGCGACGCCCCTCGTCCAACCCCGCAGGCAGCCGTCGTTGGTTTTGACTAATGCTTTGTTGTGCTTGCAGAAAAGGTCCTGATCGTGACGGCAGACTCGCGAATCCTTGTGGGGGAGCTGGCAGCATGTGATGCGTCGACAAATCTGGTATGCAATTGTCCTCTTTCCGCCCTCAAGAGCTCTTCCTGAAAGCTGCTTCTTCGCCTTCTCCGAGACAAAGGGCAAATGCTAATCACTTTGTGCTATACAGGTCCTGAAAAACGCCTTGGAGAGAATTATTCGAACACCTGACGATCCAGAGCCATCAGCTGAAGTCCCTCTGGGCCTATACCTCGTACGAGGCGACAATGTTTGCTCGATTGGCCTTGTCGACGAAACGCTAGACGAGAGCATAGACTGGACACAAGTAAAGGGGTCGGTAATAGGAGGAATCAAACACATTTAGAGGCCATCATTTCAAGAGCCGTCCTCTGAGATACCACGGGCAGCGAGATTGAGGGTTTGAGAAAAGGAAAGAGAGAGAAAGAGAAAGAGAAGAAACAATTAGATTTAATTTTTGTCTTGGGTACGGGCCATTGGGTACTTGGAGTGCTTGGAGTTGGGATATACACGTGCAAGGCCTTTCTGCAAAGGGTACGAATTTACATGATTTCATATTTTCAATACTATTCTTTTATTCTGAGCTGCTTTGCTGACATGGCTCTCTATTTGAAGGTTTAAAACAAGCCTACATTAACCGAAAACGCGCTGCATCCAGACCTCCTTGAAGGTATTCTCTCCAGGAGTTCCAATCACTCGCCTGATTCTGTTTCCCTTGCGGACGCTCAACCATCCCATTGTATCGCCGGGAACCTCGTCCAGAGTGATGAGATGAGGGTCAGCCTCAACGTCATCTGTCAGATCCACCAGAGCAGCCTCACCGGGCTTCGATCTAACACGCTTATCCAGGATGTACGATCCCTTGGTCCACTGTCCGACTGTCTCAACTCGGAGATCTTCAGGCTTCGCAGGCACCTTCCATCGAGGATCGTCGTGGGTCAGCATGTACCAGACTGTAAAGGGATCGTGCAACGCCAGGGCCGGCTCGTTGCCATCACCCTCCATGGAATCGATCTTGTTGAAAGCTCCGTTGATGAAGTGGCTGGCCCATCGAGCAAGAGGGCTGCCAGCATCGATGTGGGGCTGAATCTTTTCGACGAAGTAATTCTTGTTGATGGCATGGCGTTCCGTGATGTCCAGGGGGCACAGAGTTACTGTAAGTCGGCGAGAGAGTTTCGCAGGGAACGGCTTAATGTTCAAGACGTTGCTAGGAATGGGGGGCATCGTCGATGCTGGGTTGGGCGATGAAAGAGCATAGACAAGAGCGGCAGCAAGGGGATCCGCATAGGTGTTGAACTCTGCCGAGGGAGTGACGTTGCCGGGAACCTCGATGGCTCCGCCCATGACTACCAGCTCCTTGACCTTGAGGAACGTCTCAGGGTCCTCGGTAGCAGCCAGCGCAACGTTTGTGAGGGGCCCAACGGCGAGGATGCTGATAGTGTCCGCAGGGTTCTCTCTAAGAAGACGCAGCATCTCTTTGTGGGCGGGCTCCTTGGATGGGGTGAAGTGCGGGTAGGATGAGGTGTGGTCATTGGCATCTTCTTTGTCGAAGAGAGCCTTCCAGGTTTCGGCAGGGCTCAAATCAACGTGTATATCATGGACGTTGTGCAACCCATCAGCGCCGTCTATATTTGGTTGAGCTCAGTTAGCGTTCGTCAGGAATAGGATATGTATATCAATGAAGAGTCAATACATACGGAAGTAATCAGCAGCCAAGACAGGGTCTGCCAGTGAATGTTCGGCACCAGCAGCCACGATGGTCTTGTGGGCCTTCAAGGTCTCATAGCCTTCTGGGCGACCCTGTGACTTCCTCCATGCGAATTCCTTGTCTAGGACGTGGTACAACGCAGCTACGTTGCGAAGGCAGCTATATCAAGAATAAGTCAAATGATGTAAGTAATAAATAGGGTTTACTAGTCATCTTCTTATAGGCATACCATTGTAGAGGAACGTTGCCGTATGTGACTGAGATCATGGCCAGCTCAAGCTCCTCGGGGGAGGCGCTGAGGGCGAGGAGAAGGGCCATGACATCGTCGACACCTTGACAAAGAGTAAGTTTATATCAAGTTATCAAGTAAGATAAGGTGAGAAATAGAGATTTACCTGGATCAGTGTCCAATATGATTTTAGATTTGGGTGCCATTTTGGCCTTGATGGGATTAGAATGTTTCCTGACAACAGTATGACCAATTTAGAGGGGAATAAAAGGAAAAGAACATACAGATATGAATAACTCTTCGAGCGCAAAGAAAGAGTGTCTCTCAAGAGAAAATGGAAAGTCTGACAGGTCTAAACGAACAAATCTCTCAACAACGCTCCGGGATCAAAGAAAGTCTTGAATAATAAATCCTTTCAACTCATCCACAACCGCGTCACTCGCCTCTCCGCAAAAAGTAGCCTTGGCGGGGTTTTTGGGGGAATTTTTTTCGGGGCGCCTGCTGAGATAATCCTAAACCGGCACACGGAGCCCACCCCGTGGTTTTGCGACTATCAGCGGCCGGCGACGGCCGAAGCACGCCTTCTCTAGCTGGACTCTTTGGTTGTGATTCACGGTGTTGCTAATTCGAATTCGTAATTTTGGTGTTTTTATTTGACTATGATTGGTTTCTGTTTAGATTTATTGGACTCAATTCGGTTTGTATAGATTTTCGTGCTGGGCTGAGGTGCTGTTGTATTGGCGGGGCGGGCAGCCAACGGGTTTGAGACTTCATGTTGGAGATGCAGCATATAACTAATAACTAAACAAGCCGGCTTATTTTGAATAGCCATATCTTAGTGGTCAAGTATCTCAAAAGACCATGATTGTGTCATGCGCGGGATTTTTGTTGAATCTATGTGGAATGTGCAGCATTACTAGATACCTGCTGCTCTCCGTTTCTGTCCTGTAATCGAAATTGCCTCTTGTTTTAGCAACAGAAAGGTTATGAAGCACTCCAGCTATAGCTCAATAAGGCAGTTAATCTATATATTAGAATCTTCAGCTGCCAGGTAGACTTAACAATAGCAGCAGCTGTAGTGTAGGATACAGTGCAGTACTGAATAACAGAATTGGTGTGCTGGATAATTTTCTCCATATCAACCCTAGTAGAGCGAGAAAATGCCAACAAGAAAGTCAAGATATCTATAGACAAGATGTATACGAGCTTCAGCATTTTAGAAAGAAAGAAAGAAAAAAAAAAAAAAAAAAAAAAAAAAAAACATAGTCGATGAAATCAAACCTGCTGCGCAATGCCATTTCTCAAGAGCTGCAGGGTAAGCAGATGCTCTATCTAAGAGGAGAACCAGACACCGGTACACTTAGGTATGGAATCGTGCTGCACATTGTGTAACAGAGCATGGTTCCTCAGCAGCAAGTTGAATCTTTGGTACCTTGCATTCACATTGTGGCGAGGCGCAACAAGTTGATGCAGGCATGGAAACCAGTTGACAATCATCGAGCGTGCCATTGGCAGCCACTAATTAATGCACCCAGCGGGCCCATAATTCCTGCAGGTTCGATGTTGATGCGCAGCTGTGGCCAGCACCTGAAGCGCACCTGCAAGTTTGTAGGGCTGCTCGAACTCAGTTGATAGTGATCTCAAGGCGGCCGGATTTTCTAGAATTGCCGGCTGGCAAAGTAATTGCCATGCGAAGAACAATTGGCGAAGCCAGCGCCAAAGAAAAGCAAACATTGAACTTTCTCTACACAATTCCATCTCTCCTTCAACGCAACGCGACGCGCAGTCCAGCATCCCCTCGCAACTCTCCCTCAGAGCGCCATCGCCGTCCAAGACACAGCTTGTATCCCTGCCGCTAGGGGACTTTGCGTTTCCAGGCCCAGGGCACGGCAATCTTGCCACCGAACGGCATTCTAGCGAGACGATCTGATAGCGCCTCCAACGCAGAAGCTCTCCCCCATAAAGGGCCAGCAAGAAACATTCAAGTTACGTGCCCCACCAGATTCAATTTCCCCCCTTGGCTGAGCCACTGAGGCGCTCGCGTTCAGCCCCCCCTGGTCGGCTTTTCCCTTCGCCCTTCCCGACTGGCCAGCAGCCCTGCTCCTCGTTTCCCCATTGGCGACGTTGCGGCAACAAACACACCCCTGCCTTGCGTTGAAGCCACCTGGTGCTTTTCTTTTGTCGTGTCCTCAACCGCTGTACGTTTTTCTTTTTTCCCTTTTCTATGCTTGTTCGCTGCCATCGATCATCAATCCCGCGTCTGGGCAATTGAGGTATTGCGGCTGGCCTTTTCACATTTCCCTCACATCTGTCCGTGGCCGATTTTTAACGTTTCTGCCAGATTGCGATTTGCGCCAGCCTTGAAGGTTTGCCGCTGCAGTTCATCCTGCTGCATCGCTCCGCTGGTATAAAACGCTCCAGCATCCGTCAACGGTAGCACCGCCTGCAGCTATCCGACAATCGATCGAACACCTGGACGTTGCGTTTCTATAATCTCCTTTTCAGCTCGCTGTTTGTCGCACAAGCCATCGTCGGCTCAGAGGTGAAGCGTAAAGATAGAGAGCAGACGTTCGCTCCGCTCCTCTCGATATTGCAGCGTCGCTTTCTGCTGGCATATATCACGATCTCACTTTGCCCACTGATAGCAATTAAGAACGCGAAGGCATTTTAGAGTCATTATGGCTGACGCAAGTATGCTCTACACTATTGGCGCCTATGCCACCCTGATTGGGTTTGGCTATGCCATCTATCACTTTTCGACACAAAAGGACAAGCAGAAGGGCGGCGTCACTATTACCAAGCCCGCAAAAGCCCCCCAGCAGCCAACGGCTCGAAAAGAAGATCGAAAAAAGAAGCAGCGAATGGAAAGCTACGTGACTGAGAGCAAGTCATCCAAGCCGGAAGCTCAGAAGGAAAAGGCTCCCGAAGCCAACCAGTGGCTGAGCAATGATGCCGAGAAGCAAGAAAAGCTCGACAACCGAGAGTTTGCCAGACAGCTCTCCAAGGCCAAGGAGGGTGCCAAGTTCGACAACAAGAAGGAGGCTACTAAGCAGCGAGAAAAGACTGTGAAGCAGTCCAAGGCTAACAAGTCCAAGGCTGCGCCGGCCCCAGAGGCTGTCATTTCTGCCCCTTCGTCCAACGGCGCCGATGCCGACGATGACGAGTCTCCTGTTGCTCTGTCTCCTGAGACTCGTCCCGTGGATGTCAGCGGTGTCAGCGACATGCTCGAGCCAACCGCTACTACCGGCCCTTCCGTTCTCCGTCTCACTGATACCGAGTCCAAGAAGCAGAAGAAGAAGGCTGCTAAGAACCCTGAACCGGTTGAGACCAAGAAGCAGAGACAGAATAAGAAGAAAGCCGAGGCCGCCAAGGCTGCTCGTGAGGAGACTGAGAAGGAGCGCAAGGTTCTCGAGGAGAAGCAGCGCCGAACTGCTCGCATTGCTGAAGGCCGTGCTGCCAAGGATGGCTCTGAGTTCATGGCAGCCGTCAATGGAAAGAAGTCTGCTTGGGACGGCACCAATGGAACCAACGGTGCTGCTGCTAAGAACGGAGATGCAGCTGTCTATGCCCCTCTAGATACCTTTGAGAAGTCCACTCCTGCCCCCGCTGCCAAGAAGGAGACTGCCAATCAGCTAGAGAGCTCTTGGATCTCGGCTCTCCCCTCTGAGGAGGAGCAGATGGAGATGCTCAAGGAAGAATCTGATGAGTGGAACACCGTCAAGACCAAGTCCTCCAAGAAATCAAAGAAGGCCCCGTCCGTCGAATCCGGAGAGGAGGCCACCAAGGCCCGTCCTGCTGCTCAGACTCAGCAATCTACCGAGAACAAGACCCGTCCTGCGGCTAAGCCTGCAGCCGCCAAGAACTTTGGAGGATCTTTCTCTGCATTGACCACTAAGGACGATGATGCCGAGGAGGAGGTTGAGGAGGAGTGGGATGTCTAAAGTCCCGGAAGCACGACAACGAATACAAATTGTGCATACATTGCCCAGCTGCAGGGGCAGCCTAACGCACATCCCTTCCAGCCGCTGTACACTACTCGCCAAACGGACATACCCCTAGCCGTTGGCATTTTCCTATTTGCCTCCCTCTCTTACTAATCTGTATGGATGCCATGCATGTTGGATCTGAGAAATAATCTCTAAAAACGTCTACCGCAGAAGGTAGGAAAACAAAAATAAAAATAAAAAAAATATATGAGACGAGGCTTATGGATGCATTTATTCGAATGGCAACTCGCCAACTATTCAGTGGTCAAGTGGGGATTGCGGAATCGACTTGTTTTAGCGCATCATATAAATGCCATAAGGTCGACCTTTGTTCCTTTTTTTTTCTTCTTTCACTTTACCTTGTTGTTCTTTTTAATCTTCATCTTCTTTTGCCTTTGTCATCACATTACGAATTTGGCTGTTGAAGAGCGAGACTGGGAAAACGGTCTTGCGGCGGAGGCTAACAAAAAAGGGAGGACGCAGACGCTATGAATGAAACTATTCCGGATGGACAAAGGACGAGATATAAAGACGCGTGTATGTAAATAAATACTGTTGGTATCAGATCTCAAAATGGGAAAAATCTACGCTTGTTATGATTGAATGATGCAGTCGTGGTGTTTAAGGTGATTGATAGGAGGTCTACGTGAACTAGGACACCTTGATGGCACAATTCCACAGGCCAGTTGCACTGCCGCTACTACCAAAAGTCAATTGCTCGCATTTGCTCAGTTCTAGCAAACAATATCCCAGCTGCACCTGTGTTTGTATGTAAGCGCGAATGAGATTGATTTGCTGTTAGTACGAAACTAGATGCACTGATTGAATGAAAAGCACGCTGTGTCCGCACGGTCATCGTATTAGCATCCATTTCATCCCATAATCTCATAGCAGGTATTCAAACCCAAAAAGTTTGCCTCCCAGGGCGCCTATGCCCGCATTCCGCGTCCGATTTGGAGCAAGGCCCGATCGAAATGCCTGGTGCCTGGGGTGCAGCAAGCCACACACCTCCCTCAAAATGCCCTCGTTCCCCCGGACTAATGTAGCACTAAGAAACCGTTGAATGTCTACGGGGTAGTATTGGATGCTACATTGGCATTCCTCCTTGCTGCCCCCTTCTAAACAATGGGCGGCCGTTTCATTTTGCTGTTGCTGCTGTATTTGGGCGGCTATAATGAGGCGCGCACACAATCACACACACGCACATGCATCCTTGGCGCTTCCCGGGTGTCCGCCTCGCCTTTTTTCGTGGCGTGGCCAGTTTTGTAGTGGTGGTGAGTCGGAACCGAGTGCCGTGAGCCCGTCCAGACCACCAGCCAAACTAGTTATGGAGCACGGCGATTTTTCTACTTCTTTCTCTCAAAGTGGCCACCGTGGGGCTTATTATCCGACTCTCCAGTCCCCATCGAGATACATATACTGAAGTAGGCAGTGTGCTAGTACCTATCTCGTGCCTTGAAGGGAGGGAGGCACTGCAGGGCCGTCTTACCCCAACTGACTACTGGCGTATTTATACATCTGCGTACGTAGTTTCTGTGTAATCAATCCACGAGATCGAGATTCCGGGCTGTGTGTGGTCTCTCACTTGTCTTCCATCAGCAACGCCGCCAAGAATGTGCATGAGTTGCAAGAAAATTGAGAGTGGATGGACGGGTGGACGTTCGTCCCGGAGAGGAATTTTTGTTGTTGGCTTGCCACCTTGGCGGGACGGCCAAGTCGGCTCCCGGTGCCACCCTTTCAGTATGGCTGACTTTTAGTTTTACCTTATATGCTTTTTTCTTTGCGTTGTGATTGCGAATGATACGACAGAGTTACCATGAGCCAGTAGACATCGTTACTGTCCTTCCCGCGGTCCCGAGGTAGCAAACTAATCCATAATTTACTTCTCCTTCTTCGTCTCCTCTTATTCTCGGGCTTGCATTGTTCTTACGCACGGAACGTCGGGATCAAGTGAGATATTTTTCCTGGTGTCAGCCAAGCAGGTGGGAATGCGCAGCGGGGGGACCAGCGCACGGCCAAGACGTTTATTGACTCGATGACGACGACTCGTGAGGGGGAGAAAAAAAAGTCAAACATTGAAAGTCCTAGAATGTAAATTTGGAAGCTTTCTTTTTTCCTTACCGAAATCTGCTGGATCTGTTCGCTAGCTTAGGCACCAGGTCTTGTCCGTGCGTACATATGTAGGCCTGGTATTATGTGTTGAGGGCGCAGCAGAGTGAGTTGATCATGGCAGATGACGGCGACGTGGCATGTTGGTATTAGACGCTTCTGCCGCTGCTGTCCAGTCAATGCTAGAGCAACGCAAGGGTTGGGCTCGCTAGTCTTTATGCTTTTCTCGAATTCTTTTCGATACATCTTTTTTTTTTTCTGGCAAGCGAGGAACCCCCAAGCTTCATCTGACCCTCTTGTGATGTCAAGAATCTGAGAGGCGCCGCTTGTGGGGAGCAAATAGAAGGTCGAGAATGCCCAACATGGGAGGCACAAGTCGCCATTGGCGGCCACGGCACGGCGCTCATTCGAACGGACGGGGTCGATAGCGCAACTTAGCTTCAGTAGCCCCGTGGCACGAGCACGAACGAGCGCAAATGCTCGTTGAAGAGACAAAGTTGCCAGGTTCGCAAAAGGCCAAACCTTCAAGGTCAATTTTGGATCCCGGAACCCTGGACGTGCCGCCTGCCGCTTGAGGCAATAGGGAATCAGAGAAGGGTACATGGGCACTGGGCGCAGTCTGGTAGCCAGAACAGGTACCCCCCTCCCCCATCAGTATCAGCAATGAAACGAACGACAGGCATTGTCCCCCGTTCCGCATTCTCGCTTGCAGGCATAGGGTCCATTTGCTGGGCGAGGATCCCCAATGCTGTGCCCCCCCCCAGAGATAGATCCTTATCTTACTGTGATGATGATGCGCAGCGCTCGCACGTAGTTGAAACGCAGAGACTCAAGTCAAGTGTTTCATCAGCGAGGCCAGCTGCTCCAACCCGCCGCACGCCAAGCGCTGGAGTCGCGCGCGCGAAGACGACCAAAGCAGCATAGAATGGACGAAAAGATGGGGAATTAGACCGACGCCGTATGCGAGGACCGCGGACGGAGCGCCAGTGGCTCTTTTAGTTGATTGGGGGACCCGTTTCTCCATGGATCTAAGCGGTGACCGCGCCCCCGAAAAAGAACGTATTCGCAGCACTAAGATATTGGGGGCAGGTATCCGAGCTCGAGTAAAATGAGAGAAATATCACGACCGTCTCCGTATCTGCCACTGGGGACGGGCGTGGGTAATTAGACTCGTTCGTAATGCTTCGCAGGCTGACGTGACGTGACGTGACGTGACCTTGACTTGATTGTTGTGATTGAGACAAGGACAGACTTTCGAACGTCTCATGAGAAAAATATGAAAGTAGAGTAACAGCAAATAGAAAAAAAAAAAGGTTTCTGCAGCAGGTAGTTGATAACTCTATTGGGCCTCGACGGCCGAAGCGCAAGCCTCTGGCGGCGTTTTAGGTTCCTCCGCAGGCGGGTGGACAGCAGTAAAATGAAGCCCAGGCCACATTGCCAGCTAAGCTCCCGGCGGTGCCTTTCTCGCATGCGCCAGGACTGCTTGAGTCGTAGCAGCGCTGTTTGAGGCCTTTGTGGCGAACCGTCGCGGGGTCCAGGCTAGCGGGCCTCATCACTGTCAGGCAATCATAAGGCCCTGGTCCCCCCCTGCCCATCAGGGCCTCTCTGATCCTCTGATCTGCTGTCGAAAAACCGCCGCTGGGCTTGTGGTAGCGCCGCATCTTCAGCACGTTACAGCGCAGCGATCTCTCTTGCGTCGATCTGCGCCTCTCCCTTCCCTTCTCTCCCATCTCTCACACGCTCCTCAAAACCTCCCTCCACGTCTCTAATTTTTTTTTTACGCGCCTCACCCCAAAATCCAACCCTTCTCCAAAAATAGAGGCCAGCCAGCTGGACTTGCTGCCGCCCCCTGGTGCTTATAGAGAGGCTTTGGTTTTATTTTTGGCGCTGCTCGTACTGAAACGAACCTCGTCGCTACGCATTTCCGCCCTGCCACCGTCTCGCCTCGCCATCTCCTTTCCGCAGCCGCCTCTTCTTTCCTTTCATCTCATAACTTCGCATTGTCCTGCGTCATTGCCAATTTTCCTTCTTCTGTTTCCTTCTTAGTCTTTTTTTCCCTTATTGTAACGACTTTCAATTATTCATTCTTTTTCTTTTGTCACGATTTTTTTTCTCCCTCCATTCTTTTTACCGCAGTCAACCTCCTGGGGACGCCTTGAGACTTGAAACTGTCGCAGACCCCCCTTAACTCTCTCGACGATACGCTTCGCTACCCCCACGCCTCCAATCGATTTACGAACTATCGAAATCTTCCATTCCAGTGTGCCTAACGACAACTTTCTCTTCTGGATAGCAACCTGTTGTTATTATTGGTCTCTTTCTTTGGATTGCTGGACTCTCATTTAGCCGAATTCGCTGCGTTTTCCATCACGACTGTTCGTTCTCTCGATACCGACACTTAAACACGCCATTCGACGTCCATGTTGGGGATATCAAACGCCAATTGAAAGGCATTCTACGTACGGGGACGAGCCCTGTAGCCTTCCACCATGTCCTTCCCCGTCGCGTTACAGTCGGCCGTCTTCTACCTGCTTGCCTGCACACCATGCGCCGAAGTACGACATCGCCACAAGGCCAAGGACCAGGCCAAGAAAGAGAGGGTAGAGAAGGCGAAACTAGAGACACAGCAACCTGGCTTATATCGACATCCCTCACCGTTCAACACCAATCCCTACTGGCAAGAAGAGATTCGAATGGGACCTAGCTTACCAAAGAAATCGGCGAGCAAGAACTCAAGCCAACGGGGGCTGATGAGCGCGGGAGGAGAGACGACGGGAGGAGAGATCAGTGCACTTAGCCTATCGGGGCGAACAAACACTGGCGATAGCCACACCAATTTCGGAGACAGCACGTTGGTGGTATCACAAGATGGCATTCTATCAGATGACTGGAATATGCGGCACGGATACCAGCGCGAGGACGAGGAGCTATGGGGAGCAGATTGGACTGGCCACAAATTAAAAGACGCCTTCTCCAAAGCGAGGGATTCAGCTGGAAAGCTAATTGAATCAACACTGGGCATGGATAAAGAAGTAACAGAGGAGGAACGCCGTGCCTTTTACGCGGCCCCACGAAACCCACCCGTCAACGACCTTCACCCACCCGTCGTCAGCAGCAAACTGCCTCACAAGGAGGCTCACAAATGGATGCTACAGCCACCCCCGTCTGCCAAGGTCATGGAAGGCAAGGTGCCTGTTAGCAGAGCCATGAGCGCTAGTAGTAGAACAAGCGCGAGGACAGCTGCAAGTGGGAGGACAGCTGCTAGCGGAGAGGAAAGACTAGCTCGCCAATTGCAGGAAAAGCTGGTCAGGGAGAAGATGATGAAGGAATTACCGACTGAATCTGAGCTGATCGACTCACTCTTCGTTTCCCGGACTCGGAGCACCCGATCTGACATGACACGGACACGTAGCCTGTCATTTGATGGCGGCTCTGACGAGGCATTGGATAACCGAAGACGGAACAACCGCTTGAGAGCATTGGCTGTTCCTCCCGGATACGAAGAGTCAGAGGATGAGTACGAGGATATATTCACACCTCGCATTACCAAGAGCACCAGCAACTCCAGTCAGCCTGGACACGCTGCGCAACGACCGAAGCTGGAAACCATAACCAGCAGCGAAGGCAGCAACCGTTCACGATCCAAGAGGTCAAGACGGCACAGGTCCACGAGGAAGAAGAATCTGCCTGGAACGGGATCACCAGTTGGAGATGACTCTGATTAAAGACGCCAATTGACAGCGTTCTTGTCTTGAAACATCAATATGCGACTGTACTGCACAAAAGGCGCAATGATATGCTTTGCTTTTTGCTTTGTTCTTTTTTGCTTTGTCTGTCTTTTTGAGCTTTTCTTTTATCGGTCTTTTTCTTTTTCCACATACATATTCTTTTTGCTTCGAATTCAAGCATAGCACACATGCGGGCGCTGGGTGAGGGAGAGAAAGAGAGGCATCCTTTTGGGTAGTGATTTTTGTGCTTTTTGGTTTTTGGGTCTGCCCTTTGTTTTTCTCTCTGGTGCACGTTTAAAAGGCATGGCGTATAGGCTGTGGGCTTTTGGTTGTTGGCTTTGTTTTGGGTGTATTTGTAGTAGCAAAGAACAAGAGAGGCGAGATGCATAGCCTACTAGAGGTGCAGTGCTAGCTTTGCACAATAAGATTGGATTCTTTTCCACGCATATTGAACGATTCTGTTTTGTGATGTTGGCTGTGAAGCTGTGATTACTTTGCCCAAGAGGGGGTATATCTTTGGGGCATCTACCCAGCCCAATACATATTTCCAAAACGCCTACCATGCAGCCTGATTTTGATCATTTCCCTTGATTTCCATCTATTTACAATAGTTTGTGCTTATAGATGCAAACCATCCTCCTCAGTATTATCTTGGCCTTCTCCCCCCTGCGTCGTTGATTGCGCAGCATTATCACTGGCTGACGCAGTTTGTCCCGTCGATTGGCTATCAAAGCGTACTTGGCCGTTTGATATTGTGCCGGTCTGGAATGTGCCGTCCGTCCAAGCTGAATGCCTCGTCTCACCGGGCTGGCCAGCAGCAAGCTCTCCATTAACAAGCCCGTTTATAGCAGCCTCTTCAATCCCCTCGACGCCCGCATCTGTGCTTGTTGCCGCCGCCGTCGCCGCTACCTCATCTTGGCTCTGAAACTCGGTCCAGCTGATGCCTCGGTCTTCTACCTCCACGCGAACAATGGCCAGGCGCTCTGCCATGCGATCGATGACAAGCTCGTTCTCTTTGATAGCGTCGATGCAGTCCTGGTCTGGCTCTGCGCTGCTGGAGGATTCGCCGCCGAGCGCGACGGATGTGCCTTCTGCGAAGGGCTTGAGCTGGTCGTTGGAGTATTGGAGATGGGCGATGGAGTTGCGGATTTCGAGGACTTTGAGGTGAAGCATGCCAATGGAGAGGTCTTTGATGGCGGAGGCGAAGCGCGCTGGTGATATGGGGGTTGTGTCGGCGGACATTGTGATGGTGAAAGGCTGTTTGCGAAGTAGGTCCTTTTGCTCTTGTTATTTGTGGACAGTGGTATTCGAGAGTGAGTTAGATCAGATGGGGTTATGCGACAGAATGTTGGAAAGATGCAAGCTTTGGAAGCTATATGGGTAGAGCAGAGTTGAGGTTATCATGGAGGGGCTGCTCATCATGCACGTTATAGTGGGGTAGAGCCGTATGGCGTACCCCTGCCAGCCTAAATCTGTGAGTGGCGCAACACCCGCAATCTTCTATCCGATTCGGCAGAAGAAATTCTTAGTTTGGATGGGCGAGCAACAACTCCAACAACTCCAATATCTCTCCCTCCCTCCCTCAGTATCCGCCAATTCGGGACTACGACACAGGCTGGGGCCATCGTAGGCCTTTTCGGCACCTCCGGCGCGCAGTTGGCGCATTGATTATAAGAGCAGAAGATCCGAATCGAGAGAAAAAAGACAACATCCCCGCAGGATGAATGGGCTCAGCTGCTCGAACGCTTCGTGGTCGCTGTTGAGGGCAGCGGCTCGGGGCATTTCGAGACAGGCTGGGACGTGCGTGGCCTCGACCTCGATAGCGAAGAATGGCACGGCTACGACAGTGTCGCGATGGATGTCGTGCTGCGCTTTACAGAATTCTGAAAGAGGGGTGTTGAGGCGGACCGAATGGGCGGGATTGAAGGCGTGCAGGAAGCTTGATGGTGGTCGCCGGACATTCTTTGGGCCAAAGATTATTCGGGACTATGAGGAGCTGCCTAAGAGCTACAGGGATCAAGCTGGGCTTGCTTTTAGCGGAAGAGACTTGTCAGAGGCAGAGGTTGATAAGATATTCGGTAGGGGTATTGGCGGTAAGAGGGCGAATCACTTGCTACGAATCTTACACGGCAGAAGAGTATCGGGAACGCTGGAAGACCCTGCCTTTGCAATACATACGGCGCAGTTCACGGAAGAGGAGATTGCCAGGGCCTTGGCGTACCTGCGGAAAACGGTGCCTGTGGAAGAGATTAGGAACGCAGGCTTGAGGGCGGAGGACGAGCTGGAACAGATGGAGCGGGAAATGGAGCGGGCAGCTGAAAAGAAGGCAAAGGCTAACAAGGGAGAGCCTAAGGAAGAGGAGGAGGACGCTGCTGAGGTCTATACGCCTGATCCCATCTACGGCCGAAGTAAGATTGACGAGATGCGAGCTCGGAATAAGGCTAGAGAAAAGGCCAGGGAGAAGGCTCTTGAGGAAGAGCGCAAGGCTAAAGAAGCTGTCGAAGGCGTTTCAGGTCCATTGGCGAAGCGGGATAACCAAGTTCGAGAGATTACGAACCCCAAAGTGGCGGAATACTACAAGGCTGCGCAGTCTGACATGGAGGCGCCGCCGGAGCTGAAGCCCTGGGAGCGAATTCTGCCTTCTGCGACTGTTGTGGCTCTGGTACTCGGATTCTTTGCTGCCGTGGCTATGGTCTATGAAGAACCGGCGCCGCGGTACAGGCTGTTCCAGGAGATATCGACTGCGCACGCAACAGTGGGAGCTCTGATTGGTATCAATGCGCTGGTATACTTGGGCTGGAGAGTCCCGCCATTATGGCGTCTCTTCAACAAGTACATGATCTTTGTCGTGGCTACGGTTCGGCCCGTCACATTGTTTACCGCGGCGTTTTCGCACACCAAACTCAGTCACTTGCTGGTCAACATGGTTCCCCTGTGGTTTGTCGGAACGTGCCTCCACGACGAGATTGGCCGCGCGGATTTCCTCGCGCTGTATCTCGGCTGCGGCTCCGTAGGCTTCCTGGGCAGTCTGATCACGTATACGCTTAGGGGCTGGCTGACGGTCACGTCGCTGGGCGCATCGGGAGCGACACTGGGGCTGTGCTCGGCGTACTTTTGGGAGCATCGCACGGACGGTTTCAAAATTTTTGGGCTGCCGCAAGACGGCGTCCATGGTATTGTGTTTTTGGCGTTGATCACGGCGGTGCAGTTGGCTGGATTGGGGAAGACAGTGAAGCTGAAGGTGGATATTGCGTCGCACATTGCTGGAATTGTGGCCGGTATTTTGGGTATTGAGCTGTTAAATAGGACGGAGAGGAGAAAAACGCCTGCGGAGGGAGATAAGACGGTGATTGATATCTTGTCTGGAGAGACGAGGACCAAGACGCATGGGGTGGTTGATGGTAAGAACTAGATGCATGGCTTATGATGCTATATAGAGCTGTACTTATGTAACAACACTACTTATCTTATGACTTGATGTCAGGATTCTTGGAGGGGAGCAGTACATGGGAGCTATAGAGATTGATGCTCAATCGTGAGCTGTGTTGTGTGGTTCTGCAGCATGAAGGAACTGGAACTCAATGAGTGAGTCGTGAGGGTTCATGCATAAGGCTGCAGATGCACTAAACCCTATGACAATTGGGACATATACCTGAATGCCATATGAATGGCCTGTAAATATTCATATCCGCCAATGACGATGATGCTACATCTTGAAAATGAGAATACTACATAGTAGAAGGCACTCCAAAATTAGCATTATTAAAACACCACCTTTGCGTTGCAGATCTTTTGATATTCATTGTCTTGTCTCTCTTCTCTTTGGGGTCACCGCTGCAGCCCGTCGTCATTGCTGCAGCAAAAGATGGAGAGCCAGCCCCACTGAAGACAGCCACCCTAGCTGCCCGTTAGCGCGGCTGCAGTTTCCGGGCAACGACAGCGTCATGACAGACCACCTTGGCAGGAACAAGCCGTAGAGCCCCACACTTGCGGAAAGAAGAGTGTGAGTGTGATGTGATGAGCTGGCAGGAGCTTTGCCTTACTGTACTTTGCGGCCCCAAGGCGAGGTGACTTGCGCCAACGCAAGATGACGATGTCTCTCTTTTTCTCTTTTTCTTTCATTGCCACATCTTGCTTTTCCTCTTCTCTTCTTCCACTCTTCCAACTTTGTCCTTTCTCCGCCGAAACGAAACACGTGCGACTTGGGTAACCTCCTTTACGAGCTCCATTTAATTCGCCCTCTCCTATCTTTGCGCTTGCTGCAGCCTTTCTTCAGCTGCCAATAGACCGATCAATCAAGCCCAATGGGGCTGACCCTTACTTTTAGCCCTTAAAACTCTCTCTCCGAAATTTGCGCGCCGGAGCTTTTCGCGTTTCGTGAGCGGCACAAGTACTAAGCCTCTAGGCAAACGATAGCTCGGAACCATCCGCCACACATCTCAATACTACTACGTCTTCCGCTGCGCATGTGCATGCATACGTTTGACACCTCTCGATCCAGCCCATTCTTCATCTGCAGACGTTGCTTTTTGGCAGACCAGCGCTAGCCCAAAGACAAGGCTGTGAAGAAACCTCGCTGCACGATACTGACTGGCATAAGCCTCAGCCCACTCTTTTCTGCCTCGCCAAAAGGGAACTCGATTGGCGCATTCAGCCCCTAACGCCTTGGAACGCAACGCCCCACGTTAGCGCTAAGATTGGCGCTGCACGTTCGCGTGCCGGGTTTTAGGAAGAGATTCGCTGCAAGCTGGGGTATTGGCGGTGGCCGCGCTTTTTGGCTTTCTGGTTGCTGGGCCTTGAGTCTGCCCACACACCCCGAGACTCCGCATTTGGACCTGCAAAACTAAAAACCTTGGGACGCAAGCTGGCTCATATTCGCTCTTGCATCCTGCATCACTACCTTGACTCGAGACCGGATATAGCTGGAGAAGCAGCAGAAACCCGGGTTTTAGAGAGAATCTGAAAAGTAAAAGTTCTCTCTTTCTTACGAGATGATCTAGTTTAGATCGCGGCGCACTCGAAATTTCTCTCTAGGGCGACTTCGCGCGTTCTTCCTACCACCCTTTGCCCTTCCCTTTCCTCTCTACTTTTAATATTACAAGGACGACTTCCGATCTAAAGAGCCATGGGTGAACCATCAAGTCCGCTCTCCTCGCCTCGCGGCTCTTTCCGCGACTCTACCCCGTCGTCGCCGTCGTCACCCCTCTCGACTCTCTCAAACACGCCCTCCTTACCAGACACCTCCGTCTCTTTGGTCGACCCTTCACGACGGTATCCCTCGCCCATGTCAACGACTGCCTCAGGAGCCCAGTCTCCTATGAGATCAACAGCCACCATTAGCCTTGGACAACCCGTCTCTGACAACGACTCTTCAAAGAGTGCAGATGACGACCAACCCCCAGCTAAAAGACGCAAGGTTTACCAGCCCAAGGAGCGCACAACAGAATATTTGAATTATCTGAACAAGGACGATAAGGATATGACAGCCGAAGAAAAGGTTCAAGAGAAGAGGCTTATTACGGCGCTGCGGAAAAAGAAGAAGATTGTTGTTATTGCAGGGGCTGGCATCTCTGTATCGGCAGGAATTCCGGATTTCAGATCCTCGACAGGCCTCTTCGCACGTGTCAAGAATCAACACAACCTGAAGGGATCAGGCAAGCACCTCTTCGACGCGTCTGTCTATAGACATGATTCGTCAACGCAATCTTTTCACAGCATGGTCCGGGAAATGAACGAAATGACCAAGAAGGCGAGCCCAACCCCATTTCACCGCCTGCTAGCATCTTTGGCTCAAGAAGGACGTTTAATGCGACTCTATTCTCAAAATATTGATTGCCTTGATGCGAATATGGAACCACTGGCCACCGAGATCCCGCTGCCTCTCAAGGCTCCGTGGCCAGCTACCATCCAGCTTCATGGTGGACTACAGAAGATGGTCTGCAGCAAATGTGGCCATTTAGAACCGTTCGACGGGGAAATATTCGACGGACCTGAGGCTCCGCTGTGCAAGGAGTGCGTAGTGCACGATGAACTAAGAACATCATTTGCCGGAAAGCGGAGTCATGGGATTGGACGCATACGGCCGCGATTTGTGCTCTACAATGAGTATAATCCAGATGAAGAAGCCATTGGAAACGTGTCGAGCGCAGATTTGAAAGCCCGCCCAGACTGTGTTATTGTTGTTGGAACCACCCTCAAAGTTCCAGGCACGAGGAGGCTAGTCAGAGAGATGTGTCAGGTTACAAGAGGTCGAAGAGATGGGCTCACGATTTGGATCAATACCGATGCGGAACCCAAAGATGCGTTATTCAAAGACTGTTGGGATCTTGTTGTACGCTCTCCATGCGACAAGGTAGCTCACCTCGCAGCCCTGCCTCCGTGGGATTGCGACATTGGCAATGACTATCTTGTGTCTGCTGAGCAAGACGGCCAGAACCAGGAGCGCCTCAAGAATACCAAATTGGAAGTTGCGCTGCCACCGATTCATATCCATCCCAGCCATGATCGTGAGCTGGATGCTATCCCCACGCCGCAACCCAGCCCTAAGCTTGCGGCTAAGAGACAGTTGAAGATTGTCCTCGGAAGGGAGCCTCCTGAAAACGCTAAGCAAACCAAGGCGGCAGCGAAGCCGCGTCCTCGAAAGACGAAGCAGCCCGCTAAGCCCAAGGCTCCTCCAAAGAATGCCGTTACAGAGACGTTCAAATCCGTCAAAAATGTCGCTAGAGGCAAGACGACGGCAAAGAAGCTTGATGATCCCATTGATCTATCTTCTCGGCCGCTTCTCCTACCGCCTCTGAAATCCCAACCCCTAAAGGCGGAATTCGACTTCTCTTACGATACTCCTCAGAGCGATTTGAGCTCTCTACCTCCTTCCACCCCTCTTGCGCCCACCAACAACAAAGAGACGATTTCTCCCAAGTCTATACCCCGCAACATGGAAAATTTGATCGATTATTGAGTGAGACGATACAGAGTCAGCTAGAATATGTATAAAATGGCATTGATATGACGGCGTTTTTATTTTATTTCACGGGGACGAAGGAACTTTCGGCAGGTACATAACCGGTCATCAGTGGGATTGGGTACATATATATATCACAGGGGCGAGGGATTATGGCTAAGTTGGGAGCCCGGAGTATAAAATCATGGTTGCTTATGCCTACGCTTATAGAGTATCTACTACTTGAAGTAGAGGAAATGGGAATGGAAAGTTTATACTTAGCTTAGGGGTTCAAGGGATCTAACAGGCAGATAGCCTAGACAGAGGTCACAGCGAAAATGAGATACTAACACAATGCTTCAAACTTAACGGTGGGCATTACGTCTGTAAAAAGTGACAAAAGCAGCCACATTCGTTCCCCCTCTCTTTATTCTTTGTAAGGACTCCAAAACAGCCCATCACCATTCCATTTCTCCTGCAGTCGATCCAACTCTGCCAGCTTTTCTTCGGAGAGAAGGTCCCGTCGCCCAGGGAGGAATTTCATTATACCAGGGAAAACCCTCCGCGGCAGACCGGCTTCCTCGTCATCTTTCTGTAAAACTGTCACGGCTTCTTCATACAATACCGCCAAAGCATCTCTTGTGGCAGGTTCTGTAGACCACATTACCCCAATGGTACAAAACCCCCTGTCTCTAGCCTCAACGAATTTGGCTTTGCCTTCCGGGGTAGCGCCAATCTCCGCCATCTTGGAAGGATTAAAACTATGGAACATGAGGCCAGAGCGGACGGCGTCTGGGTATTTGTCCGTCACGGCGAGATATTTCCCGTAGGCGTCTTTGAGGGCTTGAGGAGAGAGGCGGGCGAACCGGTTAGAAGACATGGATTTGAAGCCGCCGTGGACATTCAATGGATCGAAAGCATTGTTGGCGTTGGCGAAGGGGACCTGGACTGTGTCTGCCTTGACGGCTTTTTGGACTAGGGATGGGCTGAAGAGGATTGTCCCCACGGAGGAGGCTTCAGCTTCGCTGGCAGGGCCGTAGTATGTGCTTGAGAGTAGGACGATGGGCTTTCCGGCGAATGGAGTTCCTGGAGGACCACGAGAGAAGCCAAAGATGACGTTCATGGGGTCTGGAGGAGGCGAAGCGGCGAGAAAAGCTTCGATAGCGGCATCAATGGCCGTAGGAGGGAAGATCAAGATACGGTTCCAGATGCTGGGAGTGGGATCGTCCTTGCTGGCTGGCGAGAGGCTCAAAGTGCTCAGGGGATATGCCTTCATGGTGGCAGAAACGACAACGCAGAGGCCGTGACCAGTGCCGCAGAGGGCGTTGAATAGCGCGAGCTCTTCGCCTTGGGATGAGGAGCTAATTTGGAGGATATCTCCTGAGGCGGTGACGACGCGGAAGCTGACGACGTTGTCGGCCATCCAGCCGATGAGACCGTTTTGGGAGCAGTTGCCGCCGCCGAGGAGACACCCGACGACGCCGACGGCGTTGGAATTGGCCATGGCGGTGAAATAGCCTTCTTGGGCGAGGTATCGTATGACATCTCCTGTGAGGGCGCCTCCTCCGATGTCGACTTGAGAGGTTTGCTTGTCTAGCTGGATGGACTTGAGGTTGGCGAGGTCCAGGTAGAGCGTGTTTGAGGTGATTGGGATGGCGGCATTGTGGCGTCCTCCGGCGGGGATGATGGTGAGGTTGTTGAGCTGGGCGAATTTGATGGCTGAGACGACGTCTTGTTCGGTGTTGGGGGTGATGATGATGGCTGGGGGAGTGTTGATGAGGTTGTCTGACCAGCGGGAGAGGATTTTGGTGGCGGGGGAGTTGGGGTCGGGGATGGAGAAGGGGGAGGTGAGAAGGGAGGTGCTTTTGAATTGTGAGTCTGCCATGGTGATTTGATTTGTTTGAGGTTTTTGATTAGGAGAGGGTCATGAAGATGAGGTTGAAGTAGTATATGTCCAAGAGGGAGGAAAAGAGAGACGGTGAGGATTCCTTATATCATCAATAATGGGTGGCTGCGTTTAAGTTACGTTGTTTAGATAATATTGCTAAACCTATTTGTCCAATGAAATAATAAGAGAGAAGTTGATTGATTACTAGTCTGTATACAATTGGCGTCTGACAGCAGAAGTAGTTGCTCAGGATTGCACGTTAGTAGACTTGTAGCTCGCTTGAGAATAAGCACTTGGACTTTTCGGACATCAGCAAACGGGTGGATTCCGATCCCGACTCGCACTGCCGTTTAGCAATCACCAGACGGCGGGGTTAAAGGATTCCGACTGCTATCTGGCTAGGAGTTGTAAGACGGTCGGTTATACTGAGTTATATATTGCAGGTGAAGACTATTGGTGTTAAGAGAAGAATAAGAGGGCCCGATTTAAGTTGGTGGATGGTGAGAAGCGGCAGAGCGATTCGCTGCTTGGGCGCATAAGATATTGATGCTCCTCTTTGAACGTGATGAACAACATTGCTATTCCATTTCTTCTTAAGTTTGGGTGTACTGAGATAGGATATGCTTTTCATTATTCTTATAGCGAAAGAAAAGAAGAATAATAGAGCGATATCTGTCCTTTTCCCCTTTCATGAGTGTTACTTCTGGACGAGCCCTTTATTGGGCTGCGACCAATTTTCGGATCTGACGACTCACTGCTGACTGCTTTTACCTTTATGGAAAACTGTACCACGTTTACCTGCTCTAATAGTATAGGTATATAGAACAAACTGTGCAGCTACAAGCTGCGTACAGTAGATATGATTGAGCTATTAATTCATTAACAATCTTAAATTCACTACTTGATGCCTATCATGTCATTCATGTCATTTACTTCGTCAATAGCAGAAACAAGAAAAGACAGAGAAAAGGACGCGCAAACTGAAAGCTTCCTAGGGATATATACACTTCTCCCGTCTTCTCAAACTTCCATACCTCAATTTTTTGGAGATAATTTTCTCTGTCCTCAAGATCCCAGTCATCCATCCATTCTTTACCTAAGTTTCATACTCTTCTCGTAGTTTAAAGTCACCCGGCGAAACAAGCCGTCTGCCCAGAGGCGTCATGTCCAGCAGTGTCAGCGTCGGCTGTACCTTCTCCCCTCCTCGCATGAAGGTCGAATACGTGTGATATATATTGCCGTCCTTCTTCAGAAAGACGCTAAAGCCGGGAATGTCGCCTTTGAATGATGGCTTAAACCTAGGATCAGACTCTTTCAGTGTCTCAAAGTTGTATTCTTTAGGAGCTACTTCCTCATCCAAGGTGGCGTGGAAGTCGTAATTGAAGTCGGAGTCACCGCTGGAGTACCACGGGAACTTCCATCCAGCGAGGTTTTTGTATGCCTCGATCTTATCTATCGGAGCGCGGGAGATGGCAACGAGATTGGTATCTTTGGACTTGAGATGGCGCACGTCGGGGAGCGATTCGCCCATGTGTGTACAACCAGGGCATCCACGATCATCCTTGGGATCGAACATGAAGTGGTAGACGATAAGTTGCTCTTGGTTATCAAAGAGGTCGCTGAGAGAAACTACCTTGTCGCCGGGACCGTGGAAGACGTATTCCTTGTCTATCTTGACCATGGGCAGCTCACGGCGCTCGGCAGCGAGGACGTCGCCTTGGTGCGTGTATGCCTTTTCTTTCTCGAGAAGAGCTTTGCGAGCGGCAAGCCACTCTTCTCGGCTGCCAACCTTTTATATGCACGAATGTCAGTACAAGTAACATGAGTAGCCTATGAAGCTAACATGTGACTGCTTACTTTGCCTGGCATATTGTTCAATGGCGAAGACGAGATTTTATGTATTAGTTATTTTGGAGTATCTGGGTGAGTAACCACCAAGATCATATGACTGAGCTAATTGAGATTATCGATATCTGAGGCCCAAGGAACAATTAATATATTCTGAGACATCTTAGAGCGTCCTCAATTGGCCAATCTATACGTACCGGAAACTCACCTTCATCCCAAAGGTTCACTAATCTCGATATTTTGCGTGAATCTGCAGTTATCATTCCTACCTTTGCGACTTGGCATCAGATCGACGCATGTGGCGTCCGGGGCAGGCAGACAGACCGCCCAGTTCAGCCTGGTCATGTGCAAATACAGGAATAGCTTAAGGCTCCAGAGGAGGGGTTTCAAAAAGACTTAGTGGTGGCTTTTTCAATGGCTATTAAAAAGGCGTTGCGCGAAGACAGTGATTGGATGGTGGGTGCTTCAGCTTGTAAGTGCTCTATAAGGGTATGTCCCAACGCAGCTCATAAACGCAATCCATGTAAAATCGTGATGGTCGATATGGCATGTAAAACAGAGTTGTCACGCCGAATCGCATATGCGTGTAAGTTTGTCTATTAATAAGAGGACTTATTAATTTAAGTTTTGTCGTAGCACTATCTAAGTGATATCGGCCGAGTACATACACGAAGTGTAATTGTACTTTCTATAATTTGGGTATCTATAGGCTTTTGCCGTACAACTATGGAGCGCTGTTAACTTGCTTTGCTTACAAGAGTATATATTGTTTCATTTTTACAACTTCTGGTTGGGTGCACCCTTAGCTGGCTATTGCGAATTCCTTAAGTCTGGACAGGCTATGCCAAATACCTACGTCTCGGAACGACTTTGGCATTTTTATTTCCAAATATATATATCGGCTTGACGAAGCACCGCCATTGGTGCATTCAATTTCCGAATAGCTATCTTGGATCTTGGAGCTGCGCCGTTACGTGAATGCGTGTGGGGTCCCTTAACTCCAAATCCAAATTCACGCCCTGGATCTGCACTATGTAAGTCCCGGCTTGTTAGCGAAGGATTCACGATTAACGGCCATCAGATGTAACAGCATCAACACCGCGAGCCGAGACTAAACAAAAGGGGGCATAGTAAAATGCTGGAACGGGAAGTTGAAGCCGAATTCAATCCGAAGTGTAAATAACATGCCCATAAGATATCGACAGAATCCATAGGCAGACAAAGATTCTCTCCAATCATCCGCCGAGAGCACATATCCAGTAATGATCTGATGACGATGTATTCCTTCTCTTTCACATTTTAGAACGGGGCTAAGATGTTGAATCAAACGACAATATATACAGTAAACACGGATGTCGCCGCTCGTTCAGGTATACGAGTGAAAGACGTCTCATGTCGAAGCAATAAAGCAAGTTGATCTTTCTTCATGAGACACAGTGGACTACTTACTATGCGTAAAATTCTACATTCTTTTTGAGAAAGACTAGACAAGTTTCTATAGAAGTAGCAGAGAATAGCGTTATTTGCAAGTTTCCGAAGAACACCATGTTTCGGCTCAAGATCTTCACTTCGGCTTCGCATCGCAATCCGAGCCCCGTAACCGTAGGCCCCGCACAGAGGAGTTATTGTTCATAGGTATTTATAGACGCCGCTGGTCGTGTGTTAATATCCTACTGAAACGCATTGCAGCATCTTGTTCCTCTCCACAACCTTCCATCCACCACACAGCAATAATCTAGCATTGGTAAAATGCTGTCTACTAGAGGAACCGCTTGGGCTAAAGTAAGCTTCCTTCACGGGAAGCAGAATGCCTACCATCCTATACGAAATCCCAATGGCATCGTCGCACTTGATAACGCTGAAAATGTAGTTCTGTTTCCCTTCCTTTGGCTTGGCGAGAAGCTCACAAGAAAATAGGGCTTCCTTCACGCTGATTTGGCGAACTTCTTCAACAAACACGTAAGACCTATTGCCAACGCTTAGATGTATTACTACTAAACTGTGTATAGAACCACTTCGAAGACAATTGTTGTGCATACGGAGAAGGCTACACTGGCACACTCCGGCTACGAACCGCCATGTCGAATCATTTGAACTCACACTTTCAGCCTGTGTGGCCAATAGATCCAGAGGACATCACATTCACTGCCGGAGTGACTGATCTCAATGAGGTTTGCGCCATGGTTACCTGTAATCCGGAGACGGACGCCATTATGCTGGGAGGACCAGTCTATGGTACTTTTTCCAAAGACTTGGCAATGAGAACTGGGTACGTACAGCTGTATCTTCTTTTTCAGCCTGCTTCAGTTAACCATTGAGTTATTTAGAATAAAGCTAGAGTGGGTGCCAGTGGGAACAGATCAATTCACACCAGACTGCGTAGCCGCGTTCGATGCCGGATTCGAAGATGCCAAAGCCCGAGGGGTAAACGTTCGTGCATTGATCATATGCAATCCACACAATCCTCTAGGTAAGTAATAACTATTCCCAAAGTTGAATTTCTACATGAAAGACTCAAACGAAATTCAACTAGGACGGTGTTATCCACCAGAAACATTGAGGGCGTTGTTACAGCTTTGCGCCACCAAAGGAATCCATCTCATCAGCGACGAGATTTACGCACTCACGACATATCCTCGAGAGGATCAGCCATCCGAGAAGTTTACTTCTGTACGCTCCATAGATTACTCTAAGATTATTGACTCGAGCCAGGTTCATGTGCTTTATGGCATGTCAAAGGTAGGCATTTTCCGCTAGTAATATTGGATATGCAAACTTACGCACCCGTAGGATTATGGAGCAGCCGGTCTGCGCTTGGGTTGTCTTATATCACAGAATCGTGAATTCTCTAATGCCGTTAGAGCCATATGGTGAGCTTGCCATCAATATATGTCGCAGATGTTTTGCTTACACAGCCAATCTAGCCGCTTCTCTTCTCCATCTCAGTTCTCAATGAACCTCGCCGCCAAGTTCCTCGAAGACCAGAATTTCGTCAAACAGCTATTGGACAAATCTCATCGTGTGTTAGCCAGAATTCGGCTTTTGGCTGAGAAGCTTTTTGATGAAGCTGGACTCAAGTATGAAAAGAAAGGGTAGGTCTTTCACTGGGATAAGCCTCAATCTTTACCAGTATATGCGTTGGCGCTGACAGGCAAAGCAATGCTGGACTTTTTATGTGGCTAGATTTGTCTCCTCAACTCCCTCTTAGCGAAGCAAACGGAGACGGCTGGGCTGCAGAAAAGCTATTATCGGAACGATTCACTAGAGCAGGCGTCATGGTAGATGCAGGAGCAGAGTATCGATCTCCAGAGCCTGGGAGATTTCGCTTTGTGTTCTGCGTAGAGGAAGACACATTGAGAGAAGGCGTCAGAAGGTGAGCACCTTCAACCTTGATATCTACCTAGTTGTTTACAGAAACGCTAATCATGCACGTGTAGAATTGTCTCTGCCCTAAAGGCTGAATAATTGATACAGGGAAGAGTTAGCCAACACCACAATTCTATTTTCAGCACTCCAGCTACTGATGCTACTGATGCTACTGATACTGCTGTTTTTAAACATATTTGAGTAGGTATACATCTCAATACGTATATGTGGACTCGCTGCCTTGTTAAACTACAGCTGAACTGTCAGAAAATGAAATCGGGTTGCTGGATAACTCATACATAATATGGTGTAGACAGTACCTATAATACGATTATAATTGAGATTTAGTAGGTATTTATGGTGTTAGGCTGATTTAACAATCTGTTGGGCAGCTCTATTTAGAGCCTAATGTACCTGCAAGTGTCGTGGTTTGGCCTTCTGCATAAGTGCCCCATATGCAGAGTTTTATTGGATAAGGCATAATACATGCGATATCATGGCTGCATTCATAATATACGTACCTACGTACCGCAAGACTGCCTTACCTGGGTAGGTACATGTATATAAGGGTGTCCCGCGTTGGGCTTCAAGTCTCGCCTTTACACCTACATGCACACATTTATGCCTTGTCGATCGTATTGTCAAAATTGTTATTATCGAAAATGTCCAACAATCGTAACATGTCGATGAATAGTTTTAGAGACCATACAGTAGTTGTTCAGGGCAACAACTACGCACCTATTAATGCTGGTGTGCTTTTTCTAAGGTTTAATGTTAAGCATTCATGAACTTGCTAACAAATACTGTCTCCAGGTTTCCCCGAAGAGGATAGTCTTTGGCTTGAGAAAATTAGCCAAGAGAATTCTGCATATCACAAAAAACGAATATTCGAATCAAAAGGCCCATTCTTATATGAATCATTTCGCTGGATTCTTGATAACGCAGACTTTAACAAGTGGCGCAATACTGAGAAAAGCGGCGTATTCTGGATTAAAGGAGACCCTGGTAAAGGAAAGACAATGCTACTTGGCGGTTTGGTCGACAATTTCGAGGAAAGTCCCCAAATAGGTAGCAATCTTGCCTATTTCTTCTGTCAGGCTACAGACTCCAGGATCAACACCGCTGCCGCTGTTATTGGAGGCTTAATTACGTCATTTATTAAGCAGCATCATAAACTTCGGTCAGACATATACACGAAGTATAAAGATGACTTTGACAAACTTAACGGGCCTGACAGATGGTATATTTTGCGCGACATTTTTGAAAAGGTCACGCAACACTCGACATTGCCAAATCCCGTCTGTGTTGTTGATGCTCTCGATGAGTGTGAACAAGAACACGGCTGCAAACAGCTCCTCAGGCTTATCATTGAAACAAGCTGCCGCGTTAAGTGGCTTATTTCAAGCCGCAATATACCAGAAATTCAGAGGGAACTCCAAGAAATTGATTCTAGTCAAAGGCTAAGCCTAGAACTGAAGGATAATGCCGAATATGTCACTAAATCCGTTGACCTATATATTGACAATTCTGTCCAGAGTATTATGGCATTGAGAGGCGACGAGGAACTCCTGATCAAAGCGACTGATACCCTGAAACGCAAAGCAAATGGAACCTTCCTATGGGTAGCTCTCGTTATTGAGCAATTGCGTAATACAAAGCATCGCAATGTAGAAGACGTGCTGAACGAAATCCCAGAGGGCCTTGACAACCTTTATAATCTGATCCTGAAGCGACTGGCCAAGCAGGAAGACAAGGACATCTACCAAGTCTTACTCTCAACTGTCACTGCAGCTGAACGGCCTCTCAGTCTTGAAGAACTTTTAACGTTTATAAGCTTTCAATGGAAATGCTTTAAAACATCATATAGCATACGCGATGTACAAGATATCGTAAAAGATTGCGGATCTTTTCTATCTATACGAGATGACATTGTTTATTTTATACACCAGTCGGTCAAAGACTACATGATGGGGACTGCGGTTAAGGATATTTTCCCTTCGGGAATTGAATACCAGCACTACAAAATGTTTACAACTTCGCTCAGCGCCATGTCTCGTATACTCAAACACAATATATATAAACTTAAGGATCCTGGAAGCGATATAGATACGATCTCTCGGCCTGACCCCGATCCATTAGCTCCCATAGCATATTGTTGTGTATTCTGGGTTGAGCATTTATTTCATAGCTGCGAGTCTGGCGCATCTCGAGATAAACTATTCCTCAAGGATGGCAGAACTCTTCACTCATTTCTCAAAGTCAAATTCCTCTGCTGGTTGGAAGCTTTAGCTCTCTTGCAGAGCCTTGTACCGCAAGGGATAGACGCCATTCAAAAGCTCAAGAACATCTTTTTTTACAAAAGCGAGACTAATAGGCGTGTTGTTGGTGGATTGACAAATCCCCGGAGAAGAGCAAAGAACCGCTGTCTGTTCATCCACCGAGATATATCTTATTATCTTGGAATGTGTATTGACTATGCATACTCTTTCTTTCACCACTATGACAACTCGCATCTCAGAGCACTTATTAATGATGCTTATCAGTTTTTCCATTACTTTAAAGCATATGTGCGTCAATACCCTTTACAGTTATATCATTCGGCTATTATTTCTGAAGATACGCACAGCGCAATTTACACAACTTTTCAGCATATCATACGTGCCGAATTTAAGAATACCCTTACCTTTATTAAAAGGCCACAAAACCGGTTTTCGCTAGTGCAAAACATAAAGCTTAATTGTCGTGGTTCTATTACTTCGCTTCTTTATTCACCAGACTCCATGTTTCTATGTGCTTTATCTGACGGCGGCACTGTCGCGCTCTTCAGAACGGATACATGCAGCTTAGTGCGTGTGATGGAGCTAGGAACGAATGAAAAAGAAAAGGGAAGATTCATGGCATATTACCCACATCATTTTCTTGCCTTTTCAACGGACTCAAACTATCTGCTATCGATATCCGGGACAGGGATTGTGCAAGTATGGGCTGTCGCTTGCGGGGCTCAGATGCAAAAATTTTCCTTGAACCTCAATACGAGTTTGGTGCCAGATTCTGAAGCATTACCCAGAGATTGCAAAACCATTCGAGAAAAGGTGATTGCTTTATCACATCATGGAGATCTTGCAGCATCAACCTGTCGCACGCTATCGGGTACTGTGATCTCGGTAAAAATCTGGACGATAAAAACTGGAAAATGTATTTTAGTGATTCATCAGTCACGTATGCCAAATGTTTTACATGCAGCTATCTCACCAAACTTGGAAATGATAGCCTTACTTAACAAGGTGGAAGGTGTTCGAGTTTACTCTGTCCAAACCGGGCAAGAAATAAAACACATTAGCCATCGATATATTATGGCCGACTTTATGTGTCACTGTCGATTTTCCTCAGACTCAAAAGTACTGGCATTAAATTACGCCAATTTGGAAATTTGTCTCTGGTGTACTGAAACATGGACAGTGGTTCGCCAAATCGACCTAGATGACATATCAACGGGGCATTTTGACATCTCACCTAATGCAACCATGTCCGTAGTAAGTTATAGAGAAGCAATTTTGATAATGAGTATGGATACAGGAGAGCTCCTACTCAATATTCAAAGTCATGACCATGTATATGGAGTTACTTTTTCTCCCGATTGGACGAATTCATCACTCCTCGCATCTTTCAGTTATGACGCAATTCAAATATGGCAAGCTTGTTTAGAAATCAGCGATGAACGATCCAAGATAAAGTATCTTTCCACCAATTCAGATTGTATGGCTATATCGCCAAAGTCTAAATATGTGGCATCGTGTGATGATAGAGGCAACATGGGAATATGGAATGGAGAGAACGGCGAATGTATTCGAGTACTCCAAGGAAAGGAATATACTTGGCCTCCTTTACCAGTCTTTTCATCCAATTTGGAATATGTGCTCCAATCCCAGGAAGGCGACGTCCAGGTATGGCACGTTGAGACTGGTAAAACCCTTCACCTGCTTGAAGGCCCAGGCGCTTATTATTCTACTGTAAAAGTATGTGCGGCCTTTTCAGATGATTCACGTTACATCGTTGCGGGCTACACAAACGGTCAAATGAAGGTCTGGAGCGTCGAATCAGGCAAATGCTTGTACGATAACGAAGGCTGCCATGATACGACGCGTATCTCAAAGGTGGCTTTCTCTCCCGACTCAAAATATATCGCAACGGCATCTTATCGCGATGCGACGGTCGGTATCTGGGACTGGCGCACGGGCAAGTGCGTATCCCAACTTGCGTGTAAGCTAGGGAACAAAAACAGTCTTGCATTCTCGTCAGATGGGACAGTCTTTGTGACCATCACCCATTCTGCACCTCCGTATTCTTCACGCCCTTCATTCTCTTTGCGCTCTTCATACCCTTGGCGCTCTTCATACCCTTCGCGCCCTTCGCGCCCTTCGCGTTCATACGAGGCAAAATTCTATGACGTTACTTCTGCTGCCTGCTTAGGTCAATTTACTATTCAGAGCAACTGCCTGCCATTGTTCGATTCAACAAAAGATCATGTAATCTCAGACCGTTTCAGATTCTATAAAAAGTCTTCATGGAATCACTGGGGTACAATTCCACAACCAAAATACTCTTATAATAGGGAGATTGACAGAGGATGGATTTTTTTTGGAGAACACAGAGCCTTCCTAGTTCCAACACACTTCTTAGCGGAGGAGGTATGTATATCTGACACTCTATTAGCACTTAAAAGTAGCGCAGGAGAATTGTACATTGTTCAACTTCCTCGCCAGGATATTATATAACAATGACCAATGAATATTCATTGACATATATAGTATTGCTTATTAATAAACACTAAACATAGCGTTTTTAATGTAACGATCAATACCATATTCGGCTATGTCATGCCTCTAACCGAACGCCTGGCTACAATCTGCATTGTGCCAAGGGATGACGTTGAAGTCTCTCAGGCTAGGATTCTCCCAATGCTTTTGAACGTTTTCTTTCCTTCTATATCAGTCGAGAACGCCATGTCATTAGATTGCGAGGAGCTTGCGAGGAGCTCAGAGCCGCTATCAATCAATTTTATATCCATGTATAGCCAAATACATGTAGTTTGCTTAACAAGAGAACCAAAAGAAAAAAAGGACGCAAACGCTTAGCCGCAGGACCAGTTATTCCACCTTTTTCCAAAGCGCCTCCAGTTGCGCCATACGCACCCAATCATCTGGCTGATTTGAAGCCGAGAGGTCGCTCATGAAACTATTCCAATGCTGCTTTGACTGGGCTCCATAGCTCGTATTGAACCACCCAAGGCCATTACTGCCATATCTATGCCCGTCTGTGTTTCCGAAGATGGACGCCATTCCATCCATTCCTTGATATTGAATGCTGAGTAAGCTATGATTGAAGGCAGTTTGTTTCTTTATATTTTGCATAGTTCTGATGACTTCAATCTCCGAAATGGTTGTATGGTATATCTGGAGCCTCTGCAGGCAAAACGCCTTGAACTCCTCCAGGGCTGCGTCCGATTCTTCGGATCCCGGCTCGCCCGCCTCGCAGACTTCAAGCCATAGACTACGCATCCGCGGCGACCATATATGGCAGAGCGTCATCTCATCTCCGTATTCTCCGTTTAGAGGCAACGAATTTGCCAAGGGCGTGTGTGCTACGAAGTCGAGATAGCACTCCTGGCAGAACCGAGCCTCTGGGTACCCCCACCATCTGGATTTGCCATAGCCCTTGATCTTGGGACACGCAGGTACGCCTGCAAAAGTCACGACGAAGTCTGAAAAGTAGGCAAAGACTCCGCGGTCAAGCATCTCTGCAAACTTGGCAACGTATTGACCAAAGCGTGGACTCGCAAAACAAAAGTCGCACACGTACGCACTGGAAGAGTCGCGCTCCGACAGCTGAAGGAAGTGATCCAAGCCTCTTGTCTCGAAGAATCCAGCGAAGCATGCCTCGCATATGTTGAACTTGTCGTCGCATCGCTCTAGGGTCCACCAGTTGCCATAGACGATGCCATCTGCTGTGCAGGGAACGAGGCTGCAAATGGTTTGTTCAGCTTCTACAAACACATCAAAGTCTTTTCTAATGACGAGAGCCGTCTCCAACGCCACTGCTGTTGAAATGTTTTGATCCGCCAACCCACAGCACCACATCTCCGGGTCCAGATCGTTAGAGAAGCGCTGAAAGTCTCTCTTGAAAGGGGTCAATGCTAGTTTATCCAGGTAACACGTCTCGCAGATTTGGAAGCCCTCAAGCTTGTAGTCTTTCAGCAAGTACCACTCAATAGCATCAGACCGGATCTGCTCGCCTGTGCACGCCGGGAGCTGAAATCGTCGACTTGCCCCATTTATAAAGCCATTCCAGTTGTTATGCTTGGCCATTGGAGGAACTGACCCCGAAATGTATGGAATGCAAAGGTCACAGCTCCATCTTGGAGCCAGTTCAGAATAGGTCCCAAAATGAGGCTCGAAGCTAGTTCCCATTATATAGTCCTCATAACAGGCTTCACATGCGGCAAAGCCCTCAATTTCATTCTCCATCAGGCCATAGACTGTCCTATCTTCGACGTCTTCAGTGAGTGTCTGACCCGGACAAGGCTTAATCTGTAAGCGCCTCGTCATATAGTCGCGTAGTGCATTCACATTGTTCGTCCGAACAGCTTCGGGCCAAAGAACGTCTTTCACGCGGGGAAGCCAAAACCGGCAGACGGCAATGTCGCCATCAGGCCACTTTATTTTCTTGAACCGGATATCGAGGGATGTTCCTTTGATGTGGTCGGCGTGACATCTGGTGCATATCAAGTAATCTGCCGTATCATCGAAGGCATCTGGAAGATAGTACCAGTTAAGTGAGTAGTTGATTTCCCTGTCTCTGGGACATATGGCAAGGACCTCCAGCGGATCTCCAGTCGCTCGGATTAAATTAGGTGGTGGCGGGCCATCCTCATCTTCTTGGATATTCGCGGCGTGTACGAATGAGCCGTACTCTTGCTGTAGACTCAAATCGTTCAACTCCGTAGTAAGATCATCAAATGGGTTATGCGAAGCTGATGCGTCTACCATTGCCACACTATTACTATTATTTTTTGCTTTTTATAACGATAAAAATGAGCTGTTTCACACTTTCGCGATATTTATAGGTAACAAATAATAGAGGGGGTGCGATATTTATTGGTTTGGGCGTTCAGCCTCAGATGCAAATGGTGTGCGGCTGAACGCATCTGAATAGTGCAAGGCAGATTTCGTCGGGCAGTACAACTGCCCGCGCTCAATCCCATGAATGTACATTTGACATGTAGATGGACTCTTTATTCAAAGCTTTATCTTGCCGATTTCAAATGAAAAAATTGCATGGCATGGTAATAATAACGTCGTCTTATACAACTAGCATGCCCTATCGTGTGGTGAGGTACTGTATTCATGCCTATCTCATGCACGATGTATACAAGCTGGGATTATATTCCTCTATTTGTACATCTCTGTTAAGTACTTCGTAAGACGCTAAAGCAAGTATAAGAGACAATCATTTGCCGCTGCTGATACATTTAGCCGAGAATCCATGTTAATGATTTATGTCGCTTATACTACAAAGCGCCATGCTCTATAGGCTCATCATGCTACCTAGTGTAAAGGTATCTTAGAAGTCCCAACCTACTCTCGCCGGAAAAGCTTCTTGAATTTGCCGGATATTCGATGTTTCTTCTCAGCATAATCGATGCTGTGGGGCTCTGAATAAATCGTCGGTCGTCTTGTAAAACTGACCGACTCCTCTCTCGTTCTATCTTTTGCTTGCGACGAGAGGAGGCCAAGATGCCGGCCCAATCTCCAGTCGCTCTTCATATCATATTTCGTTTCCTTCTCGTCAATCACAAAAGTACCCTGTTGTCGAACGCTGAATAACATTTTCCAGCTCGGTGCAACTTCATCCAGCTTGCTAGAGTTGTAATCCGGGTACTTTTGGCTGATGTACAGGGCTAGATCGCATCTGCAGGCCAGCTCCAAGAACGATTCAATCTGAGGGATTCCAAACAAATATTCCATAGCATGAGAGAAACTCCACATTTTGAATTGCTCTGACAAAATCCCTTCAAGCTCATCCAAAGCCTCAACTTCTGCAGTGTCCTCCCTTACTTCGATCGAATGAGCATAGTACAAACTGCCTAATATCCATTGCTGGAGATATGGCTTTATGTACATCAGCCGATGGAGGTGGATAAGAGATCTGATCTGACCTATATTCGCTTTGAAGAGGACTTTGACCGGGTGAAAGCTTTCACCAGCAATACTAGACAGCCTCTCGTTTATATCTGGCAAGTGCAGAAAATTAAGTACCATGTTGTGAATGAACTCGACTTTTTCGGCAAAAAGCACCTCGCCTTCGACATCAGAGACAGTATGGATCAAGTCTTTGCATTGGGCAATTAGCTGCCTCTTCTTCACCTCCAAAACTTTTTCTTCTGCATTATCAACGATTGGCCATTCTCTCAAGAATGGCAGGGGTTCTCTTGAGAGAGGCTGATCACCAAAGTTCAAAAAGTAGAACGTAATGATTGGCAGCGCCACTTTTGCAGAAGTCATGGTGAGAAACAGCCGAGACACCCTTTCTCTATACACATCTTCGATTATACTGAGCATGTTGTCGAAGAATTTATAAAGATCATCGGGTAGCTGACCCAAGCGTCTCTCAAGGTCCAAGATGTCATCTTCATTCCGCAGCCCGCGTAGGAGGGAGCGAACAACAAGAAAGACCCAAAGGAAAACGCCATCTGCTTTTTCGGTGATGCTTAACACAAGTCCATCGGCTGCAGTTCTATCACGTCCACGAAGCTTGTTGAATTTATCGTTATTGTGCAACTTGTCTTCGATGAACCGTTGTATATCCTCGCGTGTGAAGTTTTGTAACTCCAGTTTTGGCTGGTTGCCCCCAAAGGCATCGGAGAATTCGATCCATGGCCGACTAGATATACAGATTTTGATCTTTTCTGATTCGCCAATCTTGTGGATTATGTCTATCACATCCGTAGGCTCGCCGTCATACTCATCGAGACCATCGATGAAAAGGCATATTCTCCACCGAACGTTGTCAAGGCCGCCTAACCGTTGAAACGCTTCCGCCAGTTGTTTTATAGTCCACGGAAAAGTACGTTCATAATATGGAGCATTCCAACGATCGGCACATACTATAGGTATCAACTCTGGCCTCTGTCCCAAGATCTGATGAAGAAGTGCTCTAAAAAGCCCCTCTTGGGACTTTTGCATAGTAGTGCCAGGGTTCCAGAAATAGTGCTTGGCAACTATAAGATCATTGCCTCTTGCCCATTCCGTCAGGTATTGTAATGTTTTGGGATGATCTGTGAGAAACTTCATGAGAGTCGATTTCCCAGATCCGGCTTTTCCTGTGATCCAGTACATGCCATTGCTCTTCTGAAGCCATTTGACAAAGTTGGTCGGCTTAGTCTCATCAAAAATCCACGTTGCCGTGCCTTCATGCGCTTCTCCGACTGCAAGTTCTCGTTCGTGTAATTGGTTAAAGTTCAAAGTCTGTAAAATGCTCTCTCTCTTCTGTATGCCGCGCCTCTCTATGTCGTCTAAAATGGCGTCAAATGGTCCTTGCATTACACTCATCGTAAAAACATCCTTGATCCTAGACTCCCTATCTTTTTGGATCGATTTGAGCTCCTTCTCCGAAGATCTGTGAGCGCCTTTCTTATCGCTCGGAGCTGCGGTAGATGCCGTGTTTGATTGTGTCTGCTGTGAGATGGATTTAAGGTATCTCATAACTTTAGCGTATTTGTCGTTGATGTTTTGGAGCATGTCTTCATTTGATGTTACGACAGTTTGCAAAACTTCTCCAAGCTTTAGCTGTTCTTGTCTGTTGCTAGTTAGATGAACCATCTTGAGCAGCTATAGTCCAAGCTCCTCTCACCTTATAAGCATTATCAGATGGCTAGATACTTCACTACGTAAAATGAGTAGTCTGCTGCGAAGCTCCATCAACTCGGATTGCTTGGAGAGTCTTTGAGCAGTTTTGCTAATAGCATGCAAGACACCCGGGGATTTGGCGCTGCTGCCATTAATAATGCCCTTGATCTCTTTGGCTATTGAAATGCATTGCTCGATCAGGCCATCCAAAGTCTTATCTGATACAGCCGCTTGGTTGGTATCCTCGGATGCATAGATGCTTTTAAGAGAAGACTCAACACCGTTGGTAATTATTTCCAGCTCGGCATCTTCTTTTAATTTGCCATTTGGGCTGTGGTAGATCTGAGCGGCCTTGGTCGCCGCAATAATCGCATATTCAACAAACTGGACGGCATTTCCAGCTAGCGAGATGGTATTCAGTGCGTCCATCAAGAAGCTTGACGAAGCTGCAGCAAGTGTAAGCAGGACTCTCAGTTCATCCGACTACATGTAGTTAACCCAACAAAGCTTGAAGTCACCGCCTAAAAATATAGTTGCTAATTGAGGGGATAGACAAACGGTCATCTGTTGCGACGAAGGAAGGCTGCGCAGCGGCCCAATCAGAAGCACATGCATGTTGTACAGGCACACTTCGCCACAGTCGATTCAGCCGCAGCAGATAAAGCACCTGCAGGGGTAGGCAACATGGCTGCCTAGCAACTCAAATGGTTATCATGGGGAAAAGGAACGCAAAGAAATATGCGCGAAACTTTGAAAATTCACGATTGTAGAACAACGATTGCAGAACAAATCTCCGCTTGAGGTGTGTATCGTTGAGTTCTGTAAGCTGCTTTCCAGAGGCCTCTCTTTTCCTCTAGCTCTCAAGCAATGGCAATGTGTCAGAAGTGGGGAAGAGAAAGCTGCTATACTAATCCGTTCTGACATCTTATACTTTGATGCAAAGTTTTGTGCATGGCGAGAAATCATGAGGCCTCCATGAAGCTATCACAGAGTTGAATCCAAGCTCTAAATTTACAGCAAGTTGGGTAATGAGCTGAAGTCGCCACTGCTGGTCTTTTAACGTTTGCCGAAAAGCCTAGGCTAACTCCAAAGCCATGTCCTAATTACCGGTTGTTTCCAGCTGACAATCTGATTGCTTCAAACCTCGTCTTTACCGAGGGAATAGCCGCGGTCGCTTATTCCTCTAAATGGTAGCGATCGTTTAAACTTCGTGCACTGCGTTTAATAAGGTTGATGTTATACGAGGAGCTCCCTCAAAGTAGCTTTCTGATAGGAGAAGGTGAGCCGTTCATAACACACCCATTTCTCAAATTGGCGCGGGTCATGGTAAGCTTAACGAGAGCTCGTCCTCGGTGCTCTAATCAGCAACAGCGAGTTGGGTTTCAGGGAAGACCTCGCAATTCTAATCCCAAAATAGTCAGAGTCTCACCCTTCTTATCCCCGCCAAGGCTAATAATCAGCCGGTATCTGCTATTTCCGGTGTCAACATTCGGAAGTTAAACACCACCGCTCCGCAATAACCGGCGCCAAATGACATTAGTCACAGGTTAAAGGGAGAAAAAACGAGGTAAAATCCGCGGCCTACACATAGGGCTGTTTAACTTCCGTCCCACTATCCGCAACCTTCTTGCCATGAGCATTTGGAGGGGGTTTTATCAGTAAGACCTAAGTCGCGGTCACGGCGTTTAGCCAGTACCGATGGTACGATCAGTTGGGAGGTGGCGGCATCGGGAGCCGAAGTAGACGAACTACTTGTGCAATCAATTACACCCCCCATCCACTTTATTGATCGCGATAGGGCCCTGTGGCGATCGCAGAGGAGTGAGCCGAGATCAGGTGGTGATTGGTCTATGAGCCCGAACGATAGTCGGAGACGGGAGTAAAACGTCGAATTAAGTGGACGAGACAAATCTATCGGAGGTCAAGTCGATATAGTTGACTCACAAGAGAGGCTCTGCCAGCGAAACCGCCCGTAGCTTAGCCCCTTGGTCCATGGATAGAATAACGTTTCCCTCTTTCTCTCCTGCCTTGGCTGTTTCGGTTTGTAAGCCAAGCTGGTAAAGGATGCAGTCTTCATAGTTTATAGTCCAGCCATCCAGCCACAGCCCTATAAGCCATGTGCGCTGCTGGAAACTCGTAAAGTCCGAGATCCAGCAAACAGCGTTATGCGGGGGAAGGAAGCCAAACAAGCCGTGCTGACAGCCAGAGCAGAGCGAGCGCGAGGAACCCGAAGCTCCATGGACTTTGTGTATGCATGCGATTTGCCACTGCCGTCGGCCAATAGCCATAGCTCAACTTCACATTTGTTCGACTTCGTCCGAGAGGAAACCCAATTAGAGCTCCTTGCTACCATGCGTGGTAGCTTGTTTACTGACATGCTTCCAGCCCGCAAAACAACTTGTTTCGACTTCCGATGTTGTCCGTGCTATGGAGAAGCTCCATCCCGGCAACAGTGGGGCAGCCTCGGTCGTGTGATGGGCAGGATGGAGCCCAGAAAGTACAATCGCTGCCAGTCGATCATCCACGCCCTGCCCACCCTCTCTGTTTTCATGTTCCTGAAAGTGGCAGACTAGGAGGGCGTGTAGAGCAGGGAGCTCTGGTGAGAGCCGGCTGACCGAATCATGCAGGCACCGCAATCGGAGGGTGTATGCTTGCAGCCCCGGCATAGGCTAATCGGCGGATCGGATTCACGAAAACACCACGATTCAGGAAATCCTTCGTCGTGATCAAGGCACACGGGACTGGCGGAAGCTGGTGTCACGAGAACTGGCTGTAACCGGATGTGGCCGTTCCATCGTTAAGAGAATTCCCCGGATGCTCTTCATTGGCAGTGGCAAGCATGCCTCGTGCCTTGAACATGTGTAGCCGAGGAGAACGGTAACTCATTGCAGCTTAGCAATTCTTGCTCTATCATTGAGTTTGATTGCTAAGATCAAACCCCAGGTTTTGGATGCATGTTGCCGCCTCGGCTCAAGGTACGCTGAGTCTTGCAGGTGTGCGACTAGTAATCGAAACAATTGATTAGTAGCAAGAAGCTTTCCTTGAGGCGTATACGGACTATTCCTAATAGATCGTCTAGAAATTGAAAAGGAACGGTAATAAGGGCTTATATGACAAACTGTAAGTAAACAGTCAATTAGTTCGAGAGCCATCAGCCAGCCAGCAGAATGCAAATACCTAATATGGTAGGTAGTGTTTCTATTCTTGAGCAGGGACAAGCCATAGCCCACCTGCCACATTATGTAAGCGCTGCTTGCTAAACTACTTGAGGATAAGGCTAAATCAGACCTGCCTTATTCAAAAGTAGTTTAGTGGCCATGCTGTCTGAAAATCGCCTACTCGAATTTGTGGCAGTCTCTTTGGCCTTTGGCGTTTGGTGAAGTTATGCAAGTAGGCGTAATGGCCAGAGTCTTCAGTGAGAGAGGACATATCACTACTGTTCACAGCGGCTATGGGTTTCTTGATAGGCATACACGGTATGAAATGATGAAGCCAGAGGAGAAAGTTGGATACATAGCCACGAAATGCTGAATCAAACCACAGGCAAGAATTTGCAGCAATTAGTCGAAAGCAGCAGAGAAGAGAGGCCCAAGACTACGCAGTATCAAAATTACTGGATCCCCAATATGCTAACTTTGGACGCCGATACATGTATTTCTAATTATTACTCATCTGAAACAAATTATTGCTTCACGTTGTTTTACATCTACCAGGCGCCCAAGAGCTCCCTTCAAGTCTTCAGGTGGAGCTTCTGCGATGCCGAGAGCCACAACTCGCTGAGAATTGCCGCTTTTGGAAAAGCGCCGGCACTCGCCCTGTCAAAGCTGGCGATGAGCATTGGGCCTCAAGATGTCCACTGCAGTTTCTTAGTGTCTCCATATCTCGGTATGCAAACACCGACATTGTAAGAATACGTGTATATGTTAAGAAAAACTACCCTTGTTTTGTACGAAAAATCTCACATATTCGCCATATGTTTAATCATATAAATTATAGCAATGTGATTCTTCATGTATTGGCACGCTTTCATGTCGTTCATAAACACTATCTAACACAATTATACACCCAGTGTTACAACACATCAAGTGCTGGAGGAGTACTATCCCATCCCCAATGCTGTTGTAGCTTCGCAACTCTCTCTGCTGTTGAGTAACCAGTTTCTCGCTGTATAGTAGCGAGAAGTTGGGCTAGTGCTGTCCTCTGTTCGTGAGTCTCGAAGCATAGTCCAGCCAGATATAAAGGCTGCACCATATGTTGTCGAACAGGGTCATCCGGCCGGCCCAAGGATATTGCGCATATCTCATTGGCGTGCCCTTCGATTTGGGCCGAGAGCTGACGATAAGCATTGAGTCGTTTGGTTACAAACTCGAGATGGGACTCCGTAGGCTTTTGATTTAGAGGTTTGTGGAGCAAGAGAAGAAGTTGGACGAAGTGGTATAAAACTGCAGCCGTCGCACACATGGCGTTGGCATAAAACAACTCTTGAAACGCGCTTTGAAACTCTGACATGGATGCCATGTTGTCTGAAGGTGTGGGTATATTGTTATACCGCTGTGCTATTCTTGCACAGGGCTCAAATGTATCCGGTAGCGCTGCACACCAGTTTTCGAGATGCTGAGATACATCATCCCAACAATGAGATGTAATAGATGAGTTCTGACAGGTGCTCTCGTTTTCTGGTATGTCATTGTTCGCAGTCTTATTGCTACTTTTTTCAGTAGCAATGAGTGTCAATGTTTTAAGTATTATCCAGATTAGACTTCTGCAGGCCAATGTCTCTGTCATCTGCAGCTGAAAGCCTGAATCTCCATTGTTGCAGAGTGCATTTGGCATAGTGATTCCGTCAACAACACTAATCGGTAGACCTGCAGCTTTCCACAGCTCAGCATTCTCCACATCGAGACGTGGTGCGGTCTGCTCAGTGTAAGAAGTAATCCAATCGATACACACAATGTTCCAGAAAGATGCTTGCCAAGCTCTTCGAGCATGTAGTCCGAATGTTCCGTTGCGACGATTGATCTCCGTATTTTCGTAGAGCTGTTTGAGATTGAAAGTGAGCAGATACTGTGCGCCAGACATGTGCCTATGTCAAACGGTCGTTAGCTGTTTGTTTGAAAAGAAACGCACGTAAAAGGAACCATACCTAGAGACTTCTGCAAAGCGGTTATCAAGAGACTCGTAGAGCAGAAACACAGATATTGCCGAGAGGAGATCGTCCACGATAGTGTGAGAGCCCTGGCTACTTTCCACTCGCCGCCTCTTGAACGAAGGAGATACTGCCGAATGCAACCCCAGACCTGCATCAATAGATGATGTGGACCCGGGTGATAAAGCTGGGCTGCCGTCACGCAGTGTTTGCAGCAGCCTCATCATATGGCCTATAGCTTTGTCATAAAAACTTGCCGCCTTGTAGAACCAATCGATTTGGCCTGCATCTGAGTACAGCTCCAGCATCGATCGGCCCGGTGTCTGATGACTCGCCATGTATGTCTCTCGCTTCGTCTTCCCAAACTGTTTCGCCGCAATGGCAGCCAGGGCGTTTTGTAAAAGTGGGCTTCGAATAGCCTTGATTGGAACAACATGTCCAAAGAATCGCTCAATATCAAACACGTCCAGGCACGGGCTAATGCGCTCCGCGAAATATCTTATCAGGTATGCGGTCTCTTGGTCGGCTTCACTAGATATGTCGGGCATTGGCGAAGAGGTTTCCGTCTCCGGCTTCTCTGATGTTTGCGATTTATCTGCCTCAGGATCGTATCCGGATGTTGCATATCCTTCCAGGTTGACATCGCTAAGCCAAGAAAGAGATGGTCCTTGCAGCCCGCTGGCATCACTTATCAACGAGACGGAAGGAATAAATCCACAGCAATTATTGCCCTCAGCAAAGTATTCGTTGGGGTCAATGTCGAAAAACCTAGCGTCAAAGTCTTCATCCGAAAAGCCATCAGTCAAAATGAAGGGCGCATCGATAATCTCTTGGTTAGCAGATAAGCCGTCATGGTTGGGCCTCCCCAGGCCAATGTCATGCAAAACATTGTCTGGAGCCTTGGCTTGAGTCTCAGCCTGGGCTCTGGGTTGAATGTGAGGTTGGACTGGTGACTCAGGCTGAGACTGGTTGCGAATAGCCTCAGTCTTGCTTGAAATTGCCGTGGGTAATGGAGCCGAGTCTAGTGAGGCAGAGAATGATGACACCGAGGATGAAGCCTCAGCTGCCGGATGTACCTTTATGGGGTCGAGAGAATCACTTCCTTGGGGGCTGGCATTGGCCGATGAAAACTTCTTCCGAAGGTTCTGGCTCTCATCGAGAAACTTCCGAAGATGATTATAGCCAGGACACGACCGGGATGACTTTTCACAGCGCGCACAGCCTGGCAGTCGTTTATCGCACTGAGGAAATGTGAGAAGGCCGCGCCATCCGACTCCAATAGTCTGCTGTGGACACTGTACTCACTTTGACCCGCCGCTTTCTGCAGAGCGTGCAAGGCACAGTGGAAACCTCCATCGTCCCAGATCAGTAAATGACACAAGCAACAGCGACTCTCGATGCTCGCTCCTGTGATCCTATTACAGATGAGGGTGGTCGTCGAGTGACTGATGAAAGTCTCGGGGCGAAACACCGAGCAGCCCCGCGTCAGTGGCTCTATAGGCAGAGTTTCAGTCCAGCTCAATGTTTGCTTATCAAAGGAGAGGTTCAGCGAGCACGGATTTGGTCGAGGTGAAGGTTAGGCGGGACGCCGAGAGTTGCCATCTTCGGAATAGCGGCGCTGGAGCGCTGCTACTACCCCCAGAAGAGGCAAACGCTCAAAAGTGACCTGCGGTACGAAATGCGACGCAGCTAGAAGTTGTGCGCAACACATTACTTCATTCAATAGCGTGGACGTCACCGTAAATTCCAGCTCTCATTGCTGCTACCGCCATCTCTATTGAGCACTGACGAGGCTTTTCTGACGCTTTTTTCTCTCATTCACCATTCATCTCATCTACATTCATTTCCCTTGCTGCGTATTCTCTTTTACGACACCCAAGCAGCACCACCATCAGCTTTCAGTGGGCGGAGACTCCCAAGTAGCAGTGGATGGTGACGGTCTCGACGCTACCCCCAAATAGTGGTGATGAGACCGAGCACCGAGTGATGCTGAGCGCAAAACTGGATGAGGCAACTCTGACCGGCGACAATCAGGCAACACAATGAAGATCCAAAGGGTACCGAACTCTCTCCATTTTCCGTCTTATCCCATCTCATCTCGTCCCATCTCAGGGTCCAGAGTTGACCCGCACTCTATCAGCCACATGACGCTTGCTAACAGTACCGCTCAATAGCTATTTATCTATCCGGTCAAATCGCTCCTCCCTATTGAGGTGCAAATCGCAGAGATTACGAGTGAAGGGTTTCGATTTGACCGGCAGTATATTGTGGTCAGGGATCCTCGATGTCACCCGACAATCAGGCCTCAGCTCGCCGAGCACCTTACCGTCAAACGGGTGTACAAATTGGCCCTCTTCCAGCCGTCAATCAACGATGATTGGTCCGAGCTGACTATCAAGCACACATTGGCTCAACCAGAGTCATCGATTACTCTCCCGCTCACGCCATCACCGCTGTCATATCTAAACGCGCAGACGTATCAAGTGAGCATTTTTGGTACCGAGGCCTCATGCGTAGACATGGGAGATGGCCCGGCGGAGTTCTTCAGCAAGCACCTTGACATACCCGCGAGACTACTATTCATCTCCGGCTCAGGCAGCCGGGAAATCCCAGGAGCAGCGTATATACCCAAACATCGACTGCCGTTAACAATCCGGGCCGCTGGTGAGCATTTCCAGCCCCAGCGGATCCGCTTCGCCGATGCGGCCCCATTCCTAGTCACATCAACAGCGTCTGAAGAGAACGTCCGGGCTCGGTTACCAAGAGATAGCCAGCAAGAGGACGTTTTGCTTCGCTTCCGCACCAACATCCACGTCGACGTGGGATCCACCGCCCCTTTCGATGAGGACCATTGGAGAGAGCTTACTGTGTTTTCGGAAGACTCAACTACGCCAAAGGCAGTGGTCCGCTGTGTCTTCAAGGCCCCACGCTGCTTGAGTGTCAATGTAGACATTGAGAGAGGGACAGGGTCTCCACGAAACAGACAAGTTTATGGCTTGATAGCCAAAGATAGACGCATCAACAAGGCCTATCCTCGTAAGTACAGTTGACTGCCATGTATCTGGAAAGCAAAGTCTAACATATTCATCAAGTCAAGCCAGTCTTTGGGAATTGGTCTTTTGCCGGCCCAAACGGAGCTCTGCTTAGAGTTGATGATGAAATTCGTGTTACTGAGAGGGGGTTGAGCGATAATTTGAAGGAACAGGTAAATATGACATGAATACAAGGTTAACCCTAATCTGATGGATATATCAACGTCATTCGGATCTAGGTGAGAAAGGGCAGGGGATAGTTTGAGTTATACATAGCTGAAGATACGCGGGCGGTATCATGATTGAATGTATATATGAACGACTCAACATCAAAAGTTTTTTAACTGGTCAGCTTTTTCATTACACGTGAGCAAGCCTGCCAATAGACCATACGTGCAATAGCACAAGGCTGGCTAACTCGCGTTTCACAGTATAACTACGGAGGGGAAAATGGTAGTTAGTAGGCCATCAATTCTTGCCTCGAAAGAAATAGGTGCCAATTGACATGCATGACCTCAGTAAGATGATTCTTTCTCAAATAATCTCTGTAATGATATCAATTCTCATCTTCTTCCCAGTGCAAGTATAAATGTACAGCGACAGAAGTGCGATCCCAAGTGAGCAGTGCTAGTCCCAGATAGGCATTCTTCAGCGAGCATGTCGGAGATGTCGTTCATGATGTGGATAGGCGTGCCCAAAAACACTATGATAGGCCGAGTTAACGGAAAGGGGGAAAGGAAAATACAAGGCCAAGGTTTTTACCTCCTTGCGGGCCGCAGATACGAAACGACGCCGAACAGAGATTTCCGACTGCTATCCGATGAGACTAACTTTAATAAGTACATGTACACATATAGGGAGATATAATAAGGCTGCGTGCATATGATGGAAATAGATATCAGAGACACAAGGATTCAACATCAATTCGTTCATCCTGATTGAATATTCAAACTTTTTGTATCTTCTTAGCAACAATACTCAATACTTTGTATTTCCCTATTCATCCATCAACAATTAAAACAACCTGCCGGCGGACAATGACGGCTGTGCAAAATCTTTCCAGTGACGACGAGACAAAGGATGTCGAGGATCCCATCGAGGGTCCCGATACAGAAACGTCGGCAGAAGATGTCAATCAACTACAGCAGCTGCCAGAGGATGAGCATGATGGCGGATATGGCTGGGTGTGCGTCGTATGTCAATTGATGATTACGGCGAGTACATGGGGAGTCAACGGTGTAAGTCCTCTTGTGTCTAATCTGCCAGGTTATGAGACCAAGGCACTAACATGACTGACTACAGGCTTTCGGTGTCTACCTCACGCACTACATCTCCACAAACGAATTCCCTGGCACGTCCGAAATCGCCTACTCTTTCATCGGCGGTTTATCTCAGTCTCAAATCCTCCTTATAGCTCCTCTCGTCACGCACGTCACTAGACGTCTCGGAACTAAGCCTCCGCTATTCATCGGAGCCGCTATGGAAGCTGGAGCTCTAGTAGGCGCGAGCTTCGCTACGAAATCATGGCAACTCTTCCTATCCCAGGGCTTGTTATTCGGTTGGGGCTGTTCATTCTTATATATCGGCACCATTGGCCTTATTCCACAGTGGTTCGCTCGAAGAAAGGGTATTGCGACTGGAATTGCCGCCGCAGGAAGTGGTCTCGGAGGTCTCATTTACAGTTTATCCACTGAGGCCATGATTTCCAATTTGAGTGTTGCCTGGGCCTTTCGCATTACGGCCATCTGCACCGCTGTTACAAACGTTGTGTGTATCCTATTGATAAAAGATAGGAACAAGCATATTCAGCCGTTTCAGAATGCGTTTGATTTCCGCCTCTTGAAGCGGCCCGCACTGCTCCTCATCATTGCGTGGATGTTCCTCAGTGTCATCGGATACACGTGCGTTCTGTTCTCGCTTCCTGATAATGCTACTCGAATTGGGCTTACTGCCCACCAAGGAGCTATTTTAGGTGCTTTGGCCAATCTGGGAATGGTTATCGGTCGACCCACAGTGGGCTTTCTCAGTGACCGTTATGGGAGACTGAATATTGTCATCTCAACGAACTTTTTGGCAGGAATCTGGTGTTTGTGCCTCTGGACGTCAGGTACATCATATTCCATCTTGATTGCATTTTCTATTCTAGGAGGAACAGTTATGGGAATATGTTGGCCGGTAAGTCTACATTATATTTCACAAATAGTGGCAACTGACGCTAAGATAATCTAGATGGCCGGGCCGATGCTGGCAGATGCCTTTGGAATAAAGCTTCTCCCATCCACACTGTCTATTCTCTGGACTAGTTCTGCTGTTCCTTCAGCATGTAAGTTACTGATGCATAATATTATTCGAACTGCAAAAACTGATACTGACGGCTTGTAGTTGCTGAGGCCATGGCCTTGGGTCTTCGACGCACGCACAAACCCGTCTATCTTGACGTTCAAATATTTTCCGGATGCATGTTTATTGGTGCTGCACTCTTCTTGTTGCCTTTGAGATTCAAGAAGAACGTCAAGAGCCTCACTTCATCAGAGAAAAATTGAGACGACCCAAAACCAATGCACAGCAGAAATATTGTTTACAACTTGTCCACCCGATAATTACTTGAAAAATTTATTAAACTAAAAATGATAGAACTCTCTTGTAACATAGAACAATAGACTGGGAAACGAAAAGGGCTTAAGACATACAGAAACAGGCGTCACATAGACGTTGATGCCGAACATGTAATGTGTCAATGTTTGGAAGAAGGGGAGGTTAATAATCAGGTATCATATACATTGGTATTGATTCCAAGTTTTCTGTATTAATCAGAGTTCAACTCAATTAGAACTACATATATTCGAAATACCAAAACATCAAACAGTGTTCCATAACAACTTCAGCCGCCCAACGTGCCGATGTCTCGATGTTGCATAAATTCAATTTATGCAACAAACCATTGCAGTCAGTCGCCCCATCCACAGCCTGTGGCTTGCCCCATAAAGGCAGCACAAATGTGGCGCATCACCAGATCTGACAGTAGCCCCGCCTTATGTCTCACTGCAAATCGATCCGCAACAAAAAGCAGCGGGCAGCTTCCGTGGGCGGGAAATCCACAGCGGACTCCGCCAAATGCTCTTGGGAATTCGATCTCCGTTTTGGCAGCTTTCCACAAAACCCTAAATCCAAAGCGTTCAGCAAAAAGGGGGCGTATATCAATGAAACAAGAACAAGGAAAAAGGAGGAGACCGAAAATCTTCCCATGCTTATTTTTGTATCAAGCTTCAAGCCTCGTAGGGCTTTCACGTGGCTCTCCAATCCCAAAAACGCAAATGCTCTCGGACAAAAGATGGCCTGTGATTGGTAGAACAGGCGAGGAGGTAGCCAGCTGGACAACTAAGATATTACTTCGTCCGAAACTCTCGCTCGCCAACACGGCACAAAGCAGCCAATAATAGCTATTGAGGCGTTTGCTTTTGGCGAAGTAAGCGCGAAAAGGCCCAAAGGCACGGCTTCATTTACCTCGGAATAGGCGCTTATCTCTGCTTTACTTGGTCCTGTAAATGTAAAACCTAGGTATAACTGCCCAATTTGGATGCCGATAAGGCGAAACAGACATGTCGGACCATAATCTCATTCCTTTCTACCCGCGGAGTGGCACCAAATGAGCGTCCGCCTCCGCAATTATCTTGATCTCTGTCTGCCTGTCAGCCTGCCTTGCCCAAAAGGCGGGGAGAGGAAAGGGGGAGGCGGCGAAAGGCGGCCACATGGCTATTGCCTGACGGAATGTAAGGGATAGTTTTCACAGCCAAAGATGACAGTGAAATGACTGCTTATAGACGACATGTGATGAGCTTCAAGTAAATGCGATGGATATTCCAACTCCGTAGCAACTGCGGAGTCCAGGTAGTCATCGCATTTTACCCTTTTGGGATGTCCGCAGCGGTACACGCATAAATCTCAAGCACACTGAAACAGCAGATCTTGGGTTACAAGGCAGAGACAGGAGGGGAAACACGATTAATAACTAGCGCCTTGCTTGCTTTCTTTCCATCTCCAGCTTCCATAATCTGTAGTAATAACAAAATCCAAAAGTATCGCGGAAATATCCAAGACAAGCGATACCAATTGGGGAGGTAGAGGAGGGGCGTGGCCGCCATTGATTGCCTTACAAAGATCACCCATATATCTAAGCTGATGGGGAAGCATGTCTAAAGGCTCCAACTATTCCCTTGATATATCCATTCTGGGCTTCTTACTTTTCTAGTAATGCTTTTCTTGACTTCCTCCCACCCATCCCCTATTCTCAGCATGGATTTCCAACGTGGGGTGTATAGGGAATCGGAATTACTCTTGGTGAAGGGGGGGGGGGGGGAAACCAAATCGAGTCATCGGTGCCCTTGCAAAACAACCAGTGTCACTCTGCATATTCTTTGCCTTCTTGCCCTAACCTATTCTTCTCATCTTGTATTCCAAACTCGTTTGCTTAATTCCGCCTGGTGCGCGACCCTGTCATAGTACAGCATTGGGGCGAAAGCGAAGGAAAGACACGGAAGCACAAGGCGTGCAGCTGGCTTACAAACGCCGAAACATATTTCCAGGACAAACATCTTCCCTTAGCTTCTCTGCCTAGCGGCTACTAGGCTAGTCAGTCATGCCCTCAAGGTGTGCAAAATGTTCCAGTCATTGAAGAAGTAAAAAAGACCAGCGATACCGTATCCAGTAAAAAATGTGAAGATGTAAGAGCGTGAAGAAGTTTGGAAGCAAGGCTCGTTCGGCATGAACCGTGAGAAGGTGTAATGATAATCAAAATCTTGGGATGCCATCTTTATTAATGCCGGGTGTGTGTGCCGGAGATCTCACCGCACCCTCTTTAGCGATCGCCCGTAAAATGTCCTACTGTACCTACAGTACAGTCCTACAGGCCCGCGCTGACGAATCAACTTTCTTTACCAGCAATAGCCTAATAGAGGCCGAAAAGCCAACACTACACCTTTGATTTTTTTTAAAAATTTGTGAACAAGACAAGACCAGAGATAATGCATTTGCCTAATGAAGTCCAGAATACCACCCTAACTCCGTATGTAGGCAGGGAGAAAGAAAGTATGCATAGCAAACCTGCTATTGCTACAGTAGTACTACACAGCTGCACATGAATAACTGCCAGCTCATCTCACACACCCCCATTTAAGCTCGGAAAGGATGCCACTGGCCATTTCCAATCAAAATCCCAAGCTAAGTTGCTATAGCAAGACAGAAAAAAAAAATTATCCTTCATGCCCACAGTCTCGAATCGCGTAGTACCTTCATCGATTTTTTTTTTCCTGTTGGGGCCTCTTTTATGCGGATCTCCTAGCGGGCCTCATCAAAAGCACTGCTAGAACATCGTGAAAGAGGCAGTAGGTAAGGAATTTGAAATCTCGTTGGATTTTTTTTTTTCCCAGCGGGGCCTTATCTCCTTCCGGCAATTCTTCAATTATTAAGGTAGATCGGCTAGCGCAACCGGCAGTGAGTACGTACCTTGATCTCCGCTTTTCCAAAGGGACCATCTGACCTCTCAAAATGGCCCCTCTTGCATTTCAAATGCAAATAATCGGTACGTACCGAGCTAAATGGGCTTTTTTTTTTTTCCTTGGCGCTTGCTTGCTCATCGGGTCTCTGGCAAGGTGCCGACGCCGCCTAGTCCGAGCGGCAGCGAGGAATTCCGCTCGGTCTACACCCCAAAGCCATCCCGCCATTGCCGCGGGCCTTCGGAGTTGTCAAGTGCCAAAATGTCAAGATTGTTGATTTGCGATCAAGTGAAAAGAAAGTTTAGTTAGTTTGGCACGAGGGAGGCTTACTGGCGTTCTTCTTTTTTTGGTTGGGTGCACACACATTCACGATTGAATTTGAAATTGGCAATTAGATATGAGTTTGTAACGTTTTGTATTTGGGAATCGAGAAGTGAAATCGCTATTCGATTTCCTCTCTTTGTAGTGCTACTACTCTTGGTAAGGCGGTCCACTCGACCAAAGGAAGACCAGTTCCAGGGAGCGGCCCACCAATGCTCATCCAATCCCCCTCGCATTGCCATGATTGTAAAGAAAAGACGTTGAGCTGTGAATCTCTAATGGTGTATAATGATTGAACAAAGGAAAGAAAAGAGTGCTAAATGTAACAAGAACGCCGAATGCCTTTTATATTTTCCCTCTCGGGGTATCATGATGTAAAGATATCCAGAAAGCGCCGTGCCAAGCCATGCCAATTCGCTAATGCAGATCAAAAAAAGTCGTAAGAATCAATTAAGAGTGTTGTACAAGAAAAGAGGATATCGTATGCTGCTTTAGTAGACTGAGATAGCAGACACCAGGCCGGCAGGTGATCGTCGGCCCAGGTAAAAGTCCTCTTCTTGGTAATATGATTCTTCGCTCTCTTGTTCTGACTTCTCGGGAAGAGGCAGCTCGGCATCGACAGGTGATGGAGGCATGGCCTCGTCGTCAGAAGACTCATCGGATTCGTGCTCAACCAGCTCCGGAGGGGAGTTGGAGTGAGATGGAGTTCGAACAAGGCCCAGGTGAGCGTAGTCCTCCTCGAGATCGTCGTCAGCCATGACCTCGTCCTCGACAACCTTGATTGTGGAGGCGGGGGTGATTGTGGTGCGGGTGTTCTCCTCCATCTCGTCGTAGTCGGACTCGTCGTCAGAGTCGACTGAAGAGTCGGAGTCGTATTCCTCCTCATCGACAGCCTCCTCTTCGATCCGATCGGCCCACTGGATGTGTCGCTTGTTGTTGTTGGCGGAGGTGGCCTTGGAGTTGCGGACAGACTGGTTGAACCATCGCTCCTGCTCTCGCTCAGCCTCGGCAAGTTCAAGCATCAGAGAGTCGAGGAGGTTAGCGTGTCCAACCAGGAGTCGGAGATCGTGATCGGGTTGAGCAGCCTCGCGAGAGAGCTTTGCTCGGGCCTTGTGGGCCAGGTAGTAGGTCTGTGTGATGGACATGTTCTTCTGGGTGGCTTGTCGCAACAGTGATGGAGCAGACATTGTGATTTGTGTGGAGGAGGAAGATGTATATATATTGGATGTGTGACTCAAGGCAGCTAGATCGGTTGCAGGGATGATTGAGATGCCTAGATGGTAGTGGGTAGTTGTATTGTTTGTTTGTTTGTTTGTTTGTTTGAAGTGGAGGAGTCGAGGATGTTATTATATTTGTTTGGTGTTCTTGTAATGATGCTCGCTTGAATGTTCTGCTCTGATGGATGATATCGAGGCTCAAGGTCGGGGGAGTCGGCATTCTTTTAACTCGGGAGCCTCCAGCCGGGTCCAGCCATGGGGTCCAGTAAAAAAAAAAAAGTCATCGGTGCTGTTTGCCGGGCACGCCTGCAGTCCGGGCTAAGCGGACTTTGTGTACGCGGGCCCGAACAGAAGCACGACGAATGCGAGGGATGGGGGGTGTATCCGACAAGGTCCATGGACGTAAGAGTAAGAGCGAGGGGAGGGGGGTGCGGCAGAAGGGCGGCGTGCTCTGGCGCTGACTAAATCCGAAAGTTCATGTTCTCCGGACGGAGGTAGCAGCGAGTCGCTCGTCTGCCCCTGGTACCCGACTGCCTGGCCGCTGCGCCGCCATCGCCCAGGTACCCTCGCGGCTCCTGCTACATGCCAGACTCACTGCGGCGTGCGCCACGGGACGGCTTCGGCATTTTGGGTGACTCCTGCCAGCGCCGTTGCTGCCAATTCTGCTGGCCCGCGCTAAGCCCAAAGAGGCTTTCGCGCTCGCATCGCCGATTAGTCACAGCCGAACAGAATTTGCTGCTGCTTAGGTTCGTTTACCTCGTTAAGCCCGTCCCTAAAGCCCTAGTGAGCTGGAAGCTTCCGCTCTACGGCACTGGCACAGGCTATTCGGTACGGCTTTGGCAGAACACCCCCCCCCCCCCCATTGCTGATGACGATTGGCCAAAATGACCGTGAGCGCCAGCCGAAAGTGGATTATGAATCACCAAAGCAAGCCCCACAGCTCGCTATCTCCCGCCCTGACGGCACCGCTTATTAACACCTAGCACACAATGTCCGACAACTGACAATTGCTACTGATGCTGCATTTCTCAGCACCCAGCGCCATTGCGTAGTAATGGACGCTCCAGCACAGTCATCCAAGCCCATCAGACTTTGCGCTAATCTGGAATCACACTCCCCTTCACAGCGTGCCGTTTTCTTTGTAACTAGCGCCGTCTAGCGCACGCAAAGCCAGGCGTTCGCGCTCTCGACATTTGTCAGGCCCAAAAAGGGTGATTTTGTTCTGTTTCTTCTTTGCTGCTTTAGGCAGTGCGAGTGCGAAGAACTCATTGCCGATTCGAGCAACCGCCCTGTCGCTATCGCCAACGCAACGCCTCTCAGCCCTTGGGGGGTGCTGCACAGCATAGGCACGCAAAAGTTAATTAATGCAAATTAAGAATTTACGCAAATTAAGGTCAGGTCAGGCCAGGTCTCAGCCGATGGCATTGCCGTGATCTGGCCTCTTTGGCTGTCGCAGCCTTATTAGGGGCGCTGTCAAGTCAGCACGACCCCAGGTTTCCAATCCCGCTGCGCGCATTCTGTCCAGATGCGGATATCAATCTCGGGAACCCAAGCCCCGAGCGTATGAATCTCCCTGCAGGCCGCGACAGCATCTAGATTGCACAGCCCTACATGAGCGCTGCGAGTCCGACGGTCTTGTTGTCTCAGACAATTTGGTATAATTAGTTTCCGTTCCCACGTAATGTCTTGCGAGCCCCAGACGCCGCGTTGCGCTTGCGCTTGCGTCTCCCTGCTTCAGCTTAACGGTGTCAAAACGATCGCCGTTCATTTCGCTTCAGTGTCCTTGTCCGTAATACTGGTTGCCCGCAACAGAGTCTTACAGTACCGTTTCGGAGTTGCTGCCAATGTTGAGACAAAGAGGCGGCAAGACTTTGCTAGCACTACTATTATTAGTTCTGTCATTTGAATTCGAGGCCGATGCTGCGGAACTCCGAGACTTGTCTCTATTCTCTCTGCCTATTGTAGGCAACTACATAACGCCAGGAAAACTACCGGGTACTGTGTGCTCTGCCTAATGTCCTAAGTCCGCAAGCCTATGCCACACGGCTATCCAAATTTCAAATCCCAATCCCCAAGCTAAGCCAAGCCAATTAGGCTAACGAATTGGCTGTCGTAAGTAATTTACGTGTTATTAGCAGTTGCTAACGAATTAATAGGGCTGAGTCGATGGGTGTGACTCCTACTCTCTGCCAAAGTGGGTATCGCGGCCTCGGTGGGTACGTATACTCAACACCTTAATCGGAGGGGCGCGCGGCACAGACCATCTCAACCAAAGAGAAGAAAAAATCGGATTGATCCATCGAGCAAGGCTGAGGGTGCACAAAGATCTAAAGGATCTCGTTTATGGAAAAGAGAAAACGAACGGAGGGGTGTCGAAGCACAGGCCGCGAACATGGCGCAGGGAAGGAATGCGCTGCGCAAAGTACGATCCGTCCAATGAAGAGTCGCAGAGGCAGAACATTGGCTGGCTGCTGAGACAAAGGCAGCACTCAGATTCGCTGTTTTTCCCACTCCAACGCCGATAGCCTGGCAGTCGCCCCTAAGCCTGGTCAGGACTAGCGCCTGTTGCTGACAGAGGCCGAGCTATACGCGCAAAGCTCGCGCCCGAATGCCGAGTTGGGCCTAACCCTGCAGTACAAAAGAGCGAGCGCAACACCAAAACCCCCCCCCACATAGAAGACGTGACGTACGATAGCTATGCAGGCTCGTATGTTGCTGCGTTTCGTTGCTTGCCCTTTTGGGTGAATCCACCAGTCCGAGGTGCGTTGCCGTCAATGTCAATAGATCTCCCGCCCGAATTCCGAAGCAATGCAGGCATATACGGTTATACGAAAAGGACTGCCGAGGAGATGCAAACAAAGCCAGCTCTGGCACGAATGCAACAGTATAGGTATATATGCAGCGGGGCAGCTGTTGTCCGCTCAGCTCTGCCAATGCCATTGATTGATTCGAATTACATGCTTCAGCTTGCAGCGATAGTAGCTCAATAGTTGCAAAAGTAGGTGTTTCCTTTTTCTCAGCTCCAATTGCCTCCTGCCCTTTTCGCTCAATTCATACGAATGCTCGAGCTGCACCCCTCCCTCAGCCCTCCAGTTTGCGCCGTCATAGACTAAATGGGAAGAGAAGGCTGCGATGCTCGCGAGAAGATCTAATTAGCGTCATCTGCGACCTTGTTTCATGGGATGCCAGGGTTCTCAGGCACAAGGCATGAACGAGGTCATCGCAAGAGCAGCGCTATCCCTTATGCGGTGCTTCATCGCGCTGCAAAGCTGAATAAACGTTGATAATTGCAAAACGCCGGGGTATCGGGGTGGGGGAGATGGATGGGTGATGGAGATGGCTTGAGGAAAGAAAGGGTAATGATGAATAATGAGGGGCCCTGCCATCGTAAGCAACAGCTCTACAGTATTGCGGCATTGGGCATTTCAAATCGCTTTGTTGAACGTTTGCCGCATTGGGCATGGCGTGGAACCTTGAAGACATTGAGTTACGCCCAGACGCTCTCCCGTTTCTTTGGGTCTAAAAGTTCCACCCGGGCACATGGCGTGCGCCGGCAATCCACAAAGGGTCGTCTTTTGCTGGATTAGGTCATCCAACGATCGACGGTCAATGGTCAAGATAGCCGGCAGTCGTCGACATGGCCGCCGTCAGCGGCATGAGCGTGGCTATTGCGGCTTGACCTCGTATCAAGCAGCCACGGCGTTCAAGGTGAGTGAGGGAAAAGTGCGTTTCGCACGTGTAAACCTGCACGTGTCCTTCGAGAGTGACTTTCATAATTCCAAAGCTGAACAATAGGGTCCTATTTAGTAAATACTCCTGAAACCTACACGCCAATTCACGTGTCCTCCCCGGATTGCGAGTAATTCTACGAATATTTGAGTCAGGACTAGCCCCCGTGACGGTAAACGGTTGTGAACGGGGGGAGTGAAAGGCAGTGCTCATTACGGTTCTCTTCATGAGTCGCAAAACTTCATGAGTCGCAAAACTTCAAATATCCGCCACATATTTGATTCGTCAATCGCAACGCTTTAATGCGTGATGGAAGAAATCATACACCGCATTTTTCATCAATCCGATCGACCTGACGCAATTTTTTTTTGATCACGATCCCCATTTGGGTTGCTGCTCTTGATGTTTCTACATCGAGATAATCTGCAGTTCAGGGTAGCGAGGCAAGCGGGCTACGTCATGGCACAACCGCGGAACGTATTGCGGCATACAGTAGAAAGTGGGCCCTCGAGCGGCTTCTGCCGTAATGCCGTCACAACATTGCCGAGTAAACGGATTTTTCCACGCTCCTCTTCGCTGGCCTCACCTCATTGGCAATCTCGCAGCTCGGCTCCAATGCCGTCACAATCTGCCTGAAAAGCAATTGAGATTCGCGCTAGAAGGAAAAGAAAGTTGCATCCTGCAGAAAAAGAACATGCAGAGAAGAATTTTCTCTTCTTGCTGACGTGGGGGATTATCTCAATTAACCAATCCCACCTCGCTCGTTTGCGCCACGGTTTCTGCTACGCCCGACCACAGCGGCAGCATACAGCACGCAGACTGCCGACTAACGCTTCCATATCGCTTTCCCCCCTTTTGATCTCGATCTCGCGAGTTGATGAACGACCAATTGACTTACCGATTGAACTTGACTGATGTAAAGGGGGTTGCTCTACGAAGAGCGTGATCGAGGCACGTTCCCACCTTTGCACGGGACAAGGAGCGGAAGCTTGTTTTCGTTGTCGTTCTCGCACCCTTCTCCGAGCCTTCGAAAAAGGTTCCATGCATGCCCGACTATTCCGCTTTCGATTAACAATGCTCGACTCGCATCTTGCACGCCGCATCCTCGTGACTCTGCGGCGATTTGATAATCTCCGTTACCGCGGACATATCTAAACGTCTATCCTCCGTTATCCCCCTCTTCCGCAGCTTCCTTTGTGCTAAGCAAGGCTCGCCAATTGGATGTCTTGCTTCTGTCTCTAGTTCGAGCCTCGCTTCTCGGCGGACGGATGCTAGGCCGACGCCGTGCAAAGAGCCCTATACCGTGGGGTCCCGTTTCTTCCCGTTCTTTCTCTTCACACGTGATTTGCTGTGTAAGCGGGAAGTGCCTGTCCCATCTCCCTACGCTGCCGTTAAATGTCGGCCGTCGGTTGCCCGACCACCGACGGTAAGAGCACATTGTGCAGCTCATTGGTATCTCCGGGATCACATTTCGGCCTGCTCAGCGCGCGTGACTAAGCTGGCTGACACTCGTTTTGGCATCTGTGTTGTTTTACAGAGCAAAAATAACGCTCGATCCATAATCCAGCAGCATGAAAACAGCGAGAGCCTGCGATCCACATGTTTTGGCACGGCCCGTCAACGATCGTGGCTCAAAGGTAATTTTAGGAGGTGGAAATAGCCCCATTCTGCTCCGTACCTGTCAACTCTGTGGGCCTGGATGATTTGCGTATTTTACATGGTACGTGGAACGGACATGAGCCGAACATTCAAAGTAATCAAGTTCGCTTCAAGTCATCCAGTCGGACGGTAGCGAACTATTCCAAATAAGGGAGATCGTGCTACGCTGGTCTGTTTGAAGCCTTGCAGGAACCTCTTGACCTCGGATCATATTAGTTATCAACTCTGGATTACCATGATTATTAAACAAGGTTGTATCAATTAGATATCTGCGGCCTCTACTACTAACACCGCACACTCTCAAACGAGTAGAGAAGCTCATTTGATGAAAGGTCTGCTGTACTATTTTTGAAGCGGCATTTAGGCATGAGATCTCTCAGACAAAGCCCCTGAATGACACGATCATCTGGGGAGAAAAGGCTGTCTGCTAATGCATCCGTCGCATCACCTGCCTGTGTCCCAAGCCTGACGCCGGAAAGATGGATAACCTCGCCAATATCAGGTACTTACCCACACAAGACTTACATAACTACCAACGCTCAAAAACTCGTGGTTAGTATCACCTTGTGTGTACCTTGTCACACAAGACAGCTTTCGCTCAGGTGCAAGTTCAGCTTCAGCCCGATACAACAGCCTCAGCCTGATACAATAACCGGAGAACCCCGTGCGAAACATACACCTGGCATATCATCTCGTAAGGCAATAACAAACAAGGAGATAAGAAAAGGAGAAAGAAGACCGCCCTGTCAACGCAGCCCTGCACAAGGATTGCCTTTACCGCTGAGCTGGTAATGAGATCGGCGAGGCTCATCGGCGAGGCTCATCGGCGAGGCTCATCGGCGAGGCTCGTCAACTCCGATGTAGCAACGGCTCTGGGGATGGTTGAAAGGATAGAAAGTCTGGTATACCTGGCATCTCTCAGCCCAAGTGATTTACACGCCCTCTCCCCTTGTCAGCCTGATTAAGAACACCGAAGGGCCTGCTCGTTACAAGATGGATGGTAGACAAAGTTAATTTCCCTTTCCCCAAACCTGTATCGCCCGTTGATGATTGGTTGGTATTACTATCCCCCATGTAAAGAACCACATGGAATCATTGACAGTACTAATAGTATTGGTCATCCCATAAATTGATCCTCCACGACATGGTTCCCTCCCCCTGGCCGTAGGGCAGAGACTCATCTCTTTTCCCCCCTCATGGTAAATCGCATCTCACCTGTGCTAGCGATTATGTCCTTCCCACTTCTCGTGCCGTGCCTCGTTCACTATTAAAGAGGGGAAATGAGGCCCAGCTAAGGGACCTGGAGGGCGCGTGCACACGGGACAACAAAATTAGACCAAGGCTTCGATACGATGGACAAGGTATACTGCGTTGTAAGAAGAGGGCCCAACCTAGTTTAAGCCAGGCAGCATTACTGTCCCCCCCCTCATTGTTTTTTTTGGTTCCCGTCCCAGCGCAATGGGCCGCCCGTCTGACGGGAAGAGAGCATTGACCCCTGATCTGATAATCCATATCAACCACGCGTTTGAAGGATCCATGGATCCGCTTTGGGACTGGCAGCTCACCCAACAGCTTGGTAACCAGGGGGGAGGCAACCAGGGGTAGAAGGGCGCATCGGCACTCTCGCTAAGAAATGTACATAATTTAGGCCTCTTTATCACCTAAGCTGTTTTGCTTACGCGGACAAGGGAGATCATGCTGTGGAGATGAGAGGTTTTTATTTCCACCAGGTAGGTACGTGGTGATGCGCGGGCGCTGAATGCACGTGGGAACTTGGAACTCATCACATATTGGCAGTTCGCATGGCGCGGCACCTCCTCTTCCTCATGGGTTGTGTGCTGACAGATTTCCCCCTTGATCGAAACTTACCACACGGCTGGTAATGAGCGTGGCCCATTCGTGCGGGCAACTGTTCTCTCACACGCCCTGTGAAATGCAAGGGGGAAGCAGAGACTATATACGAAAATGGCATGTGAACTCACAACACAAAGTACTAGGTCATATTTAAGTTGTGATAGTGAAGAAAGAATCCGCTTGAACACATACAACGCCCTAATTATGGGTGAGACTTTGCTCACATCTATGCCTGTAGTTTCTGTTTCGTCCTCTTTCTCTTGCCGCCCACTTCCCTGCCTTCCTCCATCTCTAGCAATGCCTCTCGCTTCTTTTCGCCAACCAGCTTCAGGGCGTCTCGGATGACTCTCGTCTCCAGGTTGACGCCCTCCTCTTCCCAAGCCTCCATCTGTCTGCCAACTCGTTCTTCAATGGCTAGAACCAAGTCCACGTCTCGTTGGCCAACAAATGTAACGGCCTCACCCTTGCGTCCCGCACGGGCGGTACGTCCAACACGGTGGATGTAGTCATCCGGGTCTCGGGGAATATCGTAGTTTACCACCAAGCTGACTTCCTGGATATCGAGACCTCGAGCGGCTACATCTGTAGCTACCAAGATCCTGGCTGCTGAAGCTCGGAAGCGAGCCAAGTTGTCTGTTCGCTGTCTCTGAGGGAGTTTGGAGTGCAAAGACGTGACTCGGTGATCCAACAGTCGCAATAAGTGATGCAGATAATCAGCCGTCGTTGTGCGATTGCAAAAGATGATGATAGACTTGTTGACGTTTGCCTCAGTGAGTAAAAAGACATGTAGATAGTGCTCCTTGTGTGTGATGGGGATTTGAACATGTCTCTGGCTTAGAGTAGCCGGGATGGCAAGCATCTGTGTGTCGACCTCGCAGACAAAAACGGGTGGCTTCCCGGGCCGCTGTGGCAAGTCCTTGAGTGCGCGCACTTCTGGTGTAATAGTAGCCGTGAAGAGAAGCGTCTGTCTTTCGGAAGCAGGTGGTAGCACCGACAGACACTCCTCGACGTCAGGCAGCATACTACCCGAGCCAGTAGCATGCAAGAGACGATCTGCTTCGTCAAGAACCACATAACGAACCCGTCGCAATCCACATATCGTGTCCTCCCCAGATGTTCTAATATGATCCGCCAAGCGCCCAGGAGTTGCGATGATTATGTGTGGTCGTTGAGCCAGCGCAATGGCTTGAGCACGCATATCAGCGCCGCCAGTTATGAGGATCATCTTGAGGCTCTGGGGTGAGGAGATGGCCTTGAACTGTTCGTAAATCTGGAGGGCAAGCTCGCGCGTTGGCGTAAGAACGACGGCAAAGATGGCAGAAGGATCCTCTGCCCACTTTTGGAGAACTGGGACAGCAAAAGCAACAGTCTTTCCTGAACCTGTTCTGCTACCGCCAATGCAGTCTCTCCCCTTCAAGATTTCCGGTATACAACCCTTTTGAATACCAGTCGGCCGTTTGATGGCCATATTCTCGAGTGACTGAACAAGCCATGGCCGCACGGTCAAGGCAGAAAAGGTGGTATTGGGATCGGTTGGCGCGAGAATGGGGTTTTGCGCCTGCGATTGAGGAATAGTAGCAGGTTTGGCAGTTGGCTTAGCCTCTTCTTTCTTCGCAGCGTTTCTTTTGACTCGAGAAGGCGCCGCTATGGAAGACAGCACCAGCTTTGGAGTCTTGTCGTCATCGTCATCATCGCTATCGTCAATCCCAATATCAAGGTCGGGCGAGGTGCGGCGTCGTTTCCTAGCAGCGGCATTGTCGAGGTGATCCGACTCGTCAGAGGAGTTGTCTGAGTTGGATGATAGCTCCGGATCCGGAGATCGTTCTGCGTATGCGGCACCTGCTGCAGGCATGTTCAGGGGCTCGAAGTAATGCGATTTGCAGATACACTCGCAGTCTTTCGTCGATACCAAATTTTTTTGGAAATGTCTAAAAAAAAAGTTGACGTTGATCATTAAAGTGGGGTGATTGCTCTTACCGCTTTCCTTATTAGGACTAGCCTGATGATCCGCGTCTAATTCTTGGGCTAGAGAGTGGCAGTGGGAATAAGTACTCCATGGTACTTTATTTTTGGTGCAGATAAAAGCGAAAAGCAATACCAATTTGGAACGTCTCTAAGCTATCTCGATTGAATCATTGAATCGTTGAATCATGTTTAATCTATTTTTAAAACAGAGCCTGCTTCAGGCACAGATCCTCAAGCAAGTCCCACCTTCAATCATTCGTTTTTGTCCATCGCCTGTCATGCCGTCTCTGACGCGGGACTAGTGGCTGCGAACCAACCAGATCGGCAGGTAGACGCGCGCTTGGAGAAACGCTGTTACTGGGCGCTGATTGGCCCAGTGTGGTCCAGCCCCTGCTATGCTGCAAGCTGCGCCGCAGTTTAAGCACCTGTGACCAATTTTGCCTTTCAGGCCAATACGATGGCCGCGCAGCGTTTATTTTAGCAATCCCTGCAGTAGAACGCCGAATACCTCGTTTGTCTGTGGCATGAGACAAGAAGCGGGCTGGGAATGGCAGGCCAGTTGTGCCGACGCCTGCAGTGCCTGACATGCCTGGCTGCGTGCATTGAGCTGGATTGTTCGCCCGCTCAACTGGAACCTCTGCCCTAGATTCGTTTGCCGAAGAGACTTCTCAACTCGCAATTGGCCGACGTTGGTGTCGTGTGTCAGACAGGCAGCCCCCGTAGCGTTGACGGGATTCTCCATGGGGCCAGAAAGCTGAAGATGTCGAGTGAATAGGATGCAAGCCCACTCCTCCAACCCTCGACTTGGCTAGCCACTGGTCTTACATTCCACGTGTCGAGCTGTTCAGCGCCTTTCCAGATCACTGTCTTGTATACACACACAGTCAGCACGAAGCACATTGCAGAAGTCTGGTGCCTGGCATCTATGCATCTGTCTCTGATGGCTACTCGGCACCCAAGATCAGCGGCCCTTTTGCAAAAATCTTACGACGTGCTTGGCGGGGATGCGCGCTGCTGACCAGAGGTGCAATATGCCTCAAACAATGCAAAAAGCAGTGATGGTTCGAAGTTGTAGGGTAAGCGAGCAACTAGCCGCGCTGGACTGCGTCGAGAACGGCCGTCAAGAGGCTTGATGAGCTGTGCCGCGCATCAAACCCTGGCTACTGCTGCCGATTCACCTGATGGCCCCTGTCACGGTGCTCTTGGAAGTCGTTGGTGGGTGATTCGACGTGCTGAGTTCTGCCGCATTTACTTGTAGTCTTCTCTCATGATATGATTTGCCCCCCCTGGATCATCGCTCCCCGTGCCGTCTTTTGCCGAGCCAGCGCACACTTTGCCAGTGAGAATTTACTTGCTGTGATTTGGATGCTGATTTGCCCGCCGTCCTCCCAGCTCATCTCAACGGCCAACTCAATGTTTCACCAAAGCCCGCAGTCTCAGAACCAGCCGCGGAAACCGGCTCAGACCACAGCGCTGCGGGTGCTCCACTCCTCCCTCATCCCCACCGCCAGTTAGCGCTGCCAGAGCTGTGCTTGGGGGCCTTTTGGAGCCCTACGGGTGCTGTACGGCGACTGGAGCTACTGCTTCCCCACAAGGGCCCCCTGGTCCCGTGGTGCTCACAGCAATCCTTTGCCCAGTGCCTGGCGTCTCTGGCAATACCAACGCTGAGTTCCAGGCGGGTGAGCACAGCACGCTGCACTGCTGCGGGTACTATGTAGCTCCATGTACCGTCGCTGGAGGACGCTCTGCCACCGCCTGCGCACAGGGGCTTTCTGCCGCCATGCGCCATGCGCGGCGCCACACAAACTCCGCTGGGCCGCATACGCAGCTCGAGGCAGCTACATGTAGGTACTTGCCAGGAGGTGCTGCAACCCACACCTTTCTCTCAAACCTCTCCTCCCCGACAAATAAAAGAAAAAAGTACTAGACCCGACGAGCTGGCCATAAGCTTCGTCTCTCCAACCAACTTCTTTATTTGCTTTCGACAACCACCGTCTGCATCCTTTCGATCGTTTCATTCTGCAATCTTTGCTCCTTCGCGCCCTCCGTCTGGCAGCGCTGCTTTCTGTCCTGCTTTGTTGACACGCACCAGCCGATTGTTCCCCTCTTTAGCGGCATCCCCTCACTCGCCTTCGACTTCCCGCCAGGGCCAATAGACCGTGCATGCGAGCACTCGCCTCCTCTGCCAGCGCATCGCTAGTCATCTGCCGATATCTGAAAATTTAGCACGGTCGTTACTCTGCATCGTTTGTGCCTTTTTCTGTCCTCACCGAGTTTCTCGCGCTGCTTTTTGTCCAAATCCAACCGTCGTTGGGTGGCTTCTTTGTGCTGTGCTGCATACTCGGACTTCAGAAGAGTGGTCTCTTGTGCCGCCCCAACCTTCAGCCTTGCAAAAGGTACCGCATACCCACCAAGAATTCGCTCGTTTGGACACCACGCAACAACCTGCCTTGACTGGCGCCGCTCTCCATCATGGCTGATGCGGCTTCTCTACAATCTCAGGGCAATGAGCCCGCTGCCCAACTGGTGAGTTGCATGCCTTGCGCTGCTTGGCCCCCCTGGACTGGGAAAAAAGACGGCTTGACTGACTTGTTTCGTTACAGCATCCCGCCTCCTCTACCCCCTCTGCTGCTCTTCAACCTCCTGCGCCATCCGTACCGATCATGAACTCTCCAGCCCCCATTCTTCGTCCTGCCATTCCAGGAAACCGGGGCCGAGCGGCGCCCAGATTGGGACTGGCCATTCCTCCCTCACCAAACGTCAAGCCTGTGGGCAACCAGGCTGTTCAACCGCCTGCGAGGCCCCCCCTACCGACTCTGCACCTGGCAACGCCCATGGGCAGCCAATCCACGCCATATGAACAGCCTCCGAGGTCGCAGGGCATCCAGCCCGGACAGTCTGCTGGTGGCGGCAGCGAGAGCAGTGCAGCCCACTCAAGGTCGGGGAGCTTTGGCCCTCTTGATGGCCGAGCAAGCAACCCCACGTCTGCGGGCTCTCAATTCTCGGCCCTTTCATTTGCCTCGCAGTTCGGCATCCCTGTAACACGACCCCAAGGGACCCCAGACCCTGTATCGGCTGTCGGCTCCATGTACTCAGAGCGAAGTGAGGGAGGTGTTTCCATGGAGAGAGATGGAAGTCTGCAGGGTTTGGAGGGCTTTGACCGACTCAGCATCGAGAAAGCTAGGAACGCCGACGTTGAAGATTTAGATGATGAGGGGTGGAGAATTGCCAGCTTGGAAAAGCGAATCGTTGAGCTGGGCAATCTCGGCGAGGGCGCTGGAGGAGCCGTCACCAAGGCCATGCTTAAAGGCGGCAAGACTATCTTTGCTCTCAAGGTAAAGGAGTTCCGATTGAAATCATTCATAGTACCAATGAGAATGCTAACAATAGCTCTAGATCATTACTACTAATCCCGACCCTGATGTTAAGAAGCAGATCGTTCGAGAATTGGGTTTCAACAAAGAATGTGCTTCTGACCACATTTGTCGCTATTATGGAGCATTCGTTGATCCCTCCACAGCCACCATTTCTATTGCAATGGAATTCTGCGAAGGTGGCTCATTAGATAGCATCTACAAAGAGGTCAAGAGACTGGGCGGTCGTACCGGTGAAAAGGTACTAGGAAAGATTGCCGAAGGTGTATTGGGTGGCCTGACTTACCTCCACACCCGACGCATTATCCACAGAGACATTAAGCCTTCCAATATCCTGCTGTGCCGTGACGGCTCGGTCAAGCTGTGCGACTTTGGTGTCTCTGGAGATTTTGGAACTAAGGGCGAGGCCAACACTTTCATCGGCACTAGCTACTACATGGCACCGGAACGAATCACTGGCCAGTCATATACCATTACATCTGATGTATGGTCCACAGGAGTTACGCTGCTTGAAGTAGCGCAACATCGGTTCCCCTTCCCTGCAGATGGCACAGAGATGCAGCCTCGTGCAGGGTTGATTGATTTGCTCACCTACATTGTGAGGCAGCCCGTCCCAACCCTCAAGGACGAGCCCGACAACGATGTATACTGGAGTGACAACTTCAAATATTTTATTGAATGCTGGTAAGTAGCGCTTCATATTACACTTGTTTGGAATTTGATGCTGATACTATTATGATTTACAGTCTGGAGAAGCAGCCCAATCGCAGAGCTAGCCCGTGGAAGATGTTGGAGCACCCATGGATGGCCGAAATGCGTTCTAAGAGGGTAAACATGGTTAAATACCTTTCCTTCGTATGGGGCTGGGACGAAAAGCAGGTCACCACCTCTCGATAAAAGATACTGCCAATGCTCATCTACTAAATCTTACGCACATCTCTCGAAATATTATACACCGTTTGTTGCTGGTGGACCAGCAGGCTGGCCTCGCCGCGCATATATCCTACCGGAGGAGCAAACAAATGAGAAAAGAGTTCTTAAGCATGCGAACTAATCAGACCATTAACGATATAGCGGGCTTTACTACAGTCATGAAGAGAAGGGAATTTGGTGAGCAGCACCGGGGGTTTTATGCATACTTCAGAAAGCGAGTATCAAAGCACTTTCACTATATGAGAAAGGATGAGGTGTTTTTGCCCTTGCCACATTGAAGAGTTGTCATGAAAAAAAGGCATCTCTCAGCTTATACTTTGATATCAAAGCGCTTGCACATAGCGATTTTTCAGGGTCTTTTTTATATTTCTTGTTATTCAATTTGTCATCAACATGGCGTGTAAACAAAGGATCATGTTTAGTTGTCCTAACTACCTTATTTAAAGAAAAGCATTACAAAGAACAAATATGAAATCAAATATGCCAAAAGAATCCCATTATAAGTGTGAACTAACAAGAAAAATGAGGCTATTAGGATGCATTACTCTCCGGGGGGTCGCCCATGAGTTCCCGCAGCGTGACGGTGGCGTAGGCGCTTCTGCCGAGCTGGAACTTGACAATTGCGGCAATCTTGAGCGGCTTGTCCAACTCCATGGATTCTTCTGCATTTGTAGCTTCTGTCTCTTCGACCTTGGCGCTATCAGCTGCAGCGTCGCTGGCAGCAGCGCTCTCATCCTGTGAGGTCTGGTTGGACGCTTCGTTTTCCCCTTCCACCTTGGCCACCTTGCTCGGCCTCGCGTCATCTCCGTCCTCACGGGAGCGTTTGTTGTTATTAGAATTAGTACCGTTTTTGCGCTCGGCTTTGATGAGATCCAAATCGGTGGGGTGCATCTGCTCTTCGTCGTCCGTGTACGTCTTGAACTCGACGCTAGGTTTGGCGAGGAACCTGTTCATCAGCTTGCGGTAGCGTCCCGGAAGGCTGAATTCGCGGCGCATGCGGCGCATCTTGTGGGGATCCAGGCTGCCGTTCTCCTCGCGGCCCATGAAGTCCTTGTAAAAGTCGCCAATTTCGTTGTCTGGGTAGATGACGTCGTAGCCTGGCGTAGGGAGAACAATGTCGTACACTGTATACTTCCCACTTGCGGCTTCTTCCTCGGTCAAAGGTCGAGCCTGGAGAGGAATATCGTCGTCATCCTCGACGGGATTTACGGGATTGATAATGTCGTCGCCGTCTTGATCTTGGCCGCTAACTTGAGGAGTGGCTTCGGTTTCGACAACGACGAGGTCGCCCTTGATGACCTTCTCGCCGTAGAGCTCCCATCGCCTGCTCGCAGCGTGGTTCCACACGTGGGATTGGCATGCGTGGAGGTACATTGATCGCAGGCCTCTGGTGATGTGGATGAGGGCCCCGACAAAGTCTCTTCTGGATTGCTTGCCTTGTCTGTTGAGGTGGCGTAGGACGCAAACTTCGGCCGCGAATCTCCTGGGCATGATCTCGATGGCCTTTTCGACGTCCTTTTCGGTCCTAAACAGCATGCAGGCAAGGTGGCGGCTGTATTCATCCCGCTTGGCGGGCTCGTTGGGGATGCCCTCTGTTTCTGCCTTTTGAGCAATTTCCTCGTCGTATGCGAGAATGGCATTGATGGCGCCTTCATAGTTATCTCCCAAAATGAGTTTTCCGACCTCGTGGGTGCCGATCTGGTGGGTGCCGAATCGCTGATGGCCAAAGTAATTGATCCAACCGTGCTCTGTCATGTGGTCCAAAGCAGATTGCACATTGGCATGCATCAGCTCAACCTGCTCAGGGACAGGCTTGGCGCTGTCCTCGCCGAGAATCTGGCAATTCTTGATGGTGATGGCAAACTCATTACCTAGTAGCTGTCCCAGGTGGATAGGCTCCGTCTTGTACTCGTAGTCACCAGTCGTTATGCCCCAGAGCTTTCCATTGATGCCCGCCAGGCTTCTATCCCGCGTGTATCGAACGGAGCAGCGCTGGACTGTAGATGCACGTCGATCCTTGGTGCCCGCATAGTTGATGACTTGAGGCTTCACCTTTAGGATGCGTGCAATCTGGTTGACGGCATCCATGGTATCGCGGTTGTCTTTGAAAAGAGTAAAGTGGAGATACTCGCCAATGGGTTGATCTTCTTGCTTGTTCCGGTTGCGATTGCGGCCGCCCCTACCTCTTTTGCCCCTTTTTGTGGGAGCTGAGAAGCTGGCAACGATAGCACCGGCATCGCCCGTGCTGGTCTCGATCCTAGAATTGAAGATCCGTCGAATTTCCTGATGGATTTCGCCTCGCTTGAACTTGTCATCCATGGGGTCGGACACAACAGGCTTCCTTCTTTCCAAAGGCTCAGCCTGACCGGCTCGGAATAGGTCTACGAGCTCTTGTGCAAACTTTTCGCCTGCAAGATTGCTGAGAGCTGTTACATCTTCCGCGGGAATCTCAACAATCTCCTTCTCTTGAGGCTCATCTTTAACCTCGTTGGATTCGCCATCGTTAGTGGAGTTTTGCTGCTCTTTGGGGGTATCGGCCTCTTTCACTGGCGCGGCATCCGCCGCCTATCCAATTGATCAATATCATCTATCTTTACATTCAATTAGAGACAACTTACCGGTTTGTTTTGGCCATTTAGTCCGATTTTGCGCAGATGAACAACAACGCCATCTTTGCCAATCTCATTGACCTGGAAGTCTGAGAACCTGCAGAGAATCATTAACAAGTTAGTCCGACGTCACTTATGGGAGAAATATAAGGATGCGCGCACCTCACGCGTAGGTCGCCCACCCATGGAAATCGCAAGGGAGTGGCGCGCTGCGTGATTCCTATTGATTTGGCGTGAGACGCAGTTTGGCGCACATTGTAATGCGCTTGTTCGCTCATGATAACGGCGTTGTAGCGGTAGAGACGAGGACCAATTGAGCTGAGCCTCACCTTGTGAAATTCTCACCAGACATTATGCTTTGAGCGTATGGGGCGGATTCTGCCGGCAATTATTATCCATACATTTTACAAATGTAGCAGGTGGTGGAGACTAGAGCGCCTCAGTCTTCCAAGGCGATCGAAAGAGGTAGGCGGTATGTCCACTGTGCGGTTGCAAGCTGCGAACCGATCAATTCGAGGAAGCCATTCAAGGAAGCCTTTTGAGAAATAATTATCGAAATATTTCACTAGGTATTACTGAGTCGGGGGATTTTATTTTGTATAGTTTTTCTATGCCATAATAGCTATTTGTGAATATATGCCAGGCCAGGTACCAAAGGCGAAGAACAGGCTTACAGCCTCTAAGCGTGTATAGAAAGAGCTACTACGGCAGTATCTCATGCACGTAGTAATTCCTTCCCTAGCAGAGGAAAACTTTGAATCACTCATAGATCATTATTATTAATCACCAGCTCCTTCTTCACGGCTTTGAAATCAAATGGAACCTGGCCGTTATAATGTCCCTATCTTGCTCCCTCTGTTCCGGCTTTCAGCCTGCTTGCTTCAAGTCTACAATATTATAAAATGATCACAAGTTCAAATATTTCGTATTTAATCTTTAACATGTAACCTCGGTATGGGGCCAACATCAGCATGAATGTCATTTGCTCGCCTCGCGCTGTGTCAATATCTCATCTCATCTAAGACAACGGATGAGATAAAAACCAGAATTCATCCTCGGTGAAGACAAGTGCGGAAACAAAATGCCCAGACGACTAAGATGGCTGATTCCCGCTGTTCGCTTTGATACCGAATCTCGACCCTCTATCGTAAACATAAACTCGGACTTGGACTCAGAGCAGGAGGAGAAGCGTCCTGAATATACAGGTCCGTTCTTATTTATGACACCCATATATGTCCTCTTGCTAACTCTACCAGATATTTACGACGCGCTATCATCCATCGGTCTACTTGATCCCGGAACCAGGCGTTTAAATGAGCTCAAGCTTCTAGAGCTGTCTGACGACATCCGGGCTCACCTTCTTGAAGGCGCTTCTCTAGGCGACAGTGCAGACATCATCAAGAGAACTCTCCGTGAGTTGGTAAGGGACGAGAGTGGTGCCGTACCTATATTCGATTTTGCTACCATCCAGAATGCTCGATTGGACAAATTACTCTCCGATATATTGACCTTAGGCCACCAGCAAGCTTTGCTTTCTCCTCGATCCCGGGTTGATACCCTGATGGCGGAAAGGTTGCAGAGGCTATGGATGGCTCGATTTCGTGAAAAATACTTCAACATTGACCAAATCCGGCATCAAAACTTATCCAAGACTGGCAAACTGAAAGATATCATGTTCAATGATGTAGCCGCGGACAGCTGGGACTTGTGGCAAGCAGAGGACAGTGAGACACTATCAGGCCTTGAATCAAATCTTCAGTTCAAACCGGGACAGTAAGGTCAACAGAAAAGACATCATCTTGTTTGAAATCAATATGCTGACAGATTCGGCCACTCAGTTAGTGGTTGAACCTGGCATGTGCGTACCGAGATGGCATTGTAGGAAGTACTTGCGAAACGCCAACAAAAGGGAGATACGGTGCTCATTCACTCCCACTGCTGACAGGCCGGGAAGAAATGGTATCAATGGACACGGTTCGCTATATGCGTGAAGCGAAGCTTTCCGAAACCCACGTCTCCTTGATAACTCACGTTGGTTCTCAGATACGCATTTTGAGAGGCCACCGACTCAGAAGCCCGCTCTCACCTAGAGCGGGCCTGCGATATGACGGACTGTATGTTTGGTGTCGCGTTAAACTTGGCGCATTTTCTAACAGCAGCGCAGATATACAATTCGACAATACGGCCATAAGCAAAACCCAAAGAACCGGCTGCACCGAATCATCGTGACGTTGGAAAGAGTCGCGGACCAGCCAAGCATGGCCGATCTCGCCAAAGTCCCTCGTCCGTCACAAATGGACGACTGGGTGCTGTATGAGAAAATTGAAGGCGAAATGATCCGTCAGAGCCATGGTGAGCAAAGATTTCTGGACTGGAAAGTGATGAAGGCGCAGGAAAGGATGGAGCAGCGACAATGGAGACGAGCCCTCGAAGTTGGAGCTGCTCTAACCACAGCTCGGCATGCCAGGTACAGCTACGGAATGCGTGACTTGGGAATAAGGGAGAAGACCTAGATCAGCACCTATACACCTTATGATTACAACCAAAAGATATTATTTCGTGTATCTCTGACCATTGTGATTTTGCAATCTCTTGAAAAAATGGATGGCAAGATGAAGTGCCAAATCCAGCCAACCAAACTGGAGCGTTTTAGGAGGGGCTCATTCGGTGGCGGGGCTCATACAACTGAACAAGACTTCACTCATACATCGTATTAGCGGACTCACATACGCAAACCGCCAACCATGGGAAAAAACGACAAGAAGTCCGGCGACAAAGGCGGCGCCAAGGGAAAGGGAGCCGAGGGCAAAGAGTCTGGAGGGAAGACCAAGGGAGCCATGTCTATCAACGTCCGACACATTCTGGTATGTCCTGCTAAAGTAGCTGTAAAGCAGCCACTGGAATTGTGCCTTTATTTACCTATAATCTTCAATGTTTTTGTTCTTGTTGTAACTATTTTGAGCCGCAAAATGACATCACGGCTAATTCAAAGCAAAAAAGTGCGAAAAACATGCGAAAAAAGAAGAGGCTCTTTTGAAGCTGAGCGAAGGTGTCAAATTCGATGAGGTCGCCCGGACCTATTCCGAGGACAAGGCACGGCAAGGTACTTTTTTCTTCTTCTTCTATTCCGATGCTACGCTATTATATGCAACCGGCGCTGTCAAAGCTAATCTGCTGATAATTTCTTTCTCTTTGCTATAGGGGGCTCTCTAGGATGGAAGACAAAGGGGAGTCTGGATCCTACGTTTGAAGAAGTTGCCTTTTCCTTACAACCAAGTACTACGGGCAATCCTATAATTGGAGAGGCCAAGACACCGTTTGGCTATCACATTATAATGGTAAGTTTATAATATTCTACTCACGTTCCTCACTGAAGCATTTGTGGTGTTAATGCTGGACTGCTTAAGGTCGAAGGGCGCAAGTAAAAGGGGAGATGAGACTAGCAAAAAGAGTACATTCAGAGTTCACGAAATAGTGCAAAAGAGAGCCAGCAATTCGGAAGATTGTTTGAAGTTCCGTTTTTTTATTGTTCCCATCATGCAATGTGGCCATGATACAAGGCCTAGAGTACAACCCTAAAGGAAAAGTCGTTTTTTTACGCGTCCTGAAAAGAAACCAAGACCGCACCTCTATACCCCATTAAATCAACGCCGTCCATACCCTTACTGGGAAGTCTGGAAGTAGTTCAGGATGATGGAACGCTCCTGAGACTCCTCACCCCAGTCCTTGACAACGACGCAAGAGCAGTTGACGACCTTGCGGGCGTTACCCTCACGGTCGAGAACGCCTAAAAGAAAAATGTAAGTAACTCGTCTTATATCATCCTTTCTCCGTTTCTTCCTCGGATTCAGCTGGAATATCACATACAGAGACCGGCCCACTCGCCGAGCTGCTTGCCATCGGGAACCTTGATCAGAGGAATCTTGTGCTCATTGCAGAGAGCAATGACCAGCTTCTTGTAGGCCTCCTCCTCGCAGTTCTCGTTCAGGACGCACATGTGAGCCTGGCGACGGTCCAGAGCCTTGGAGGCTTCACGGAGACCGCGGGCGAGACCGTCGTGCATGAGAGCGAGCTTGAGAACACCCTTCAGGGCGTCCAGAACGGACATCTGGCCCTTGGGGGCATCTCCAGAAACTTCGACTTCCTCGACGACCTCGGGGGCGTTGTTCTCTTCTACGTCCGACTATTTTCGCGGGAAAAAAAAAATTGCCTGCGTTAGCGCTGTGTTTTTTTTTTCGTCTGGAGGGGGGTAATTTCGCAATCGACAAGGTCCAGCGAGGGGCTCATTTTTTCTTGTTGAAGTCGGACAGAAGAAAAGAAAAGAGCATCGATTCGACATTGGCAATTCTGCGAAATGGGTGAGAAACTCACCATCTTGTTTGTTGTTCTCGTCGGGCGATCCTCGAAGATTAATTGATGTGTGATGAACTAGTGACGGGGGGTTTTTGCGTCGTGCGCGAGCAGTTGATAGTAGGAGTTGAGAATAACGGGGATTTGCCTAAATCCAGGTAACCGAGTGCGTACCCTTAGGGCATTTTTACGCGCACGGACCACCAGGGCACACAACGCACCAACGGCACAAGGCTGGACCCATTCCAGGCCCCGTCTAGTTTTTTTTTCCTCTATCGCCGGTGCACCTCAGCTCGAACCTCACTTTCTCACTCGACCCAGTCAAACTTCCAAAGAGGTATGTATGGTCCGCATCAACGCCAACAGCGCCTTCGACATGACGAGATGACGCCCTTTATCGTGGCTGGGGACAGCAATCATGAACGTCGGCCCCGATGAGCGACAATGCGATGAACGCGCGATGCACTACTAGTAGCTATCATGCTGTTCTGTTTGGCGCATTGAATGGCTTGGCTGGCGTCTCTTGATACGCTGCTTCCCCTCCGGCAATGAGCAGGCTGAACCCTCGTCGACGGATCGCTGAGGGCACTCTCCATGTTCATCAGAGCCACCCCGAGTCTAACATGCATTGTCCATTGGTAGATACCTCATTTCCCAATCTCGACTTGAGAATCTCCATTCAATACCGCCAAAATGGTCCGCACTTCCGTTCTCCACGACGCTCTTAACAGCATCAACAATGCCGAGAAGTCCGGCAAGCGCCAGGTCCTGATCCGACCCAGCTCCAAGGTCATTGTCAAGTTCCTCCAGGTCATGCAGCGCCACGGTACGTTTGATGGAATTCTATGCGACTTCGTCAATTCACCCACCCCCCCTTTCCCTTTCGGCTTGATAACTAGGGCTACGATCGATACTGCACCACGGTCCAGCCCCTATAAGTGGCCGATATATTATCATGCGGTGGATTTTCAGAAGATTTCTAAAATCCATTTTATCATATTAAAAGTCGCTTGAGGTCTTCCGCAACATTTTACTAATTCTTTAACTTTTCAGGCTACATTGGCGAGTTCGAGGAGGTCGATGACCACCGCTCCGGCAAGATCGTCGTTCAGCTGAACGGCCGTCTCAACAAGACTGGTGTCATCTCCCCCCGCTACAACGTCCGTCTCGCCGACCTCGAGAAGTGGGTCGTCAAGCTGCTGCCTGCCCGTCAGTTCGGCTACGTTATCCTGACCACCTCTGCTGGTATCATGGACCACGAGGAGGCCCGCCGAAAGCACGTTGCCGGCAAGATCATCGGCTTCTTCTACTAAGCAACAAAAAATCTGGCGATGAGAGAGAAAAAAAAGGGTTTGAGGCATTCTCGGCGTTTCAATGGTGATCGCGGTAACAGTGATCAACATCCTTCGATTTATACCCGGATAGTCACTTTTCTTTTAGCGTACACTTGGCAATAAATCATACACGAGAGAGCCCAACCTATTTGACTCCCCGATTCATTTGTGATGCTTTTATTGGTAATTTCATGAAGATCTTCCTAGTTGTAAGGCTGTATGTCAATTTCTTCTATGACCATGGTAAGTTTTCTTACGACCTGGAGAAGTCACTGCATGGTACCTACTATTAAAGGCCGCCTTTTGTGCTAAATACCTACCCAAGGATAATGATATGTAAGCAACTTATGACAAATGTGTAGCTGAACGAAAGTGATCATGTATGAGGTTTGTTAACGTCAGACCTTGACATCTGTCTCAGTGAAAGACGTCTTCTGCTCCTGCGAATTATCCGCCGATACCCCTTCATTACCATCAGTCCCTCTCCACTTTCTCATCATATTAGAATTTCTCAGCTTCTGCAGCTCATCCCTAGCCATATCAGCGAGCTCATTGGGACGCTTCCCAAAGCAGTACATGCCAGCTCCCGCCACTACCACTGACACCACGAGGCCAAAGCAGACAGCCGCGAATATCCAAGTCGCAAGACCGCCGACAATTTGCCCGACGGATTCGAAGACGGCAGCGATCAGTAGTGAAAATGGTGCGAGTACCTGGATGATCCTGATACGGATAGGGTATGTGTAAGATGGCGATGCAGAGTCCGGCTGTAACGGGACGCTGACTTTTATTGATGAGGTATCGTTCCCCGCCATTTTGAGGGATAGAAGCGCATTATTGTCGTGTCCTGGCTTATTTAGGAATATATCGAACTGATGTACTTTGCCTGCTTCCTGGACAGGCCGTTGGATTGTGAGAGGAACACTCGCATACTCTTGGTGAATCTCCCAGAAGAGCAAGAGTGCATCTGCAGGTGGGAACCATGGCAAGTTTGCACCATCTGTATCACCCGCTCGCGCAGTCGCGTTTACTTCCTCCCTGCGTTCATCCAGTGTATGGCGAAATATGTGTAGAGGCTGCTCCAGCCCCGAGACTGCAAGGGTGAGGCTGGAGATGTCGAGCTTGTAATCAAGCGCAAAGCCTTGCCGGGATTCATATTCGGTCACCTGTACGGAGTCCCTGTGGAGATGGTTAGGTTAAACTTTTGGGATTCAAGTTGTTTTGTTCATATGCCATTACCAATATACTCGACGCAGTGTCTTGCCGCTGAGAAGGACCTTAGTTGCATAATTGGTTGCATAATGGGGGCCATTATCACCGGAAGGAAAGGGAAGAAACGCCCATAGCAGACCCAGAAGCAACCAGGTCCCGAATATCGCCAAGAAAAGGCGCCAGATAGCGCGGAACAATTTCCAAGGACCTATCATCGTATACCTACCGTGGGAAAGAGGTAAAGGTCTACTATCCGTCAGGAGAATGACTTTGATGGAAATTTGTAAGGGGATACGGCACCAGCTATATAAGCCACATTACAGCCCCACTAGACTTGATGGAAGATGTTTCGCCCTCGATGGTACCTAGCCAATGGCTTAGGCTAGCAGGCTAAAAATAGATGACTTTGCCTTGTAGAGAGCCTTGCAGAGAGCCTTTAGCAGGTATAAAAGAACTCTATTAACTTAATTCTATTGTACATATTTATAGACTTAACAAACACTTACAGTACAAAAAGTCTAGGATTGTGCATGATATCTATAGTAATCTTAGTTTTGATTGGCTACAAGAGTTGAGCGTAAAATATAGCCAATAGACGCTTGTTAGTTCTAACTGTGGCTAGTGATTGTGGTGGCTCAGCTGAAGCTAACGCTCACTCATTTTGTGTCAACGCTGAAGACTAAGATGCCTTTACCTTACAGGCCTTTCGCTGGCCTCCCCTCCACTAGCGGCAGTCCCGCTGGTTGCCGTCGTCGCCACAGGCCCAAAAGTAAACAAACCCAGAATCTTCATTTTACTTGCTCCAGCGGCAAATCTATTGCTGGTTTGCCATGATTTTCACAATTCTGGAATAGAGGGTTGCCGGCTACGTTTTCTCATGGCATAATCGGCGCTGTAATTTTCTTTTCTTTTTGGCTTAACCTTTTCTTAGAAGTGAGATTGTCTCAAAGCCAGACCTCAAGATGCGGCGGCGTCCGTATTTCCCTGTTGTGGCTGTTTTGCTCTTTTGTTACTGTGCATATATTATCTTCACCTTGCCCAACGAGCATTTTGACGCCTTGGTGGCTCCTCTTTCCCAGCCTCTCCGGCAACAGAAGCATGATCAGCATCCCCAGCAAGCAGCAGCATCGTCATCGTCAACAGCGTCAACAAAGCCTAAACCAACCTCACAATCTCCAGTGGTGTGGGAAGTCTTGCCGGTTGTGACGGGCGGGCCGAAACCAAAAGCAGCCCCCGATGCGGCGGTGCATCCGATAATCCGCCTCGTTAAAGATGCGCAGAAGGAGTTTTCGGAGTTGAAGAAACGACAGTCCAAGTCTCTGGAGGAGGCCGTCAAAGAGTATCGCAGGCGATATGGCATCCCCCCTCCTCCGCACTTCGACAAGTGGTATAAGTTCGCCGTGGACAACAATGTGCAGTTAATTGACGAATACGACATGATCAATGAAATGATGATTCCATTCTGGGGACTTCGGCCCAAGACTATTCGTGCAAGAGTGACAGAGGCGCTTGGCTACGACAATGGATTGATTGGTGTCGCCATACGCGACGGCGAAATCACGCACGCTGAGCATGGATTTGAGTGGCAGAGAGAGGCCACGAAAGGGATGATGGAAAAGTTCAAACAGTACTTGCCGGATATGGATTTGGCCTTCAACATTCATGATGAACCTCGCGTGGTGGTTCCGCACGACGATCTGAATCGGCTGGTTAACAAAGCCAAGAATGAAAACATGGCCTCGCTGAGCGCGAACAAGAAGCTCGTCAACGAATTTTCCAAAGCAACTGACCTAAACGACGGCAAAACATTCAGAGAAACGAAGATATCTCGGTTCAGTACTATTCAGTACTCATCTACCTGGGGAGACTCCCGTATGTCCTGTCCACCCGATAGTCAAGCTAGGATCCTCGAAGGCGAGCGTGCAGACGACTTGAGCAGATACGGAATTAGCGACCTTGCCTTTATTTACAACACAACTGCCATGTCCGATATATGCCTTACGCCCTCCCTAAGCTCAACGTATGGCTTTTTCGATCGGCCCAACTCCTTCAGGATCACCCATGATCTGCTACCCATATTTTCCCAGTCCAAGGTGTCGTCTTATGGGGATATCATATATCCGTCTCCATGGTATTGGTACAAGAAGGTTGCTTACAACGAAACCAACGACATGCCGTGGGATGAAAAGGAGAGTAAGCTCTACTGGCGAGGTTCTACCACTGGAGGGTACAGTCGCAACGGCGGCTGGAGGAGGCATCACCGCCAGCACTTTGTTCAAAAGATCAACTCCAGAGAGCAAGCCAAAGTGATGATTAATAGTGGCGGGGCCGGAAATCCCAAATGGGAGGCCAAGGAGGTTCCTCGCGGTGAATACCAGAAGCTCATTGACGTTCATTTCTCTCACGTTGGCCAATGCGATCCCGGAGACTGCGAAGCCCAAAGAGAGTTCTTTGACGTCGTTGATCTTGTTGACCAGCAAGACGCCTGGGGATACAAATACCTCGTTGACATTGACGGCAACGCCTTCTCCGGCCGATTCTACGCCTTCCTGCAGAGCAAAAGCTTGACGTTTAAGCTTGCCTTGTTCCGCGAGTGGCACAACGAATGGCTTAAGCCTTGGGTGCATTACGTGCCGCTGAGCCTCCAGGGAGACGATTGGCTTGAAGCAGTGCGCTTCATCAACGAAGACAGCGAGGGCTCCGCCAAGGGGCAGGAAATTGCCAAGGAGAGTCGCGAGTGGGCTAATAAGGCGGTAAGAAAGGAAGATATGGAGGCATGGTTTTTCAGACTGCTTTTAGAGTGAGTTTCCCTCTTGAGACTGATAATGGAGGAGAATGGGGATATTTGATTCCATACTAACTTTCGGTTTGCAGATATGGACGGGTAATTGATGATAATAGAGCCAATCTTGGGTATGATGTATGATTGGGCGGCATAAATGGGACAGCGAGCATTATATACCAGGCGTTTATATGAAATGATACCATTATTTGTTATACATACGTACATACTGCATAGTATTACACATCAGTTGGAGCAACTATAAGAGAAAAGAGCAAAGTCTTTGACCGCCACATCTTTCTTGTCTTCCATCAGCATTTACCATCACCACACATCATGAATGTTTTTTTTCCCACTCATTTATTACTTTGGCACATGAGAGGGCCACATAGTTTCATTAATGCCGATCTATATACCTAATAGCTACCTGGATGTAAAATCACATTCGTACCGGCATCCGTCCTCGTATGCCCCATTTCCCTCCTTCTGTGCTCTCCAAAATACAAGAAAACACCGCTTTTGAAAAGTCAATTTTCCCAAACGATAAAACAGACCAGAAAAAGGAAAAAAATGAGAGAGATTAGAGATTTGACTCAAAACAGTAATAGCAACTCATTCAATGGGATGAGCAAAACACTCGCAATCTCAGATCTCGACTCTCATCCGCCCTATCAGCAAAGTCTAGTCTTCGTCTTCATCCTCATCACCTTCAGCATCACGGTCGGCGGAGGGAGAACGATCATGGTATTTCTCAGCCGGACTGGAAGCTCCGTTATGGTCAGCTTCTTCGCCCTCGGCATCGCCATCCGCGTCAACATCGCCCTCCTCGATAGACCGCTCAACGCCATGCTGTAGTTCTTCTTCTTCGTCTTGCTCCCAGCCCATGGGATGCCGTGCGTACATTTTCATGGCGGCCCTCATCTCCTCTGTCGGATCATCGACCGTGAGGTCTAGTTGGTCAACGACTTGTGGCTCATCGTCCTCAGCAAGGCCATAATTTGTGCGCGCAATGTTCCTGGTGCGTTGGGGACGGATAGTGGATCTCTGCATAATGGGGTAGTAGAAAACAGCCTTTTGGCTAGAATCGGTCTCTTTCTCGTTGATGGAGAGAATGATTTCATCTTCATATTTGGTCGGGTGATCGAGCTCCGTCTCCTGGGCAGTCTCGTACGCCCTGATCCTGTTGAATTGGAAGTATCCTCCCGTGTCTCCCCTGTGGGTATACAAGTCCTCGGCGTCACGGTCTGCGTCGTCGACGTCAAACTTGCGGCGGAAGCGGTCGGCATCGGCTCGGCTCTGGCCAAGGTAGAAATCATAGTTCATCAAGTTGGCCGGCTTGGGATTGTTGACCGGGTCCTGGTTATAGGCCTCCATGGCGGCCTCGAGGGCTGCTTCCTCGGCCGCTGTGCGGTCTATTGGCCTGAACAGACCGCTGCGGAGCCGATTATCATACTCGTTGGAGCTTGAGACGGGATTCGTGAGGAATTTGATGGTAACGTAAGCACCAGAGTCGGGAAACGCGTCCAGGTCGGGTACCAGGGGCAGGGCATCGACGAGCTTGAGGTGCTTCTTGGAGGGATGCTTGATGCGCTTGGGGTCCTTGAGATCCTGCTCCGCGATCTCGAAGCCCTTGTCGATCTTGCGCTTGATGACCTGCGGAGAGTCGGCGGCGGGTTCTGGGCGCTTGGCCGGTCGTCGAGACTTTGCCAGCAGGGCCCTGGGGTGGTTTGCCTCGAAGCGTTTCGGGATCAGGGAAGAGATGTATTCTGTTCGGCGGAGGAAAGAGACGTTCGCCTCGGCAACCTTGGGCTTACCAAGGGCAGCAATAGGTCTGAGAAGAGCTCGATCGTGCGGGTGGACGGCTAATGGCTGTGATGGTGCTTGGATTGCTGCGAAGTCATCCCCAGGTCAGATCCAATCGGCGTCAAACCAGTCACGCAAAGAAGAATCGAATCACACTCACATCGCTCATCCCCATCAAAGACGCCCGGCATTCCTACCAAATCCAGCGGCATGCCCAGTTCTGCATCAGCCTCAATGTTGAGCGGCTGCTCTCGCGCCAGACGTGATGCAAACCCCGGTGTCGTGTATTGGCCGCTTGCGAGGCCGGTATTGGGGATGTCGAGCAGCTTCGGGGGATTGGGCGGCGGAGGCAGAGCATTTGAGAAGCGGATTCGCGCGATGAAGTCCTGGTGAATCACGCGCTCGCCCGAGCGAGGTCCTGAGGACGACATGCTGTGTCCCTTTTCTCAGCTGGAATCCTCCGGCTGACTTGCTTTTGTGTGTGCAGTGGACGGCAGGCGATTGAGGCCGTAATTATGAATTAGTTGCTCAATGGGCTTCGGTGCCTTTATCGCCAATTGCTGCTTTAGAGGCCGATTGGAGGATGTGGCGTGGTGTTGCTGGTGATGGAGGAAGAAAAACGGACGTCGCGCGCGGCACAAGGCGAGAGCCCTGCGAGGCTGTCAAATCTGAGGCCAAGCTCTGCGGTTCCCCACCACGCGGCTTTTGTACAACCAGGCGAAGACCAGCCACTTTATAGCTGCGTAAAATGCTTTAGAATCTGCAAATTGAAAAAAAAAAAAAAAAAAACGAATGCCGCAGGTGATATAACATAACGTTTTCTCAGTTTCTGCGGCGTAAAAAAGTATTTCATTAAATTAAAATATAATAGGTAGCTGGCTCTCTTTGAGAGTTCGTCTCCAAGACCTGGTTCCCATGCGATTTCGTATCAGTCATCCCTGGTCTAACCCATCCATCTACGCCTTTGAACGATTCATCGATAGGCCTTCAATCGCTTTTTTTGTAATCCCTTTTGAAAGTCCATCTGTTTGCCATACACTCATCTTTTTGCATCCAGCCCGCCAAGCACTCTGGCTCTTTGTAGGCTGTGGCAATCTGTTGCACGACTCAAAGTCAATCCAGTTAAAAGTCCATCTCCAATGTTCCATGTCGAACCCCCAAAGAGAAGATTTCTTCGTCTCTAAGCGATCGAAATGCAATCTGCCTACGATCGGTCCTTGTTGTAAGACTTCTTGCCAACGGAAAAGGGCACGTAGCGGTACTTGATCATGTGCTGGATTTGTCGGCGCACTGCAGGACTTTGGTTAGCATGTGAATGATAGACATTGCATTGGAGGCCTCTTACTTGTAAGGACAAAGAGAATCAGCCAGTACATAACCAAGACGGGCCAGAAGACGGGCACGTCAAAGATGGCAAACCAGGTGCAGAGGAAGGAAATGCCAATGGCTCTGGTTGCCCAGTACCAGAACTTGAATTCGGGAAGACGTCTGATAAAAGGCTTGAATTCTTCGTCTCGGTTGGTTGGGAGGGTACCGACAGAGCCGTCTTCCATCTCGTTATCCAGGGCGTCGTTCGAAGGGTCGAATTTCGGCTGGAGAAAGGCCAGGAAAAGGTTCAGGAGATAGATTCCCAGGGCATAAGCAACTGTTTTGGACAGAATCTTGTTAGTTTCAATGTGCCTTTCGCATGTTTATTCTTTTTCTCCTGCTATAGGCCGGGAGACCGCAGTTGGGGATAGAACCGCCACTTACCAATATACCATCCCTGCGCAACGAAAATGCGCAAGAAGAACATCAGCAGAGCCACTCCCGTGCCAATCCATCGGTATGTGACATAGGGAGTTGACTGATCCAAGATCGCTTGATATTGCTGGTCACAGTTTAGTACATGTAAGCTCGGCAAGATGTAGATGACGGAGCAGGCCTACTCTCTGCAACTTGGTGGTATGGGCTGTGACGGCCGCGAAAGGGGTCTGTTCGGGCTCTGGCGCATCCATCTTGGCGGGTATAAATCAAGTCGCCCTAAAGAGTAATCGGATCGAGGCTTTGATGAAGATGGAGGATGAAGAAAGCGGGTTGCCGCGCCAATAATCGGACAGTCCAGGCAACTTAATGGGGGGAAAAGAAGTTGACGGAACGCAGAAGGGCTGCTTTATCGCGAAACAAGCTGATTCGGCGTGGGGCGCGCAGGGCCAGCATGTGCTTTGCGTACGCTTCCATTTTCTTCGGATTCAGCCACGTAAGGCTTGACCCCTGGCCGGTAGCGGATACAGGCCGGTGTTTTGCCGGTGCCTGCAGCAAATCCAGGCACCTGCGGAGTAACTGTAGTTTCTCCGAGCCCCAGCGCATTGTGATCTTCAAAGCAAGACAGCGACCTAAAACGAAGAGAGCACTGCCATTAGGTGGGTAGTTGTTATTCTGCTGGCTATATGAAATACTTGGGAAGGGGCTGACAAAAAATCAACTCGCAGATGCTTAATAAATTACAAGCGAGAAATTCAACATGTGTTTTTCTTGTTGTTCTTGTTCTGTGCTGCAATGTGTGAAGATCTTGACTGTCTTAGTTGCAAACAGTCTATATACTGATATTCTCGCCGCTTAGTCTCGTCAGTGGGTCAAAGCTCACAACGACAGGCGTCATTGGTCTAGGGGTTAGGATTCAACTCTTCCATTCACTAATTGAAAAGTTGAGGCCCGGATTCGAGTTCCGGATGACGCATTTTTTGCTTGCAGAAATCCTGCTTCATTCTTTTTTCCTTTGCTATTCTTGCTCTTTTTTTGTGCATATGCTGGCTTTATCACCTTGTCACGTATTCCAAGGTTAACAGAAATTGATTTCATATTCATACAGACAACACGGAGGGATATTGTCGTTGCGATTCTCACTAAGCTTACGGTATTTGGCAAACATGTACGTATTCTCTCGTAAAGCTCGACTTTAAATGCGGAATAAAGTACTTGATTACCAGGTTAATATATTAATTTGTAGTCGAAAAAGCAAATTTAAATACCTCCAGTCATGAGGTCCGTAGTCAAGCTTGTGAAAGGCCTGCGAGGCGATACGCTACATGTGTAGGTGCCCAAGTCATCACTATCACAATACTCTACGTCCCTTATACAGTATTCTCTTCGACATGTGTAACTTCTTCGCCAAAGTCATCCTTCGCCCGCATCTGAGAAAGCACTGCTGCTGAGACGCCGGTTGACGCGCCGCCGCCCACTTTGGCTTCGTCGCCGTCGAAATATTTAGCGATTTCCTCCAACGGTGTGTTCTAGAGTGAAAGAAAATTGTTATTAATGCATATGAACAAGGATATGGACTATGTATTTGTACCTTTGTTTCAACCCAGAGGAAATATACGACAGTAAAAATAACACAGAGAAAGACGTCGTAGAACTGTTATGGATCGGTATTAGCCAAGCACATGTAATTTCAACAAACGATAGAAGACGGATTCCATAGCACATCGACTTACAATGTAGAATCTCCATCCCTGAGACTCAATACCAACCGGGTTGATGTACTGGTTGAGCACTGATCCAGCTAGTTAGCAAGAGAATATTCTGTATAAGGAGAGTGAGTGTACTCACAGCTTGTGCTGACTCCGAAAAACGTAACATTTAGGCCCTTTGCGCGAATTTCGTAGGGCAGAATTTCAATGGGATATGCCAGAATTAGACCTTGCCTATGCAAATCATCAATATGATGCCACATCCCAAAAAGCACTTCAACTTACCATCCGCAGTTGAATGCCGTGTAGAATAAAAAGATCATCACGATAACACCTTTCGCATCAGCGCTGTCTCCTGTAATATTATACCGTGCCGAGAGTATAGTCCATAGCACAAAACATAAGATCATTGATCCTGTGCTGCCCAATACCATCTTCCTCCTACCAATCTTGTCAATATTGAACGAGGCCCAAATGGCAACGATAAAATTCCAAATCTGCAACCCGCCATTAAGGCCAGCCTGCTCAGCGTTCTTGGTGATGCCAATCGTCTCTAGCACAGGGACAAGATAGTACGAGACCAGACCATTACCGCACCACTGAGAGAAGAAGCCTTGGAGGTAGCAGATGAGGGTGCGTTTACGATTGCCTGGCGTGCGGATGAGTTCGAGCCAGCCGCTCTTGGAAGAAAACTCTCGTTCTAGAGCGAGGGTTTCCTTGATCTCGGTGAACGAAGTCTGGACGAAATCAGTGCGCTCGCCGTTGCCGTGGAACTTGACCAAGACTTCAAGGGCTTCGTCATGACGATCTTTGGCAATGAGGAAACGTGGGCTCTGTGAAAGCACTCGTTGTTAAACCCAGCTTGAGATAATGGTAAAACAGGGTTACAGAGTTACTAACCTCTGGTAACACCCAAATAAATATGATCTGCACGATTGCGGGAAAAGCCTGGATGATGGACGGAATGCGCCATGCCCAGTCGCTGTCGATATTTATTGTTCTGCCTCAGTTAGCTTTCGTTTACTTCTTTTTGAACGGTAACAAATACCCAAAAGTCACCCAAGCAGCAACAATAGATCCAAAATACCACATCGAGTTGTACACTGCAGTGATTGTGGCTCGATGCTGCGTATGAGCCAACTCGGTCACTATGAGAGGCGCACTGCCGTGGTCTATCATGACGCCAAAGCCGAGGATAAATCTTCCAGCGACAAACATGCCAACTACATCATAGTGATCACGGAGTCAGTATTGTTTTTTCATTCTTAGCACCCAAAGGGGACAATCTTCTCTCTCACCATCTATACTGGCGCTCTGGATCGCCACACCAATGATTGCAATGATGCTTCCAATAACGATTCCCCATCGCCTCCCCAGCTTATCTGCAATTGTGGCAGGGAATGGAAATGGAACCACGGCCACGAGCTGTCCCAGTCCAAAGGCCAAATTGTAAAACGCCAGCAGCGAGCCGCGTGGATGATGGAAATAATCCTGCCACTGTCCGCTCGTCTGAAGTGCGTTCATCATGGAGCCATCGTAGCCGTTGACCATGGACGTCATTAGAGGCACAAGGAGCAAGAGATACAAACGTCGAAGGCCCGGCTCGCGCCACCATGTTACCCTTGGAAACTCTTTGTTTGCGAGAGTGAAAGTATTAGACGGCGGAGCCGACGATTTGAATGGATTGAAGAGCTTCATTATCAGCCGTGAGCGCTTTATTCTCCTCACTTCTTCGGGACTGGGGAAAATGAAAGCTGCTGGTCGGCAAGAACCTGGGAAGAGATGGAGGGAGGTTCATATATGCTGGTTACATCTGCGCACCCGTGACCGGGGTCTACCTAGAGGTACATATAGATGAACGGATACTTGTAGCGCAGATAATGAGGCAGACAAGAGAGGGGAAATTCTCCCATCCTCCTTTTCTTGTCATCACGCTACTAAGAGAATGGGCGATTCTCACGATTCTCAAGACTTGGAATTATCGACGGCGCCTTCAGCATCAAAGAGACCAATTCTTTAGTCCATGTAAGTGGGGGAACGCCGTTCTTAAAAAGTGACTAACTGTCACTTCTCGCAGTAAGTATTTAGCTGCAAACCGAAATCAGAGATGAACTTTATTGCCTTTGGACAAGGAGATCGGCATTGTAGATTCCAAGAAGAGATGTTACCAAAATGCCGAAGTCGCAGAGACTGGCGGACTTTTCCCCGGATATATACGTTCGGTATAAGTAGTACTAGTAGGTATAAGCTCATGTCCATGGCAACAGGCCTTTTAGACGTTTATCCTAGCTATCTTAGAGCGTTTACTAGTCCGCCAACATCAAAGAAAATCTGGGGGATGAGCATTGAAAACTGGAGAGAATGGTGAACAAGTGGAGTTTGGTGTGCTTTAGCCGGTGAGGGGAGCTTGGGGTAGCATCTGGATATGGTTCGTCGCGTTTAGCTTCTCCGATCACCAGCTCGGCTATTTTCCCAAATCATTTCGTAGGCGAAGGCGCACATAAGGTGGCATGAACAGTACCTTTACTGTTACAGTTACATTGTTATACAGAATCCCTTCCCCATATGACATTGTCTCAAGAACTCGCGGGGTAGCAGTGTGGAGGTGGCGGGGGGACTCAAATGTCATGTCCACAATAAGCACCATGAATATTCTTAAACCGTGGGGAAGTCATCCGAGATCGCCTTCTTAGGCTTCTTATATGGTAATAATTTCTATTCTGTCATCTTGAGAGCAGTCAGGTGAAACGGCGACTCTTCAGAGTGAACAGAATCTACTTTCGTTTTTGGTATATCAAGACTAGTATAAATCTACTTGTATCAACTTCGCTCTCGCTTTCCCGTTGATGAACATACCACAAACGTCAATAAAAACAATTGCAAAACCGAAAAGTAGTTTCAGTCATGGCCACCTATCTACGGACAAACATCCACAATGGCTGGACCTTCAAGCAAGCAGACAAGCCAGACTCAGACTTTCGCTCTGTCGCCCAGTTCCCAACTGTCATTCACCTCGATCTACTTCACCACGAGCTCATCCCAGATCCGCCAAAAGATAGAAACAGCGAACTCATTCAATGGGTTGGCGAGAAGCAATGGCTCTACAAGACCTCATTCATCTCACCGCAGGCGCCATCAGGCAGCGGCAAGACATCTCACGCAATGGTCTTTGATGGCCTCGACACATATGCCAAGATAATTCTAAATGGCAAGGAGATTGCCAGCACGGCCAACATGTTTCTGCAATATCGTGTAGATGTCACAGATACATTGAAGCCAGCAGGTGGAGAAAATAAGCTTGAGCTTCTTTTCGACTCTGCCTTCTTAGAGGGCAAACGGCTTGAAAAGGCGCAAGGCTATAAGAACTTGTTCTGGAATGGCGATTCTTGTCGTATGAATGTCCGCAAGATTGGGTGCCATTTTGGGTGGGATTGGTGAGACTTTCAGCACTTTGATCACGAGATTGTTCATTCGACTAATTGTCATGAATCATAGGGCGCCAACGCTGCTAACCTGTGGTCCATGGAGACCTATCTATCTTGAGTCTTTTGTCACTCGTATCGCTGATCTGAACATCGATATCGAAGTTACAGATTCTCTAGACTCTGCAGCTGTAAACACCACACTGGAGCTACAAGGTCCTGACAACAACCATAAGTTGGTACAAGTCAGCATCAGTGGCCCAGATGGTGAAGTCATTTTTACCGGAAGTGGGAATAGCAGTATATCGATCCAAAATCCCAAACTATGGTATCCAGTAGGATATGGAAAGCAGCCGCTTTACACAGTGACAGCCACTCTGGGTGACCAGAAGATCACTCGCAAAGTTGGCATCCGGCATCTCCGTTTAGTGCAGCGACCCCTTGAAAACGGGGCTCCAGGAACCACGTTCTTCTTTCAAGTGAACCAAATCCCCATATACTGCCGAGGCGCTAACTGGGTGCCCGGAGACACCTTCTTGCCGAGGATCAATGCAAAGCGTTATCGCCAATGGATCGAGTTGGCACTCCATGGAAACCAGAACATGATCCGCGTCTGGGGCGGAGGACTCTATGAGGATGATTCGTTCTACGAGATTTGCGACGAGCTTGGAATTCTCATATGGCATGATTTCCAACTTGGATGCGGAGTATATCCCGTATCAGACTTCATGACCAACACCATCCGCGACGAGGCCATATATAACCTCAAGCGATTGCGCCATCACCCTTCAATCGTCTTATGGTGCGGTAGTAACGAAGACCACATGTTTGCAGAGCTGCACCATCTCGAATACGACATCAACGACAAGAATCCAGACAATTGGCTAAAGACAAACTGGGCGGCACGCTGGTACTACGACAAAATGCTCCCCGACATTTGCGCCGAGCTCGTTCCTCGCGTGCCATATCACAACTCTTCCCCATGGGGAGGCTCATATAGTAACGATGCAACTGTTGGTGATATTCACTCTTGGAGAGTATGGATGGCTGATCAGCCAAGATATCCATATCAAGACTATGAAAAGCTCACCGGCCGCTTCGTGAGCGAGTTTGGCATGAAGTCGTCTCCCGCCGTCCGCAGCGTCCGACAGCTTATAAGCGATCCTTCTGAGAGACACCCCCAATCGCGCACATTCGATAACTGGTTCTGCGCACCAGAAGACCAGCGCACGCTATCAATGTACCTGATTGATAACCAGAAGCATAACCACGCTTCGTTGCCAGCATACGTATACGCCACTCAGCTCAACCAAGCCGAGGCAACTGACTACGCGTTGAGACCGTTTCGACGTCTTTGGAAGGGCCCCGGACAAGAAGAATGCGCCGGGAGTCTTATTTGGCAGCTTAATGACTGTTTCCCAGCAGCGAGCTGGTCCTTGGCCGATGCGTTTCTTCGTCCCAAGCTGGCTTACTTTGTTGCAAAGAGAGATTATGCGCCTATTATTGTTGGCTGCGCAAGGACGACGGTTGAAACTCCTGCTGACGAGTTTACTCGAGTGTATATAAAGCGTATCTCCACGGCGGATGTCTGGGCCAGCAATTGCACCGTCGCTGAGACAAATTTGACTGTAACAACAGCCTTTTATTCCGTATTGGACGGCAAACTGCTGGCCTCCAAATCGGAAGAAGTGTCGCTACCGCCAAACCGCTCCACAGAGCTGCGAAAATTGAAATTCGAGGAAGAGGATTGGGGAGTCAAGCAGGAATTTGTAGTTGTTGCTACAAAGCTGACCAAGGATGGAGATGTGCTGGCTCGCTATATCAACTTCCCGCAACCATTAAGACATCTCAATCTGACCGCTGCAGAGGTTACCGTCACCAAAAAAGAGGTCAATATCTCTGATAGATCCTTCAAGCTTGCTGTTTCAGTGAAGAATGGTGTAGCCAAGGGGGTAGAATTGATGATTGACACTCTAGATCCAGACGTTGCAGACAGCTATTCTTTTAGTGATAACGCTTTGGATCTCGTTCCAGGGGAAGAGCAGATTGTGACTGTTACTGCTGTCGCTGATGCAAAGGTTGATATTGGTAAAGTTGGAGTTGTAGAGCAACATTATGGCTCGATAAGTTTGGAGTCGGAGACTTGATGGGATTTTACGTCTGGAGAAGCAACTTCGGTAGCTTAAATAGACGCATATACAGATAAACATAGATGACGCGATTACCTAGATTAGGTGGATCTAGTTTGACCAGGTAGTCTTCAGAAAGGCAGATGAAATTGATATCGTAGATATAGCCTAGTCTTGTACGGAATGAGATATAAAAGCTTCGTCAGTCAACCACTCCCCTCCATGTCTCCTTTAAACTTGCAACAGCTTGCGTGACATCCCATGTTGTCTCCTCTTTGATCCGATGCAGCAGGTCTAGTAAATGCGACTGAGAATTGCGATCTCTCAATGAACGGCCGCCTAGTTCCTCATTTAGCAGTCCGTATTGCATATCGAGAAGAGAGCTTTTGATCTGACGAGTTCAAATACATATGGCTTTACTCACAGTATGATAGAATATCTGCAGCATTTACCAGCGCCCCTGGATATCTACAGTTTTTATATAGAGTCAATCCACGAACGATTCCACAAAGTTGGATGGTATGTGCAACGGCGTCGGACTGCTAGTGAAGGTAAGTAAAGAGCAATTGACAAGCGACATCAAAGTATGAACATACCATTTTCTCGATAGAAGCCTCAACATCTGTTAATTGCTTGCGGACCATGAATATTACCTTGCAGAGATGGTAAAACTGCATTGCCACAGCTACAAAGCCAGAAAAGTTAGGTCACCAAGCCCAACTTGAGAATACGTATAAGATAAAAGCGACTTACTGTGCCAAATACACGTATAATTGATCGCGGGAAATGAATTATCATCAGTCATTATAGAGAGAGGACTAAAAGTATTCGGCAGGCCCTGTCGCCAGTCATCCACCAACCTGATCAACATCTTGTGATGCTCAACAGCTGCTGTGGATACGTCTGGGTCAAAGTAGTGATTCATCACTCTTGCAGTGATCCAGATGATGTTATTTGTCCAATCATCATCTGAGTCTCCATCAAATACGACGTAGTATGTTCTATCTGAGGTGTCGATATTAGTCGGGCAGCAGCCGCGAAGAGCAGTCAATATTTCCTGGCGGACATATGTCCAGAATGCAGTGTGCTTGAGACTGCCAGGTCCAAACTTATTTGCATTGTGACTGAACAGAGATAATGATCCACGCAAATGGCTTTGTAGATCGCCCTCGGCATTGTGATCGCCAAGCATCTCGTGCATTCGTAGAATCACCGTCGATAGCGCCAGTGCGCTCTCAGAAGCGCATGCTATATCTTTCAACGCGGCTATGAGTCGGTGTACACAGCTGTAATGATATTTGTCTGCTGTCAGTGGATTAAAATTAGGATCAGAGCGGCTCAGATATCGTGCTGAGAATGCAAAGATTGCGTCGAGAAGCATAGGACATTTCATAGCCAGCTGAGGCACAGATGCCGAGAAGTGATGCCTTGGATCATTTAATGCCAACTGTAATTGTTCAACTCGATATTAGTTGCTCAAGAAACATTTTAAATAAAGACAATTTCAGCGGAAGGACTTACCCATCCGCTTAGATGATCAGTATATAGAGTCAATAGAAGCGCTTGTTCTGGGTCCCTTACAGCCTCCCGTGGTTGTGGTAGATATATGGGCAGAGTTGAGTTTAGAGCTTCGATCAAACTTCCAACAGGAGTACTTGTAGCTGGGCTACATGATTGACCTTCTAATGGAGAGTGTGAAACTGGAGGCAGGGACATGTAGAGCCCGTCAGGTCCGATTTCCGTTGGAACAGTTGGCTGATACGCTTTTTGGTGTGAGTATGGCATAATTGCATCCCCTTTTCGCTCATAATATTCTCACCTAATGGGCTAGTTTGTCTTGATGTTGTGTCCTTTCCTGGAACAATGGAAGGGCTTCGGCCGGCTTTCAGTGTCTTCAGACGTACTTGATGAGCGAAGCGCACTCCGAGGGTTAAATTAGCAGACAGCGAAGATTCCATCACTGATGTACTCACCAGAAGGTGGGACATTAACCCAAACATGGTCTTCTGGAAAGACAAAAAATTCACTGTTTCCCAGAGCAGTTCCATCTAGGCTGTTGGAGCGAGGTCCTTCAGAGAAGAAGCATGATCGACCAGCTTTCTCGCAGCGCTTACATTCCGGTCTGCGCTCATCGCCTGAAGCAGAGTTAGCTTGGGTCAAGAATATGAGGTTAAGCGGAAGCTAGTAGTATGAAATGTATCTATTAAGATTCATGAGCAAGCAGATATGTCGTGACAACTAATTGGGAATGCTGGGGATACTCCATAGTAGCTTACACTTTAGGTGACGTTTTCTGCAAGTTAAACTATCTCAAATTGGGCCAGTCAATTATTGGTTGAAAATCAAATTGCAGATATATCATCAGAAATATACAAGGACTAGCGAAAATCTCCGCCATCGGAAGTGGTGTGTTGGAACTGGGAAGTCTTACCACCCTATTCCGTGTTAGTGAGGCGCATGGTAGTCACGATGTCTGCATATACTGCATACCTGTCTTTACGCGCCTTTGGCTGCTACTAGAAGCCATTGCACACACACGTGAAATGGAACTCTCCCAGTCTTGGTAATAGCTGAACTGACTTTTGGATCATCTCATCAGCGACTCGTGTTTGTTGAAGATCATGTGAGAGGAAATAAGGCGTGGCGGACTGTATGGGGCGAAGTTGGAGACGTTCGATCTGTGGGAAAGACCCACGGAAGCTTCGTTCCCCGCGCGAATGCAGATTTGCGGAGATGTTGAGCCTTGTTTTAGCGCTGAAAAAGCTCCAGTTCTATTTCCCTTCTTAGGCAGTAATAAGAGTTGCTAAGTTTGGAATCAGTATGCAGCTCTATCAGGCTACTGTACGTCTTTCACAGTACCTAGATGCAGCTTTGCGGTGGTAATAAGAGCTACTAGGCACACGAGAAACTTGGTCAACGTACTTGTGGCGAAGATACGTGGCTCTGCCTCAACAGTGCTTTAATTGCAGCAGGCTGGGCTGTCGTATGACGGGTACACGTATTCGAAATCATTTTACCTGCATGCATTTACCCGTTTAGCGACATTTAGGCTTTCGGCTTTGGCTACTGAAACTTTGGCTATAATGCAACTTCCAACCATAAATTTCATACGAGATATCTCACTTTGTGATACTCATTTATCAAAAATTCTTGAATGAGCTCTTCCAAAGCTGTTAGTCAAGCTTTACAAATGTTATTGCATTGTGATTTTCATCCAGCAGGTCTTCCTCTGGACAAGGAAGCAGCCATGAGGTTATTCCAGAATAACTTATGAGAATGCGAAACGAACTGATTGAAGAGAAGAAACAACAAGAATGAATTTCTCGTCAGAGCGCTCCAGCCAACACCGATGGCATCGACAAGAAGTTCTCCGTTGAAGAAGCTCCACATTGCCGTATAGGGTAGATTTGATACAGGCAAGTCTGCCCATTAGCGGCAGACATCGTGTTGTCTCAGACACGAGATGTGGAGAGGCGAAGATCCCTGTAGCTGTAGGTGGGCTGTAGCGCCGCAGCTCCCCCAGCACGACCTGCATCGTCCGTTATAGCCTGGCCAGCTCCCAAAGGAACCCAAGCAGGCTTCTACGCCAATCACCGCGCAGTCGTCATTCTCGCCTCGTGCTCTTTTCTGTCCTACGGCCTCGAGGGCCTGGCGTCTCTGGCGCAAGGTTGCTCTGTTAGCATTTAAACCAGGCGGTCCATTTGCGCAGTCATCCGCAGCAAAGCATACGCCTTTCCAGGAGCAATAGCAGAAGCAAAGGAGCCATCGCCATCACCATCACTACCAGTAAACAGTAAGCAATGCGAGAGCCGCCTGAAGACGACTGGTCCTCCTCTGGCAGCGAGTCGCCGCCTCCAAGGCCAGCGCCAGCGCCAGCTCCAGCACCGCATCAGCAGCAGCAGCATCATCAGCAGCAGCATCGTGCGCAAGCGCCGCCGCCAACGAGGCGTCAGAGCATCGCCAATCGCCTGCTGGGGGCCGTCCAACAGGTTCGCAAGGACAACAAGGAAAAGGCCAAGAATGAGCCGCAGCCAGCGCCTGCCAAGCGGCGCGCGTCCGTCGCCGCCGACAAGACGTCGCCCATGAGTCGCATCCGCACGTGGCTGGACAACTGCAACGACCAGCACGACTATCATTGTTGCGCCGATGACGAGGATATGGACGCCAACACCTTTCATCCCGTCTATCTCGTCGACTCGGTTGAGCGCTGCCTGGTCAAGGCGAAGCCGCGGGATCGCTACCTTGCCCTGAGCTATGTCTGGGCGCCGCTGGGCCAACGGCGCGGAGGGCCCAGCGAGGTGGTTCAGCTGCTCAGATCCAACGTTGAAGAATATCAGTCGGTGCTCCCCGAAGTGGAAATGCCTGAGACTATTCTCGATGCCATGTACCTGGCAAGGAAACTTGGCTTGCGCTACCTGTGGGTCGATCAGCTGTGCGTCGTCCAGGACGATGATGTCGACAAGGACAATCATGTGCGACACATGCCCTACATCTTTGCAAATGCCTATCTAACCATTGCTGCGGCGCATGGCGACCTGTACACCGGCCTTCTTCCCATCAGCCCGCGGCGACATGCTCGTGAAGCCCGCGAAGCCAAGCCTCCCAGTAACAATAAGGATCACAACGAGCTGCTTCGGCAGTCCAAGTGGAACACTCGTGGATGGACGCTACAAGAGCATTTCTATTCGCGACGAGTTGTGTTTTTCTTCCAGGAGACCGTGACGTGGGAATGCCATTGCGACCTCTGGCCCAAAAACTCCGCAAGCATCATACCCAAACTGCGAGGGGGCAATAATCGACAACAAGAAGACTGCACCAATCGTGTTTCTGAGCCCATACTTGGTTTTAAGCATGCTCCATGGCCTGACTTGGACGAGTACGCTCGTATAGCAGCCGATTATAGCGCAAGAAGAGTGACATACGTTGAGGACACTCTAAGGGCATTTTCAGGCATCACCTCCATGCTGTCCCGCACATTTTCGGACGGATTCATGTTCGGAATGCCGCTCATGTTTCTCGATATCGCTCTGCTCTGGAGACCGCAAGCTTCGATACGGCGGAGAGCACCGCCGCGAGCTCCCTTCTTCCCATCGTGGTCCTGGATGGGATGGTGGTATGATGGTGTACCTGTTGATTTGATATTGTGGAGAGCCGCGGCAGACTATGTTGAAGACGCAAGCCCAACAAAAGTAGGACCAACCTCTAAACGCTTTCAATCCTTGCAGACTTTCAGAATAAAGAGCACTGTGACCTGGCACTTGACAGACAGGGCTTCCACAGTTCCCGTGGCTAATACAGGACTGCGATACCGAGAACTCCGATCTCGCAAGAATTCTGGTACGCAGCTACCCCGTGGTTGGTCAAAAAGCGGATCTTCTTTCAAGCATGATAGCGACAGGGGAACGCTCTTCAAATATCCTGTGCCGGTCGTGGATCCTCCTAAAGATGGACTGCACGCGCCAACACCCTCAGAGCAAACTTTCCCCGGACCTCTCTTGTCTTTCAAAACGGTCGCCGGTTTTTTTGACGTCGACCTCGCCGATACCATGGCGCCAAAGGATCACTCGAATCCTCACATTGCCATTGGAAACATCTGGGGCAAGTCTGGCAAATGGATTGGCGAATTTCGAGCTCACGATTCGTGGCTGGGCGTACAGACATCCAACTACGAAGGAGGCGAAAAGCTCGAATTCATCGCCATCAGCACAGGAATGGAGCGCAAAGGCTCATTCATCTTTACTCCGGAAAAATTCGAAGAGAATAAGGATGCGGACGGCATCCTGGACTTTGTGAATGTGTTGTGGATTGAGAGAATTGGCACTGTTGCGTATCGACGGGGAATCGGCCATATCTTACTCAAGGCCTGGAATGCGCAGGCACGAGATCAAGTGGACATTGTTCTCGGATGAGGGTTTCCGCAGAGTTGTCTTGGTATAGCCAGCGAGGTTATATGTCGAGCGTGGGCGTTTATTAGGGAGGTTTTAGTCTCGAGTCTATTACGACGGCGGCGGCAATGGTCCATTCTTGTTTTGTGGCTTGATATCTGTATTTACTATGCTACCTAATGATTTTTCGTTATTTACTCCGGCATGTACGATTGAGAAAACGGTTCGTGGCTAGCAGGCAGGCAAGCAGGCAGTTTGTACACGATTCTAATTAGTGCGATGATATCTGCTGAAAGTGACTTTCGCGTTTGGTGTCGTGTGTCAAAAGTCAAGATGTTGATGATGCATGGCAAGCTTGCATCGCATTGAGCGTCCATCACGTGGACGGCCGGGGTCTCTGGGGTTTTGAACACAAAGTACATGTGTTTATACTTTAATGGTTTTGACGAGCTTTTACGAGTGAATCCGTGATGAAGCATTGGATGGTAGAAGCTCATGTTTATGCCAAAGACGATCAAGAGTGTGCCTGGTACTGAGGTTCGATCGCATCTATGAAGTGTGGTATGACAAGCATATATGCGCGCCTTGTCTCACGGTGGCGCTCATGTGTTAGACAATTTGCTGTCACCTTGAGATATGAGTAAGCGCAATCTGCATCATTGATGCCTCAAAAGTTTTCGTGATTAGAATGAATGCATTTATACTTGAAAATACTGTATCAAAGGCTTAATCTTACATCAATCCATTCCAGTGACATCCACCACCCGGCACGGTACGAGGCTTCCATCGCCACTAAGCCGCCCTGTAGATTAGCGCCCAGCTTCCCGCCTGACCAGCCCCGTTCTAGCGGCCGCCGCGCCCCAGCTTTCTCAGCAGCGGCCTGCGCATCAAATCTGGATCCGGATCCTCCTTGTTAACGTCACGGGTTTCGTTGCGCTGCCTCCCATTGTCCACGCGACCCCCTGCCAAATGCCTGGATTCGACGAGAGTGAGAGATACATTGCAGTCTCTCTTTGTCTCTGTCACGGTGCTTGCAATACGCAGCGTTTTTTAAAAATTCTCTTCATCGAGTTGAATACGACAGTCGCAGTGGGAGGGAGAGACGTGCGCTGAAGACACAACTCCGATATCGAATCGAGACTTCATCCGCTTGTTATCGCGTTGTCGCAAAGCAAAAAATATGGCTTCAAGATTGGAATATCGGTCGCTGGCCGAAGACGAGGACCGCGAAAGAGCTTCAGACGAAGATTCAGCTCTGCTCGGCGGAGAGTTCGAAGATGGTCCCCAAGTGGCCTTTTCGTGGATCGAATATGGCATCTTTTGCTTCCTCGGCATGGCCATGCTCTGGGCCTGGTAAGGAGGTTCAACCACAACACCACAGTTACATTACTGAAGCTAATGTGACGAAACTGCCTATAGGAACATGTTCCTCGCCGCGGCCCCATACTTCGCCTCCCGCTTCGCCGGCGATGCCTGGATCGAAGCAAACTTCCAGTCCACCATCCTCGCCGTCTCGACCCTCACCACCCTCGCCGTCGTGCTCATCCTCTCCAACATCCAGTCCTCCGCCTCGTATCCCTTCCGAATCAACCTCGCTCTTGTCATCAACAGCCTCATCTTCGGCCTGCTCACAATTTCCACGGCTGTCTTCCTCGATGCCTCACCTCGCCAATACCTGAGCTTCGTGCTCGCCATGGTGGCCTGCACGTCCTGGGCTGCCGGATTGATGCAAAACGGCGCGTTTGCCTTTGCTGCCGGCTTTGGAAGGCCAGAGTATATGCAGGCCCTCATGGTGGGCCAGGGCGTGGCCGGTGTTTTGCCCTCCATCGCGCAAGTCGTCTCTGTGCTGGTTTTCCCTCCCAGCAAAGAAAAGGAAGATACATCTGGCGAGAGACAAGGTGAATCTTCTGCATTCTACTACTTCCTCGCCGCTGTCGTCATATCCATAATCACACTCGGAGCCATCATCCCCCTCGTTAGACGCCATAATCGCATGGTAGCAGACCGTCTCTCAGAGCGCCTCGCCTCCTCCGTGACCAGCATCGAAGAAGCCGAGCGCGCCAACCGAAAAGTCGTCTCCCTCCTCCATCTCCTCAAGAAACTACACTGGCTCGCCTTCGGCGTAGCGCTAATCTTCACCATAACAATGTTCTTCCCCGTCTTTACGGTCAAGATCCTCTCCGTTAACGAGGACGGTGGTAGCCTCATCTTCCAACCCTTCGCCTTCATCCCCGTGGGCTTTCTCTTCTGGAACATTGGCGATCTCGCGGGCCGAATCGCCACGATGCTGCCTTACTCGCTCACAAAAAGGCCGTTTCTGCTGTTCGTGCTGGCCGTGGCGCGAGTCGGCTTCCTTCCGCTCTACCTGCTCTGCAACATACATGGCCGGGGTGCCATCATCCCTAGTGACTTTTTCTATCTTGTCATTGTCCAGGTTCTCTTTGGCATGACCAACGGATGGCTCTGCTCCAACATGATGATGGCGTCAGGAGAGTGGGTTGAAGAGAATGAGCGGGAGGCTACCGGTGGATTCATGGGCTTGTGCTTGGTCGCTGGCCTCGCTTCTGGAAGCTTATTGAGTTTTACAGCGTCTGGTATTTAACAGGCATGTTAATTTGATTGATTTTATTATAAAGGCGTTATTTTCAAATTATTTATTCATCACGGTGGTATACGCATGGCATAGTTTATAGATCTCTTAGGCATTTATTCGACAACACATAGGCTATCTAAACTCATTTTGACTTAAGCTAATAAAACAATTCTGTAGTATGTACGATAATAAGTAATGATGATACTCAGCAAAATTCAATAGCCCGGTTTCAATTGCCGCCGCCGTCCTGTAATCCTCGCGATGCTGCTCTTTAAAACCGTTTTCCATATCCCATCCCATCTTGTTTCCCTGTTTCCCTTTAATGCGTCTCATTGCAACGCATACCTAATCTCCAACGCCATTGTAAATGCTCCGACATCAGATTCTGAAAACTGAAAGAAGAAAATTGCAGAGGAAGAAATTTGAAACTCATTTGCCCAGGCCAAAGCCAGATTAAAACTCCCCGATTTGTACAAGATCCTTCAAGGATTGCACCTCAGGGGGTTGTTGTAAATAGAATCAGACGATGCCCCTTCCATAACTCTCTTGAAAGGCTCCAGGCCTTTGCGCAGAGTTGTAAGATTCGTCTCGTGCCTGTATATCGTTGTTTTTGGCCCTGGAGACGAAGAAAGACCGTTATTTTGACGAGAAGAATTCTTTTTAGGTTTACTCGTGGTTTCTTCCATGAGGAGAATGATTGGATCCCCTGTTCGAGGCTTCCCCGACCACTCTAGCGAGCACAGTGATGGTGGATGGTAGTAAGTGTCACCGCACACAACCCAGTCGGCAGTATAAAAACCACCATCGATAAGATCCCTCTCAGTTCCGCGCCAATGAAAGGACTTTTTTTCGGGGTCTTTCCAATCAAAATCACCAAACCGAAGTTTGATTTCCTCATCGTCGCTGGGGGGGATCAGTGCAAAGCATGTACAGTCACGCAGCGTCATGGCGACAATAAAATCCAGGTTCTTAATAGGATTTAGGGGTCCCGCATCATCAAGACTCTTCTGGCAATTTCTTAGTGCTTGAATCGCTTTGTGATGAATGATTTTATCGAGAGCCGCCTGGATGCGCTCACTGTTGTGTAGACCAGAAAGTTGCGGAGCTATTCGGAATGGAGATGCGACCTGCTGGGGGCAGTCAGGATTTGCAAGCGTAATCGGACACGGCTTCTTTTCCGGGCAAGGAGCCTTTGTGCCAGGAGCCTTCAAATAGTTGCGGAGCTCTAATGCACACTGCCTGCACCTGATGGCATTTTTGGGAGCACTAGGCGACTGTAGCAACCACTTGGGCTTGAATTCGATGAGTATGGAGTCATCGGCGCCTTCGGAGGGTGTCAGTCAATATGCGGTTGGCAGAGTTTTGGGAGGTACCACATATGATATGTGGGCATGTAGCTACTCACCACTTGGTCGCATGTCCTCCACAAGAAATCCCCAAGAGGCACGGCCAATGTACGATCCCTGAAATTTGGGCTTACGCAGGTGATTGGATTTCCGAAGCATGGCGTTCAGCTCATCCACAATGCTGGACTTATGCAGCACTACCAGCTCCTGGCGCACGGCATGCTCGCCAAGATGCGGTTGGATCTCTCGAATGAAGAATTCCTGTTGGCGGAGATAGTAGTTGGAGGACACTGGAGTGCGACTAAGAGCCTGTGCTTTGGCCACTCTGAGGAGTTTGCCTATAGGAGCAGAGCATCGGTTAGCCACTGGGTCTGTGTAACCACAACTTAGCGTCGAGAAACACTTGAGAAGGTTTGCTAGAGGCCTTGATTTGCATAGCCCTTGCCTCTTTGGTAAGAGGAAAAAAAAAAAAAAGAAAAGAAAAGAATAGGTAAAAGCAAATGTACCTTGAAAGTGGGCGTCCATGCCGCTATTGGGGGGCAATTTGATCTCAAAGACAACATTGGCAGCTCCTTCACCGACCAGCCTTACGGGTTTCGTTCCCGGTGGCAGTTCCTGTGGCAGGTAGCTGACTATAGGGTCGCACACGCTGTCGCTGCTACTGTCGCTCATATCGAACACGGGAGCCGCGTCGCGGGCTTGATCGCGGGCGCTCGCGTCTTGGGATCTGGTTCGCATTCGGTCACCGGCGTCACCGCTGCGGTCACAATCGCACCTGTGGTTGCGGCTGCGGAATAAGCTCATGGCCCGCAGCCGGGCCATATCGTCGGAGCTGATTGCCGGGGCAGCCTCATCGTCGGATTCCTCCGCAAGAGAGTCAGCGTTAGATGGAGAGTCGCGGCCAGCATCGGACAGAGAGTCTTCGTCGAAGCAGTCGCCGGGAACGGAGGAGCCGTAGTTGGAGGCCGAATCGTCAAGAAACTGGGGTGGCAGCTGCAAGAAAGAAGCCTGGTCCATGATTGGAACGAATCGTGGGCCCATCCTGCAGGCCTGCTGCAAGGGCTGCAAGGCACTGAGTCGGAGGGTGTGGGATGGCGCGCTTCGGGCGGTTTCAGGGAGCACAGAGACTGGAAGGACAGCGAGAGGCTGTAGACTGGGCGGCGTCTTCGTAGGGAGATGCTGGGGATGATAGGCAGGTACTAGGTAATCGGTACTCCGTAGCTAGCAGGATGATTGACGGCGAGGCAAAGGAGGCGATATTGCCGTCGTTTTTGTTGTGGCTCGTGCTTCGTATAAAGGGACCACTCTACTCTATTCCAAGGTCAATGTTGAATTAAACGGCAAGTGGAGAATTAGAGCGGCGGCGGCGTCATTCTTGCGTGGGAGTAGATCCGCATGCAATTCTAATCTCTGCTGTTCTGCTCGTGGGAGAAAGAGTCGAGGATCGACACGAGGAAATGTTGAAATAATCAGGACGGGGTTGGCAGACGAGAAAGGGGGAAGAGGGAAGCGGATGGCAGATCGCCTAAAGTTTAAAAAAAGGGATCGAGGAGGTTAAGGCCACCCGCCCGCCATGGCAGCTTATAGTCTAGCAACTGGCCTCCATTGACTCTGATGATAGATTACACCGCTATGCTCTTTTGGCACTCGGCCATGCACATGGAAGATATTGTAAGAGGAAGCAGAGGACGCCGGTGGCATGTGTATTTGTGGTAGGCATACAGTGGCGAGGCCAGACGGTGATCTGAGCTCGATATCTGACTACCGTGATCGGGACACTACTCGCAGCATCTGCCCTAGTATCGGAGACGCCCCTGCGATGTGCGGCTGCGAGCACCTAGATGCAACATTGCCGCGAGTACAACTCTCTTCTTATTGCTTTGTGCAGGCAGCGGTGGCAATGAATATCTCCTCTCTTGGCCGCGGCGTCAGAAAGCGTCTGCGCTGAGCGAGCGGGCGGCTGAGGTCGTATCCATTGACGTGCATCTCTCAAGGCTCCGCAGCGCACGCTCTACTCTTTCAGGGCTGGGGCGGAACCAGGAGCATGGTGATGGGTGCGACTATGGCTCTCCATCCTCGCTGCTGCCAATCATGGTCCAAAGGTGCTTCAGCTTACACATCCAAGGCCTGCAGGGCTGAATTGCTCTGCAGCGGCAGAGGCTTACTGGGCGTTGGAATCCCGCCCATCGACTATCCTCATGAACTTGCGGCATGAACTGCTGCCGTGCTTCGCTGAGCTGAATGGCTGGCAGCAGCTGGAATCTTGCGGCTGGCGAATTGGATCGCAGATGCTCCCTCTTTCCCGATGTCACGATACTTGAGATGGTGGGCTGATGCGACCACGCACCGCACGCGCAGTAGCGGCTGGGAGGATCGCAGCTGGAACACGTACGTACTTGTACCCAGTTGGCATGCACTATCAGCGATCAGGGTGCGCCTGACCGCGTACATGTATGCATGTATGACCCGAATGCGGTACGTCACGGGACACAGCTGCAGCCTCGAGATATTTTCGGGGTGTTTTTGAATCCCCATCCGCGGTAGCAGTCGCACCTACACACGTACTCGCATCCATTGAGCGTCCATAGATGACACTTGATAGTGCAGTCCATCAAATGGTACTCCGTGGTCACTAATGTAACAAGCATTATCTTGTAGAAGCCACATTTGAAGCTTTACAGCACTGGCTGAGCCTCAACATGCGGCGTATTTGTTTCTTCACAGGCCAGAGGCAGCCTACCTCCTGAACACCGTCAACACGGGATGAAGCTCATGGCTATCAAATTGATTTGTGGCAAATACTCTATATTCCATCGCGGCGGTACGAAGATTCGAAATTCATTGAATCGAGAGTGTGCGTCACGATAGTGACGGCTCACAAATCTCTCCGCGATATGAAGTTTATGAAAATGGCAGACTCTGGGCACAGACAGGATCAACATCCTCCGATGGACACCCCTTTGCCCCGGATTTACGGTCCCTGTGATGTCATCAAGGGACCCAACCACTTACAGCCAAAGATCCCTTGGATTGGACCCCCGCAAGAAGAATCACGTCGATATGCAGGACACAGTCCGCATAGAGCCCCTGGAGTGACTGGCCAGCAGCTCTCTAGGCCGTAGTCGGACGCGCACCCAGATTACCAAGACTGTCTGACGATTTTCCATTTGCCTGCATTGCCGAAGCTACACTGCGCAAGCCATTGCCCTCTTTTGGAACCTTCTACTCTTGCTTCCCTTTCTCCTCCCCTCCGCAATGCGAACTGTGCGGAATACGGGAACACCGGTGATTGCGCATAATTTCGTTCCGAAAAATGCCCTGCGAACTACCGCACATGTCTACAGACCAATATCCTACTTCTTCCGGCTGGTATCGTGTTAATGCCGGATTTGGCTCAGCTAGCCGACATTAAGCATCAGTGCTAATTTTAGCTTGTTTCGGCTCCTACAACGGCTCCTTATGCGGTCTTGCGAAACTCAAAGAAACGCGTCTTCAATGGTAACATTGGGGTTAAATCTGTAACTACCTAGGGATGAAGAAGAGAAACATTGAAGATATTCTGCCGTCTCCTCGCATAATTATATGCACCTTGCATGTACTTCATAGTTCCAGGGAGATGTTTTGCCACTCAATTCAGATGATCGCTTCCCCAATGCGCCGTCGTCTACCTGATACTCAGTTGGGAGGCTTGTTGTAGATGCAGATCGTGGAGCATCCCTCTTCATCTACGTATGTATTAGATACCGCTGCTCACTGGGTACGCGAGAGAAGAAACATTGAAGTTTGGCATTACACTTTCAGTCGGGCAACCGATCGATAGGCTTGGTTGTCAGCTGATGCATATTGATAGAATCGCGACGCGACACATCAGGAGACACGCCGGCCACAGTGGTCCAATTCGGCTAACGCTGCCGCTCGTTCGTTCGTCTTTGGGGACTGCATACACTTAGCCCTGCATATCAATAAGCAAGTCTTCGCTGCTTATTGCATCGGCAGAGCGCTGAATTTGTGATGCGGACACTGGCAAAAAGGGCGTCTACACGCTAAAGTGGGCAGATGTAAGCTCACGACAATTGATTTTCAACGCAAACAGCATGCATGAGGTGTTGCAGGCACAGTGCCATCTGCACGGCATTCGTTCATCGTCCATTAGCGGATTTGCGGCCAAGCCCGCCTGAAATGCCCCCGCTACTGGACGGTCTAGCGGGTTGTTTCAGCGGCCTGGAGCGCCTACCGCACATCCGTGCGTCCGCGCGATACCGAGCTCCAGGCCTAGCTGGTGAAAAATTTCTGGCGCCCACTTTGCTTCGCTAAAGAGAACCGCAGACCTCAGCTCCTCCAACTCTTAATAGCGTCATCTTCCATTACCTTGCTCCTACCACCTCCTACACCACCTTGGCTTGGGATCTTCCACTTCAATTCTCTCTTTGCTACGACCTATTCTTTCGGAGCAATCCAACAGCTATACTCTCTCGCTTCTCTTGTCGCTCCGTTGCATCGCCGCTCTCGCATCGCTCTCAAAAATCCATCTCGAAAAATTTCAGCTAATCCCTGCTTCCTGCAAGCCCTCCGCACACGAATTGAATCCCCCACCCACGGAAGGCTGCCTCTCGCGGCCCTCGACGGCCACCGCCTGGAATCCCATGGTCTCGAGATTATAACTGCCATTTCAACATGGCTTTCAACTTCAACTGGTCGCCTTTAACGGCGGACGCTGAGTTCTACTCGCGCGCACGCGACCTGCTCACAAAGGCCCTAAACAAATCGCCCAAACCGCCCATCATTGTCGATGACATCCTCGTCAGCGAATTCAATCTCGGCACCGTCCCGCCAGACCTCGAAATCCTGGAAATTGGAGACCTGGCAGAAGATCGATTTCGAGGCATTTTCAAAATGTGCTATTCCGGAGACGCCTACTTGACGCTGAAGACGCGGGTTCAGGTACGTTTTTTTCCGCAGCTTCTGGCTCTATCCCCGTAATTTTTTTTTTCTTGGCCCATGGAGCTTCCTCGCGCCACGCCAGAAAAGTACCCGACAATGCCCGAACCTTTCCTTGACTCGCGCCACCACAACAAAGCGCATCTGAATCGCACCGCGTATCTGGATGTTTTTGTTGTGAAGAAAGCAGTCAATTCATTAGGGAAGTGGCAATGAGCCGGATAAGTGTCTGGCAAGCTGTGCAGCAAGCTTGGGCATATGCCGCTACCGGGATGTGATGCACCATTGCCGGCACTGCCGTCGATCACTTAGCTCTTTGCGTATTACACGCAAAAAAGCACTGGAGCACGCCCTCTCTTTGGGAGCTTCATAGTGGCTTGGATTGCTATTTGATTCCCTGCATGGACTGCTGCATTCACGAGCAACTTTGATTTTGATCAGTCTTCCTCAATCTTTCATTAATTTCGTGCGTGTGCGGGGGCGAGACGGCATTGCATGGGATGGACCAATAGATGGCTAACACGACGATGCGCAGGCCAATCCCCTCAATACCTATCTCTCTTCCAAGCCGGAGTTCACCTCCCCGCAGCCACTGGCCGCAGCCTCGGGCCTCACGATCCCCCTCTCCATCACGCTGTCCGAAATCAAGCTATCGGCGTTTATCATCCTGGTCTTCTCGAAACAAAAAGGGCTGACCCTGGTGTTTCGCAATGACCCACTCGAGTCTCTTAAGGTCTCTTCGACCTTTGATTCGATCCAGTTTGTGCGGGACTACCTGCAACGGACCATTGAGCAGCAGCTGCGGAACCTAATGATGGACGAGCTGCCAGCCATTATTCATCGATTGTCTCTGCAATTGTGGTGTCCGGATCAGGCCAACAAGGGCGTGGAAACCCCCAAAGAGGAGACGGACGAGGAGGGGGTCAACCCGCTATCAAGCCCACCTTTGGACCCTGTCGATGCCAATGGCAACGTGCTGGACCCAAGTGCCATTTCAGAAATCTCTCTGAATGGCGGAGGCGAGATGCAGTCTCTGTTTTCCCAGAAAAATCTGCTACGCCTCGCCGCGCTGACAGATTCGCACCGGACCTTGTCTCTATTCACACCTGGCATACGAGACGTTGTATTTCGAGCTTGGTCAGGCTGCGCCGACCGTGCTGATCCTGCTACGCCATCTATTTCATCTCCTAACCGGGTCCGGACGAATTCACATGCTGGCGGCACGAGTACCACCTATACATTTTCCGATACGGCAAGCACCCTGCATGGTTCTGTATCGTCACGACCTTCTTTTGCAAGCGTCAACTCGTCTACGGGCTTAGGTGTCGGTGGCAATGTTCGATCAAGAACGGGCCGCAAAAAGAAGAACCGAGTGGTCAATCTACGGAAGACTAAATCTGAGGCGGTCACTCCAGACAGCCAGTCCGAAGCCGGGGCCAATACACCCAACTCAGTTAATATTCCTCTCTCGGAGCCCATCATGGAAATACCAGAAGAGGAGGAGCTACAGCTACATGATGATCCATTCACCAGCGACCCCTTCAACCCCCAGACGCTCATGTCTGATATTGGCGACAACACACTTACTTTGGAAGAACTCACATCCGCCCTGAAAGATCTGAAGATGCTGGCCGACGCTACGGCCAACAGTCGTAAGGCGACCCCCGAGAAAGGTAGCCCTCGTGAGACGCCGAGTGCCAAAGGACAGTCATCGCCTGATCCCCTGGACCAGGACTGGGTCATGAAGATGGCGAGCGAAATCGCACGCCGTGTCTATGACGAAAAGCGGTCCCAGCAACGGGGCAAATGGGATGAGTCGGAGGAGGCCCCACCTCCGGCATACGAGGCATCGCCGCAGTCGCCGTGCCATTAGACAGCAATTTTGCACGGAGCCGAATTAGGGCACGAAAAGACGCGAGCATGGCAATCTCCTATGTTCAAGTATTCGCTCTTTACAAAGCGTTCTTTTCAACTGTCTCCACTTTACGGGGAAAGAAGAAATCTTTCCTTCATTATATCCTTTCTTTTGTTTTGCAGCATTCTGCTGATTTCACTAAAGTATGAGCATTGTATACGCATTTGCATATGTATATGCACGTACACACATCAAACATTTGGGTATGTTTTACCTCGGCGTTATATGGAAGGAGGGGCAATAGGGAATGCATGGCACGCATCACAAGTAACGTACACACGGGACAAAGAGGGCAGGCAGGGAAAATCAAAAAGCAAAAGCAGAAAGCAAGAAGAAAGCAAAAAGATTGGCTAGGATCAAATACCGGGTGGGGTTTTCAGGGACGGGTGGTGTTTCTTTTTTTGGTTGCATGATTTGATACCCGGATAAGCACTTTTTAAACAAGACCATTGAGTCCAGTACGAAAGTGTTTTTATTTCCATGTTTTTTGAATGGTCTGCCTTTGCCTTTTTTATGGAGCCGTCTGCAAAGCAGACGTGTACGACGACGATGGGATGCGTGCCTCTTTTCATGATTTTCATCTTTTTCTTTCTTTTTCTTCCTCTTCTATTCGCTTCGTTGGCTAGCCGCGCCAGCCACACCTACCCCATTATGGCTACCACCCCGGGCGTGTGTTGTATTAATACGTCAGAATTTGGGATCTCCAGTCCGGGATTTTTTATTGGTATTGTGGGGGAAGATGGGGTGTGGTGCCATTTTTCATGGTGTTGATGGTGTTTATTTGCACGCCGTTGGAAGGGTTTATGCCACCTCTACAGCGATGCTTATGACTTGCTTTCACATATTCTTTTGGTTTGAGCGTTGAGCGTTCGCACGGCATTGTATTACTAGACATGTCTTCCCTATGTCTCTTTTTCCTTTTTCCTTTTTCTTTGGATTTCTTTGGGCACGAGGGCTACGTGCCTGTGTATTTGTACGAAAACAAAACTAAAAAGACTGTACTAATAATGGGGGCTTACGGGACCTGGATCGAGGATCGAAATACATCAAGACAGACACAACTCCAATACAAATGAAGCTTTGAAGCGTAACCATTCTTGGCCTTCTTTCTGTCTCTCTTTTCGCCACGCACATGTAAGTCGATTACAATGCTTGTAGTACCAGACTTTCACCGCAATTCTACGCATAGAAGATGCACATTTACACATGTAAGGGAGAGAGAATATCGATATTTTAGGTCCACATGACCACACTTGGTGTCAAGGAGGGGTAGATTTTGTTTAGCTATGCCAAACACTTATATCTCTCATACACAAGTGGTAGGTTAGGTAGCACCTAGTGGGCAATACCCTAAGTTTATGCAGCTACTGCTACCACAGAGCACAGCAGTGGGGAAGCATGTGTCATCATCATCCAACCCTCTAATGCTGTCCCTTTTCTTTCTTTATCAGATACAGACACACACACCCTTATGCCAATGTAGCTAGAGAGTGGTAGCAAGCACTGATGGGTGTCTCGATTCCACTGCCTTAACCCCTTCCCTTCGTACCCCTCTTCTCCAACTCATCGTAGTAACACAGGCACAGATGATCAAGGGGTTTAGAGAGATCCATAGACTCCCACCTCTCATGAAGCCCAAGATTAGCTGAGCTCAAAGCAACAGCCAATGATCGCCCAGAAGCGTTTGTGGTGTCAAATGCTCTGCCAAATAAGGCAGGGATTCAGAACTGACAACACCGTCTGAGCCATGACTCTTAGCTCAGTCGCCCCCCTCTCTCAAATTCATGCAGCCACTTGCTGCGGCCTGCGGCATAAGTCTGCCCGCCGCCCATGATCTGCTTATTTTTGCTTCTTTTTAAAATAAATAAATAGATCGTAGTCGTAAAAAAAAAGTGGCTCGGCGATGTGTTGGCAGCCGCTGAACCAACGAATCCAAACCCGGGGACAAGCTGAAAAAGTATGCTTCTGACGACGGCATCCTGTTTGAAACATTCACAGCCCACGCCGTCAATCTTCTGTGCGGAGGAAAAGGAGCGGGGTTCCGGTCCAGAGCTGCATAGTGCATAGTGCTCTCTTCTTCTTTGCTCTTCCACGGCCATTGCTCTTCGGCTTCGGTCGGAGGGTAGGAATCATGAAAGCCGGCGAGAACGCCTCTTGCGTGAGCTTTTCGCCGGCGGCGGCGATTCTGATGTTCCTCCTCTCTAGGAAGGCTTCACCGCTGCCGCGTTCTCTGCCTTGAGCTTGGCCAGCTGCTCTTCCTTCTTCTTCAGCTCGGCCAGAAGCTGCTTAGCCATCTGGTCCGTCTTGAGCTGCGCGTCCGAAAGCTTCTTGACTTCGGCGGCCTCCGTCTCCCGACTGAACGGCTGGCCGGGCCGATTCGCGCTGGGTATCATGGCCGTTCGCTCCCAAACATCGCCGCTGTCCGGCGCCGGAAGTGGAGGCGGTGCGCGGTTCTTGCCCTTGCCCTTGCCTCCTTTGCCTCCTGCGGCCGGTTTCCATCCCTTAGGCACGGCGCCAGTCGTCAAGATCTGGTAGAATGCCTCGTATGGCTCGTTGAACAATTGTTCTTCGTAGCTCCATGCCCGGACCTCGCCATTCGCCGCCACCATGGCCTGCTTTTCCTCTTCGGTTCTACCATACGGATGGAGGCGCAGATAGTGGTATAGGGTCTGAGGCTTCTCCCCAGAGTCGTTAACGTAGTATAGCTTCACTGTGATGTCAAACTCTCCCCATCCTGTCTCGTTGACGACGAATGGCTTGCCAGGCTCTCCTTCCACCACTGTCAAACGGTTAGCGCAAACTGTTGAACAGAACAAAGAAGAAGCGGCGTTAAAGCTTACTTCGAACGTAATTCGGGATAGACTCGTGCAACTTGAACTGCACGCGCCGCAACCAATACGTAATATCCGTATCCTCCATGCCCCGTACAAAAACCTGCCATGAGTGCGTGTGGTTATCAGGCGTCCCCGGCGGTCTTGGATTCGAGTCTGAGAAAGGAAGCGCCGTGCTGCCAATGACAAACGGCCGTCGGATTTGTGTCAACTTGACACGCTTTCCGAATTGATTTGACGGCGCCATTTTTGTTAGCTCTGCACTTTGCAGCGTTAAAAACGCGGTTGTCAGTGCAATCAAGCTTTGCGCGTCGATGGTGGGGAAAAAAGTAAAAGAGTGAAAGCTGGGAGACGCACTTTGTCGTTTGCAGCCTTGCAGATATGTCATTGGGGCCCACTATTGCTGCAGCCAATTAAATCCGCGTATTGCCGAGCTTCAGACGTAGAGTTCCTCAGCCTTATGGGTGCTAAGCTCTGAGCTATGTGATGATTTCATCGATTTGCCGCATGGCCTGATTTCATAAGAGAAATTACGATCTTGTAAATCTCGCTCAAACTCACCGATCGAACCAACTCTAATAAGAAGATTCATCCATCGAATCAATTGTCTGTTCCTTATATTCAATTTACCATTACAATCGCATATAGCACCAACTCAGCTCATTCACTTAAAATACGGAAGCTATGTCAGCTGCGGCCAAGAAGCTTATAGTCTGCGGAGGCAATGGCTTCTTAGGGTCCCGGATCTGCAAATATGCCGTCGCTAGAGGTTGGGACGTTACATCAGTCAGGTAAGTGATCCACGCATTATACCTCATCTCATTATCTGCGCCATACTTGAATACATGCATCACACTCAAGGTTGAACGAGAATACAATCGCTCACATAAATTGTTTTGGGAAAAAGCCGCTCAGGTGAGCCACGATGGGAAAATGTCACATCCACAGCAACTCCTCCGCCATGGGCTCACAAAGTCTCATGGGAGCGAGCCAACATCCTTGAGCCTTCAACTTATGCGCCCTTGCTCAAGGGCTCCGACTTTGTTGTTCACAGCATGGGCATCCTGTTAGAAGCAGACTACAAGGGCGTCGTCTCTGGGCGAGAATCTCCCATCGCAGGACTTCAAAAAGCATTTGCTTCAGTTCGAGATCGAGGTGTCGACCCCATCCACAGCCGGCCCGGAGAGAGCATCAAACCCTCCAATACCAAGGATCAATTATCGTATGAAGTCATGAATAGGGACAGCGCAATTGCACTTGCTAAACATGCCGCTGCCGAAAACACCAGCGCTTTCTGCTTCATCTCTGCTGCAGCTGGAGCGCCAATCCTCCCTCATCGATACATTTCTACTAAACGAGAGGCTGAAGCTGCCATAACAAGCAACTTTCCTCAAATGCGTGGCATCTACATGCGGCCACCGTTCATGTATGATAGTTCACGCAAGATGACCATGGGCCTCGCGGCAGCAGCTGGTGCCGCATCCTTCTTCAATAGCCTGACAGGCAACGTCTTGAAAAATTTCATGGGGGCAGCAGGGACAAAACCTCTTCAAGTTGATACAGTTGCAGAGGCTGTGGTAGAGGCGCTCGCGGATGAGACAATCAAGGGTCCCGTGGAGCTTGAGCGGATCGAAGAGCTCGCGGCCAAGGGGTGGAGGAAGACGATGCTCTGAATAAAATTCATGTATAATTAAAAGCAAAACGCTATATCTCTATGTGTGCAAGTTTATGTCCAAAACAAACAAACGCTCCTCATATATTCCTAATAACCTTGCCCGTTTCCCTCGTGAAAGTAATTGATTAATATCTCATATCATTGTTCCACGCTCAAAGCTGTCCCTGATTTCAGCAGTATATTTGTTGTAGAAACGCGATAGTTTCTGGTTGAATTGCTTATTCTTCTCATTGATGTACGTGACATCTCCGTCCTCGCCGTTCTGCGCCATCCGCTCCTTTCTCTTCTTAAGGCGGACATCTTCTGCGCGTTGAAGATCCTTGACTAGACGGTCGATAGCCTCCTTGTCAGGTTTATTTTGAGTAAATGATGTCGAGTCCGCTGTTGAGTAGAAAGAGCCGTCTTTATCCACAGCAATAAGCTCGCCGTCTTCTGTCTCGACGATATCTAGACCGCCAGATGCTGCAGCTTTTTCGATGGCTGCCATCTTCTGCTTTTCATATTTCTCGAGATCGGGATTGATATTGCGAAGCTGCCTTTTGTATGACTTGTTGGCTTCGTGGTGATAGTCTTGGAAGGCGTTGTTATCGCGATGCGCCGCCTTCTTCTTCATGCGCTTGTCCCACTTTTCGCTCTCGTCCACGGTCCAATCCCAGGCACGTTTGCGCTCGAAATCCTCTCCAGCTTCCTCAGTGTCCGCCTTTAATAGTTTATGGGATGCGATTGCGTGTCTCCGATGCAGAGCAGTGAGCTCGCTAGGATTTGTGGAGAGGCGTTGTGATTCCAGGCTTGCTTCTTTGAAGTTTGTTTCTGATGATTTTTTGGCGCGAGCTTGGAGAGCTTTGAATCTAGCCATGCGGTCACTGGCTTTGGACGCAGTATCAGCCTTGGTATCTTCAGGTGTAGCATCGACCTTTGATTCTTCAGGTGCAGCATCGGCTTTGGTTTCTTCGGGTACAGCATCGACCTTGGTTTCTTCAGATGCGGCATCCAGCTTGGGTTCTTTGGATGCCATTGTTGCGCAAGTCGGTGGTTTGGTGACTGTGAGATCGTATAGGTCGATTGCTTGGTGGCCGTAAAATCGGATTATTCTGTCGCTAACTTAAGAGGAAGTAGCAGGTTTATATGGAAGATGTTGAAAAGCAGTAGATCAAGGTTTAACGCCTATAGTTCGATACTGCCCACGTGACTAAGGCCGTGTGAGCCTAGTAGTCAAATCTCATATTCGAAGGAGACGTTGGCGATGACACGTTTTGGGGTAGAATGATGATGTGAAAAATCGCAGAAAAGAAAATTTCTGGCTTAAGAACATATGATCTGATCTAATTTTATATTGCAAACTGATCATTCGTGAATTTCAAGGCTGTGGTGAAATGCTTCATACTTATATGACAGGTACCGCTACATCCTTCTATTTGCACTGTACGCTCATTCGTGCTTCAATGAATCGGCTGAATTCCAGATTCATGTGGCTGCGGCTTGATGTGCTGCATGAAATTCGTAAAATTACTAAGTCTGTTCGCAAGTATGTATCATTTACTGGATATAGCATTAAGATTCTTTTGTCTCATTCTTTTACTCTTGCTTTAAAGTGTCATAGCTTTTTCAGATCAAGTTCAAATATCTGCCATCCTATCCACCAGCAGCAATCACTCAGTGCTTTCCAAACTAAGCCATTCTTTGTGTAAGAGGGAGCAAGAAACACGATAAAAATAAAGTAGAAGCAGTAATATTCAAAAGCACAATTGAATACCTATATAATCATGCGAGGATGCTACAGTCAGTTTGCGAGATCAAATCGTAAACTGGAGCTTGTGAGATCAAATTCCAATCGGCCGTAGTATTCTCAGTACCTTCACTGCCCTTTAATGCGGAATTGTATGTAGGACTCCATAAAAATTCATAGTATCTACTTTATAATCGAGTTTATGAGGGTCCTATTGTCGATTGTAGGTCTGCACTAAGTTGGCAAATTCGAGTTTGTGAAGTCTAACCCTTGTCTAGTGGTAATGTGAGTATCTCATGATGTCTTGCTTACTGTAAGATGGCGTATTGGACTAATAGAAATATCTGAAGAAATACCTAGTCAGTCTTTAGTCGAACTTACAAGAGATCTCAAGTAGTAGAATATGTGCTGGGTTTTACAGCAGCTCGCCCTTGCCCTCTTGCTCTCCACATGCCTGCTAACTGCTTTACAATATTAGCCATAATCTGTAAATAGAAGCTATGGTGGACATGGTTCAATCGTATCTAACAGATACTGCGTGTTCTCTGAGGTTTCTCTAGCAATTCCTAGCTTCAATGCTCTTAAACACTCAAGATACTGCCTATATAAAATGTAAGGGATAACGAAGTTCGTTTCATATGCCACAATCTTTGAAGAATAATACAATAAAAGCGCAGTGCGCTAAGTTAGTGGAAGATCCAGCGCGGGTCCACTGAACATTAGCGGAATCTGGGGTAGAATCGGTACCTCGGAGACGCTGTAATTAGGCTCGCGTGAGCCGTACACACATGTACCGTTTTCTAAGGCACGCGATGCAACCATATTTTGCTCACGTTGCAAATTGCTCAAAGAAGCAGAGAAAAAAGCTGCAAAGGCTGAATTCAGGCATATGGAGAAGCCACACCCATTGAAACTTTACTCAAGATGATAAGCTCAAGATCGCCCTGGGGCCTTCGGCTTGCAACCTCATCTCATCGCTTTACTGCGCACAACCAGAGACGTTGCAAGACTTTCGTGCGGAGAATCGACAAGAACAACGAGGTCTATTACACGATACGCAACAAGCGGCCACCAAAATCCCCAGACTCAATACCTGTACGGGATGACTTTTTTGAGATGCCAGATCTGCTGCTGGATCTCGATGCCGAGGACAGCCGATTTGTTCGTCCGGTAGACGAGGCTGATGACCTCCGCCTGGAGAGGAAATGGGATGTCAATCCAAAACGACTTGTGGTTCAGGAACAGTTGAAAGAGCTGCAAGCTCAAATCTCAGAGTCACGGCGTAAAGCTGATGATATCTTGTCGAACCCAGCCAATATCTGGAGGCTCAGCCCTCACGACATTCTGTCAGCTGCTCTTCGCGGCACACCCGCCGTTGTCGATGAGGTTCGCTCACCCACGATGACTCCTGAACCGCCCTATGGTTCCAAGGAACTTACTTCAGGGCATAATTCTAGACTGATTGAGACCCTTTGTCGAGAAAACGGAATCCCCCTACATGCACTACAAGATAATCGGGTGCTTATGGAGTGGATGTGGTTACGATATAAAAGTCTCCAGCGTTCTATGGAGAACCGAAGCGAAGAACCATTATCACCCGCTCAACTATCAGATGCTCTAAAGGACCAGACTTCTATTCTTGGTATTCGTCGGCTTATGTTTCATTCTCTAACATCCACCAAGGTAGCCAAGACCTATTTTCTTAGACCAAAGGTGGCCAACAATGGACCGGATGTCTCATATGAGATACGCAACGCCTGTATGAGAATTCTGGCTCAGCATCCAGAAAAAGGGACTGTGCATCTAGAAGTTCTGAGTTTCATCGGAAACCTGGCCGCAAGATTATACGGCCACCATGGGCCTGCGTTAACTGGACTAGCTTTACGACTTTCAGCTGAAGCAGGAATTGTGGGAGCGTTATCTGAATGGCTACGTCGTGGGTTTACCGATAATACTTGGGAGCAATATCGTGCGTCGTCCGCTGATATAGCAGAGGCACTCAAAACGCTCACTTGGCAGTTGAACAGTGGCCAATACGCCGTCCACGACCGACAGTTGCTATTCCAACTGCTGACTGGGATTGAGCATGACTCCCTTTCGGACGATTCTTTCCGCTCTCTTCCTCTACTCTATCTTGGCGAACAGAGCAAAGTCTCTACAGATGAGGCATACGGTATATACGAATCATACATCATGCTTCTAGGTCATATAGGAGCTGCGAGAACTCTCTGGAAGGAATGGTATGCTTCAAGGCCTATCGTCGAGCGTTTCTTAAAACCAGATGGCAGCGCCCAAGGACTTGAGTCATTGTACCAAGCATCGTTACGCAGCGCTCTTTACGTGGCAGCGCCCATGGACACACAGGGCTTTCCGGACATGGAGTTGAATGAATGCGTGGCGCTGGATTATCATTCAATCGGCGCACAGCAGAGTGCTTCATGGTTTGCCAGCGGGGCAGAAACAGCCAGGACGAACGAATCTAACGGCAGTGCTTCTCCGGATCTGCCGTCTTTCAATCTACCTCTTGATGAGTGGACTGGGCGAATTGACCACATTGTTCGCCAAAGACCTTTGTCTTCTCAGTGATCAGCCACAAACGTCACATTCATATCACGAGAAAGTAAATGATGTATCCTGCTCTTCATTTATTGGAGCAATCTTATTATTCAGATCCAGGCAGCGAACGAACGCTTCCAAGAGAAAGAGACAAGCTATTACACAACACAGTACATTGCATACGATCAAGCCAGAGTCCATGAAACATGGGTTGTTCCAGAAGCAAAGTTTAAACGTTGGAAACACTGGAATGCAGAACTACTGTAACATAAAAATGACGACGACACCATCATGAAATGGAGGCGCTCCGATCTCGCTCAGGGGGAGATAAAGTCAAATATATTACAAGAGAAAGGCAATGGGCGCCACCCCCTTATCGCACACACCCTTCTTTTGTATCTTTCGTATCTAAGATATCGTCTAAATGTTTACCCAGATATGTTATCCGAGTAAGCTCGGCATCTGTTTTTATCGGAAAGTTACTTGTCGGCACTTGTACATGGTAGAATCTAGATACAGTAGATTGTACATAGCATGTAGGCAGGGGTTAATTATACAGTTTGGAATTCTAGAAGCGCACGTTTGTTCACCACTTTTGTCTTCCCTGGTTAATAGGAGAGGTTTCCGAGCCCCCCGTGCTGGCAATTACTATCCACTGCGGTGGGTATTACCGGCTTCCAATCTCCCCATCTACTCAATGCCAGAAGAATTCCTTTTTTGGATCCGGACGCCCGGTTGGCATTTAAATCTGTGGCAAAAAGAAGGAAATTCTTTCTTGCTTGGCGAAGACAAAAAAGCCCTGAATCATTAACCCTAATCTATTTTAAACTCGCTCAGGCACCGCATAGATAGGAGAAGGCGCCGGCATGAAATCGATGCACGTGTGTGACAAGTAGCACACATGGCATGTCCAACCAAAAAAAGACAGGGAAGATGACCAGCCCTGCAATCTGGATCTGATGCTTGTTCAGGAGAAGCAAAAAAAATTTATGCCGCGAAGTCTTGCTATCAGGGAGCATTACTCGTGAGCAGCACAGCACTCATTACTAGCAAAGAACGGGTTTGGACCAGCGTCCGGACCGATCCCGCGCAGATCCATACGGCGGGGATAATTTTCCCCAAACTAGACCCATTTTGTTAAGATTAAACCACTTTTGCTTCCCTGTTGTCTGGAGATGGCAGACGCTCGTTTGGATGGAGTTCAAGATAGGAGTTCGAGACGTTTCGCGATAATTGAGCCGAATGAGGACAAGACATGACAAGCGAATTCTTCTCTGGTATTCTAGAATGAAGAGCAATGACCCCCGCTGGGATGAGGCAGGGAGCTTGGGCATTGATGGGAAACAGCTCCGGAGGATGGGAATCTGGCCGACTCCACAGAAAAACTCTCGCCAAGGCAATAGATTTCAATTAGCAGCAGCTCGGCGAGAATGCTAGAGCAATGTTATACGTACTTGCAGATACAAAGTGCAAGTGCTAGGCCCCTTTGCGAGCCCAATTGAAAGGTATGGCATGCATAAAACATACAAGATCAGGCAGATGAGGAGATGATGGCAGCTGTATGGGCTGGCTACAAGTACGAGTAAGCAAGCTTTCAACCTGAAAAGCATCACTCAGTGTGAGACATGCATAGCACCGCAGCATGCGCATAACAGACTAGCAAGAATGCACGGACACGCTTCCGATGGCCTCAGCCCGCACGGTTTTTGCATCAGCTTTGCTTCGAGGCCCAAAGTCAAGATGCGGGGTGGCATCTGGATTCGGATCAAGTGGATCGACGGATAATGAGATGCTGCCACCGCTTCTTTCTTGTTCGTTTCATTGTGCCATTTGAAGCAGTAGTTGGTTAGTGCTGCTGCTACTCTACACCGGACGAGGCCAAGCTAACAATGGAGAGTTGGGACGCAATGCAGAACGTTGTTTTCGCCATCAATTGCGTGTGATGCCTTGATTGGCAGAAGCATGCCTGGCATCCCTGTCAAAGGACCAGGCAGAGGGACACAATTGGCGGTGTTGAAGGAAGTGGTATAAGTACTTACACACATACTGTACAAAGATGCCATGGTAATGCCTCCATACGGCCGTCAAGACGGAGCCGCGGACCCAGCTGGGGACTGTGGACGGTCTGGCGGTATGCCGGTAGAAACGGGCAGCTTCGCCTGTGCAGATTCTCCATAGCAAATGGCACTCAAGATGGAGTCGAGCCCGGCCAACAGGATCCCTGCCAGCAGCAGCATTCGAGAATACGACGGGCTACTGCCAAGGGGCTCGCCATCGTGTCCGTTTCCCAGTGGAATCTCCTGATACAGGACCTGATGGGACGATTGGGAAACGGACGATGAATTGGCCAATGAACCCTGATGGCGAGGGGTGTGAAAAGAATAAGAAGACGAAAATTTTCATGGATATGGCTTCCTTCCACGTATGAGTCTGCGGCTACCAAAGGCAGATGAAATTACCGAGTGGGATTTTTTTGCCATCAATCTTGCTAACTTTTTGTCGTCTCTCGTAATTTCTCATTTGAGGCAAGATCCAGTCAGCTGAACTCTGCTATTTTTGCAATATTTTTGCTTTTCTCTGCTGTGGGTGGGCCAGAGTAGCGAAATCCGCCCATGGCTTCTTGGCTCTCTTTTTTCAGTCTCCCCGTTCCCGCCGGCCTGGAGTCTGGAGAACGAGTCGCTCCAGCTCGGCGCCGAATATGGCCAGAACCGAACAAGCCGCCCGCCGAGAGTGGATAGCGCCGGACAGTAGAGTAGCTAAACCAGGATGTTTGAGGGGGGCAATTCAGGACAGCAAAGAAGAAAGACAAGGCTTAAGACAGCAGCTCCTGTTCATTGTGGAGAGCAGCGAGTTGGACTAAGTCGTGCAACACGATGGCTTCGATCCAGGAGTAAAACAGCACTTGGGGCCATTTGGGCGTAGGCCCAGGCACAGAAAAGTAAAATGCTATCCGGGGCAGATGGCGCAAGAGTCAATTTCGAGTCTTACCAAAGCAACGGGACTCGGATGCCGTGGTCTGTCAGCCCTAACTGCAATAATTTGCCCTTTTTTTTTTCTCGCTGTCTGACAGGCAGAGCGCCAAGCGGCATCAGAGCCAAGATTCGAACGCTGAGATGCGCCTTGGGCATGGCGGCATTGACGGGAGAGGGACAGAGCCCCGCGCCATGCAGTCTATGTTAGCATCAGTAGATTTTGTACAAGGGTCGGGCCAACGCCTCGAGCATCCGGGGTTGGTCGACGAGAAGGGTTTTGAGCCAGGCCAGTGGATTGGCAGTGGTCCAAAACCCCCCCACCCAGCGAGTCAAGACTTTGGATGAAAGAGCAGTAATAGAGCACGTGTGGCACGTGTAGCATTGAATATCGCTGTTATGCCAGAGCCATGGGCTAGGAGGAGTTGCAGCTGTTAATTGGCATAGAAGCTAGCAGACAATAGTGGTGGCATAGCGAGGGCTGCGGCTTCGAAGCGAATCACGTTCGTGGAGCTGCATGCCAGGAATCCTGCATCAGTGCAGCTCGGCTAATGCTCCTTGTGCGCTATTCAGTCAAAGCCGCTACTTGTCACAAACGAATAGCCATTGCAGGCGGGAAAACGGAGGACAGAAAAAAGGATTGATATTGGGGGCGTCTGTCAGGGGGTGATGGATGATACTGTGAATACGGAGCGCAAGACAAGGTACAAGGCCCTGCGTCGAACGTACGTAAAAGGACTCGTACGAGCGATCGTGCCGTTTGTTGGGAAAAAAGTCAATCGAGGAACACGTAAACAGGCGATGTCATGGCGGAAAAGAGGAGAATTGCGCAAGTAGCTGCGCAAGTGAGTCGGAGTCCGTGAGCCGCGAGGCTCGGAGTACGAAATAGTAAGGTGCCTTATTGATTGATTGTTGAGGATACTAAGAAGGGCAGGATTTTTTACGGTTACAGTGCAGCTGCGTCATGGGACATCAAGGTTAATGACGGGCTGCCGGAGCAAGTGTGAAAACCGTGATGGGCTCCCAAATGCCGTATTTCTGTTACTATTCGTTTCTATGAGACAGACAAGTATCTACTAGATGGACACCCGAAAACTCAACCTGTGACTATTAGTTGCTTCACGGGACTAGAAAAAAATAAAAATAAAAACAATGGATTACGAAGTTGCATAGTGAAGAAAAAAAATTCTATCATGCCGTTTCTCGCATCACCGTTGCGTAATCCAAGTTTTGCGACAAAGTAAACCCCGTGGCCCCGGGTCCTCGGACACCGCACACGCTGATTGGATCGTGGCGGTCAAAATAGCGGTTTGCCGTGCTGGTTTAGCAGCGTTTGGGCCTGAAAACGTGCTCGCTGGACTGGATGACTGTGCAGGCCCCAGCAGCCCAATTTTTCTTGCTGTCGTCGCCTGTACCGTCAGCTGGCGCCGTTTGTTCCGCCTAAAGCAGCCCCAGAAAATATTGATAGCAGCGACAGAAGAACTCCACAGAGGGGAGGGGGGTGATGATAGGTACGTTGGACAGACAGGCTGTCATGGATATGCATGACTGAAGGTTTTTTTTTGCACCGTTTCACTTTTGATTTTAATTTTTTCTAATTTTTTAAGTTTTGTGCGCAGGTACCAGATGCTCATACAGGGGAGAGAAGATTTTTATCTGAGACATTGAAACAAGATGTCTGAACAAGGAATGCAATGCAGCCCCGGTAAAGGGCATCCGTTCCGATTCTGTAGGTACCGGAAGCCAATGGCTGCGCAAAAAGACGGGCCTGGAGGATCGCCTTTCCAGCGCTGCCGTTGCAGGAGCTCAAGTATAGGCACTTGTACAGCGACCAGCAGCGCAGCGAAACGGAACTCGGGGGCACAGCTGGTGCCTTGATGGTCCGTCCAGCGGCAGCCCTGCCCAAGTGTCTGCATGGAGTACCCGGTACCGCCGCTGCGTGCCAACTCAAGCCTGCTCCACCGGTGCATGTTACCGCAATGCGACCTGGTCGTCGACCCGGGCGGGACGCATTGCTGGCGGAGTTGTCGCAATGCCAGCATAAATGGCTTGTACGGACCATGTACTGGTACCTAGAACCAAAACCCCCCCTGGACTGTTTCCCATGGCCCCGTTCCGTCGATCGCCACCAAAAGGCGCCGCACACAATCTCGGAGTCCCTCCATTAGCTTCGCATCGGCGCCATCCCAAGCTCCAAGATGCCCTGCAAACTGCGCTTGCGATGCACTGCATGCGGTCGACGGGGACGCGAAGCTGCTGCCCATTGGCCTCCACCCGTGCCTGGCAGCAGTTGAGTTGAGAGGGCAGACGAGAGGAGAGTGCGTTGCCGGGAATGGTAAATGTTAAATATTCGTCAGCGTCCCCGGATACGGGCGCTGCGGCTTCGAAGTCCCTCTCTTGCTTCTCTGCTTCTGCTTATTGCTCAAACACTCGCTTTTTCTAATCTTCTCTACCTACCGTATTCTTGTTTCCAAACGTGTACTACAGAGTACCAATCTCAAAGCATTGGCCTGTCTGTTTCCATCGACACAAGCGCCACACCTTATCACGCCAACTCTCGTTCAGCGAGCACATCATTCGCGACTCATATTCACCAAAGGCTTATTCTTATTGTGTGCTCTCCAGCATCCGGCTAATAAGCACCCGTCAGCCAAATAAGCTACCAGCCCGTCTTACAAGTCGCTGCAAGCGAGCCCAGCCCTACCATCCTTCGCTGTCCCTCTTCCAAGCTCGTCACGGCCACCAATCATTCCATTGCCCTCCGTGTCCACATTTCAAACAAGAGCAGACGGCATAAGAAGGGCAGAACATCCAAGCTTCTCTTGTCCCAGAAAAAAAAAAAAAAAAAACTTTACACAAGCAGAGAAGCCCACAAAATCTCAGAGTCATCGTTGCCTGGAAGTACCTGCTATCGCGACATTGTGGAGCCGGGCGTCGACAGTGTGTCACCGCCGCTGTTTTTTCGGTACCTCGAAACCTTCGCTCGCCGGACTCCGCTTTCGGCTGGCTGTCTATTAATCAAATCACGACATTTCAAACCGAGTCACTCACCCTTTCTTATTTCTTCCTTCCATATCCCTTGCGTCGAAAGCTGCACATCTTGCTTTTTTACCTCTTCTCGCAATTCTCGATCCCGCCAACAGCCGCTCCGCCTCAATTCGGCCACCACTAACTCGCAATCCCGTGCCACTTACACCAAGTCCGCGCTTTATCTCACCCACCCATAGCCAGCGCTACTGGACGCTCATCATCTGACTGGCGATACCGTTGCTACCCATTAGCACCACTACTATATTTGGCTATCAAGCAAACACAAGTCAACAGACTGCTTTGTCAACTGAGCACCAGGTGGATAGCCATTGTCTGCCTGACGAATCGATCTGCGCCATCCTCGCATCCTTCCATCTACCGGATCCTGTCGATCAACGCACCCTCCTTGAGTGTGACTTCAGCCAATCCCACCGTCTCGTTACCAGAGGCACACGGTCATTGACCTGTCTGTCACGCATGTGGACAAATCGTCTCTAAAAAGCCACGACCTGTTCACACATTCGTTCTGTTCAAAATCCGACTTGTCACATAACACAGCCCTACGGCCACTTGTTGGATATAAGTCAGCTTCCCTAGCCTTGATCATCTCTCTGGCTAGACAGTCCTGGTAGTTCTATTCACTTCTACGAACTACCAGGATAACAGCTTCAGCCCACGCGCTTCTACTCTTTCGCAGACTTGGTAGCTTTACCACTTATAATGCCTCATCAGCGACGAAAGTCTGGACCCTATTCTACCCACTCATCTACAACAGACGTACGAAAGACCGTTACTGCAACTCCTGCGCATTACAAGCGACCAACCATGACTCGACGACACACTCCATCCAGTGCCCAGAAGCTGGGACGAGGCAACCGGGAATACACCGAGGTGTATGAGAATGAAAGGGAGAGCTTCCCTCAGTTTTGGTAAGGAAGCATCTCTCCTGATGGCGATGCTGCAGAACTTTTACTGACCCTATTTGTCTATTGCAGCATGACCTGCGAGAAGCAATTTATCCCCCACGGCGAAATGTTATACTGCTCTGAGACGTATGTTGATTCTAGTCCGCCCGTTAACTCAAGAAGCTTCATGAGCGCTGACAACTTTATAGATGCCGCTGGAGCGACCAAGACTCGTCTTCGCAGCAACCGTCTTCGATTCACAGCTACTTCAGCGCCGCGCACACTGCCCAGCCTCACTACACTCTGGACAAGCCCGAGCCCCGTGACATTGTGCCGCGAGCATCACCGTCGAGGCCCAGCTCCATGCACTTCACCAACTCCCCGCCAGCAACGCCAGGCAGCACCCTCAACTACCACACCTCCGCCATGTCTGCCCTGCGATCGCTCAACATGAGGCCGCCCAGCCCTACCTCGCCCACGGGAAGTGGCATCTGGCCCTTCAGCCGCAGCTCGGCCACCAGCCCCAACAACTCGTACACGCGACACTCATCCGGCCACACATACGAACTGGGCTACGGCAGCGCCTACTCACACGAAGCTGCATCTGGCGGCATGGAGCGACCACTACCGCCACGAAACCCTGGCAGCAGCTCTAGCTCTCGGCCAAAGAGCATCGAGCTGCTAGTCCCCATGTTTTCACGATGATTTCGGATGCACTGGTGTGCTGGGGAGCTTCCTTAGCGCTGCTCCTCCTCCACCCCCTTGCCGACGGCATAGCGGCTAGCAGCAGCAGCAGCAGCAGCAGCAGCAGCAGCAGCAGCAGAAGCCTATCACCGCACTGGTTAAACTGCGCTGCAGCTCTCACCGCGCCTCTCCGCACTTTGCTCAGAAGCAGCAGCCGACGTTTGCGGGGTTGACAGGGATTCGTGTTCCAGCCGACCAGGGGGTCTCACCACCATCAACTGACATGCGGAACGGTCCATCCAAGCATCTCGGCCCCTTTGCCTGTGCTTATGCTGTTGGACCCCCCACGGGCTGCTCTGGACCGAGTTCCTTTCGCAGCTCTTGTCATTGTTTCTCATTTTCGGGCGTTCTTTTTTTCACGGAGTCGAGACAAAAGTTTGATATTACCATTTTCGCTTTTACCCATTCTTATTACTACCCACTACTAGTTCTTGCGTTTGCTTGTCACCGCCGAAGAATGGAGGGGTTGCTTTCCCGGGGCCTTTACCACCTTTGGACAGTCTCATTTCATCCTCCTTAGCGCTTTTCTTTCCATTTTCATTCAATATTCCCCAATTCTCTTATCAGCCGCTTTCACTGTCACCTTCCACCACATATGCGGCCGAGGCCCATCCCGGGCGTCGCTCCGTTTCCCGACTCTTATCTACGACCTTTTTATCTTACCAAATCTGCATAGTACCCATCTCCTTTATCCCCTTATCTTTTCCTCTATCTCTCTATCTCCTACTCTGTTTTGTTTTACAAAGATTTTTATTATCGCCTCTAGGCACACAAAATGATGATATATATAAGATGGAATAGATATAAAACACGGTGTGGCTGTTATAATGGACGGCGTTTTCTCATTTGGATAAAAAAGAAGCAAGATTTTGCATGGCATGATGAGACATCTTATTGGGGGATTAGACAGAACCCATGAATAAATGAAATATTTAATTGAAATAAAAAAAATAACTATTATTTTACCAACCTATTTGAATGAATTGTGAAATTGAGCTTCAGCGTATCAGCGATGTCGGCGATCATCTCAATTGCGCAGATCTATTTCTGTTACGAGTCCATATCTAACAGATTATCGATTTGATTTCGTACTCCCTGCCCAGTATCCATGTACATAATCAGCAGTATCTCGTACCTTAGACAAATCGCTCCAAATCCTTATCACGGTGGCGGCGCCATGTCTTACGTCTCTCCAACTGCGTCGCACAAAAACTGCAAGCATCGCGATCATGCTTTTTCTTTACCCCACAGTCGATGCGTGGGCTTTTTCTTGTGTTCCTTATCTTTTATTATAGTATCTTAAAATTTTCAGTTCTTTAATAACCACTGCATTAAGGTAAGTGTTACTACTACTACTAATAACTGGATCTTGTTGATTGGCTGTGTCATGTTGTATTATGTTGTGGAGGTGGCGAAGCGGAACGGGGAGTTGTGGTACGAATGCTTGTGCTGTAGGTGATGGAAGCGAATAGATTCGGTTGCATATATATATATTTTTAATATCTTATTCTTTTCTTTACTTATTTGTGTAAAAAATTGTCCGTAAAAGGAACAAGCCCTTAAGTGCATGGATGGATAACATGAGTTGTTAAGCTGAGTATGGATGAACAGCTACAAATGAGCTGCCTCCAGAGCATTAAAAAACGAGATATCAAATAAAATCAACCGTAACTTTTCGTAGTTTTAATCATATATCAGAGAGCACAGACTAAGTCTCTCTTCTTCCCCAGGCAATGTTTCACCTTGTCAAACTCCTTTGTACAATTTCTCCCGTCTTCCAAATCACACGAAGCACAGCGTAAGACAGCTCTAGCCTCAATTCTGCAATGATCAGTAAAAAGACCAAGTTCTTGCGCGGTTTTTTTTTTTTTTTTTTTTTTTTTTTTTTTTTTTTTTTTTTTTTTTAAAATAAAAAAAAAAAAAATTAAAAAAAAAAAAAAAAAAAATTATGAAATTATAAAAAAAGGACGGGTGTTTTTATTTTTATGAGACGGGTAAATTGATAATTTTGAAT